>OW240915.1:160194955-160269752 GCA_933207985.1 Pelobates cultripes | reverse complement strand
TGGTCACCGTATCCACTGTTAGCGTAACACACCCGCTTTAAGGACACTGACTGCTATTCAATCTATAACAGTGAAAAAAGGTGTTTTTTTTAAATCCAAGCTATTGTGACACCAGATATAAGTGGTGGCACTGGTCACCGTATCCACTGTTAGCGTAACACACCCGCTTTAAGGACACTGACTGCTATTCAATCTATAACAGTGAAAAAAGTGTTTGTTTTTAAATACAAGCTTTGTGTCACCAGATCTAAGTGGTGGCAATGGTCACCGTATCCACTGTTAGCGTAACACACCAGCTTTAAGGACACTGACTGCTATTCAATATATAACAGTGAAAAGTGTTTGTTTGTTTTTAAATACAAGCTGTGTCACTCAGATCTAAGTGGTGGCACTGGTCACCGATCCACCGTTAGCGTGAACACAATCTTCGCTAAGGACACTGACTGCTATTCAATCTATAACAGTGAAAAAATTTTTGTTTTAAATCCAAGCTTGTGTCACCAGATCTAAGTGGTGGCAATGGTCACCGTGATCCACTGTTAGCTTAACAAACCCGCTTTTAAGGACACTGACTGCTATTCAATCTATAACAGTGAAACAGTGTTTTTTGTTTTAAATCCAAGCTTGTGTCACCAGATCTAAGTGGTGGCAATGGTCACCAGATCCACTGTTAGCGTAACACACCCGCTTTTAAGGACACTGACTGCTATTCAATATATAACAGTGAAAAAGTGTTTTGTTTTTAAATCCAAGCTTTGTGTCACTGTGATGTAAGTGGTGGCATTGACTGGGGAAATGGGCACAGCATGCACTGTGAGCCTGACACAGAAGCTGGCAGCAGTGGCAGACAACTGACTGCTATTCAATCTATAACAGTGAAAAAAGTTTTTTGTTTTTAAATCCAAGCTATTGTGACACCAGATGTAATTGGTGGCACTGACTGGGGAAATGGGCATAGTATGCACTGTGAGCCTGACACAGAAGCTGGCAGCAGTGGCAGACAACTGACTGCTATTCAATCTATAACAGTGAAAAAAGTTTTTTGTTTTTAAATGCAAGCTATTGTGACACCAGATATGAGTGAGTGGTGGCACTGACTGGGCAAATGGGCACCGTATCCACTGTGAGCCTGACACAGAAGCTGGCAGCAGTTTCCTACATAGGAAATTTTTTTTTTAAAAAAATTATACCCTTATCCCTAACCTAGCTATGCTTTTCCCTATCTTATGAACAGCAGCTACACTTTCCCTCCTCTTACTAAGCATGCAGCTTGAGAATGAATCTAAAATGGATGCTTCCAGAGGTGGGAGGGTCTGCTAGGGAGGCTGTGCTGCTAATTGGCTGGAATGTGTCTGCTGACTGTGAGGTACAGGGTCAAGTTTACTCAATGATGACGAATAGGGGGCGGGTCGAACCGCGCATATGTTCGCCCGCCGTGGCGAACGCGAACATGCTATGTTCGCCAGGAACCGTTCGCCGGCGAACCGTTCGGTACATCACTAGTGGGTATGTGTTTGTCCTTGGTTATTCTCATGTGGAGAGTTCAGATGTAGTGGGTGGATAACAGAAAGATAGCCGCCGGTCTTTGAACTTCTCCTTGCTTGGCTGCAGAAGGTTTCCAGGCATGGGGTGTCCTCATGTCTCGCCCTGCTGTTGTTTAAGCAGCCTTTGCATATGGTGAGTCTCTTCGGGGTTAGGGTCTGCGTCCAAGATGCGAGGTGGTGAGGGCAGTGGGTGAGTCCATTTTTGGGGGCATTAGCCGGGATGAGTCCTACTCCGGGGCTGTGTACCAATCTCTTGGCAGGGTGTGAAGTGCTGGAAGCATGACGGTAGGCAGGCTGAGGTTGTTGGGAGGCACAATGCCCAGGTCTAGTAAGAATGGTGCTGGATCCGCTCCTGGTAGGAGGACATGGGGCCTACCCTGTTTGAATACCAGCAGCTTGAAAGGGTGGCCCCATGCATACCTCACTGCGTTGGCTCTCAGCAGGTCCGTGACCGGTTGCAACTCTTGTCTGCGTTGGAGAGTGACGGGAGCTAGGTCCTGAAACAGGGAAAGCTCTTTGTCATTATATGTTATCGGAGTGTCCCGGGCCCTCCTCAGCACTGCCTCTTTTGTTTGGAAATGGAGAAAGCGCACAATATCGCTGGGCCTCGTGTTGTCTTCTCTTCGGGCGCACAGGGCCCTGTGCTATGTGCCAGTGTTCATCTGGGATGTCTGCAAGGAGAAGTCGGAGGAAGGTAAGAACTGTAGACGCAAATGGGCCCTCATCAGATTGTTCAGGGAGGCCGCGTATACGCAGATTATTGTGGCGTGAGCGGTTCACTAAGCCCTCCAGGGCGGCCTCCGATGCCTCCAGGCGTGAGGTGAGTATGTTAATGTGGTCGGTGGCTGTATTGTGCGCTGCTACCGTGGATTCGACTTGCTGTTCTAATTCAGAGGTTCGCGCCCCTAGTGAGTGGATCTCCGCCATCACCGCCTTAGAACTGCGCTCAATCTCGCGGGCTAGGAAGTTTTTCATTGCCACCATTTCTGTGAGTTTGTGTGCAGTCTCAGGTGCAGTGGGCGCTGTGTCCGGGATGATTCATCGTCCGCTGGTGCGGTTGAGGCCCTCGGGCTGGTCTCGGTGCCATCTTGGGATTCCTGGCGGCAATAGCGTGAGGCCGCGAAGAGATCCTTGACTGTGGCAGCTACTTCAGCTTGCTTTTTGGGTTGTTTCCGTGGCGTGCATTTGTCCATATTCGATGGTGAGTGGGGTGGTGGGGGGAAATTCATGAATTAGTGGCTATTATTAGCTTTTGGTATCAGGGTCGGTGAGGAGCGCTAGACAAACACGTCCAGCTTGGTTTCCGGTCAAGCCGCGCCCCCCGCGAAAGACCTCTTCTACTCAGTATCTGGCATTCAGATACCATGCCTTCAGTTTGAACCTTTGAAGAGACTGCAGAGGGACCAGGTTATATTCCAAAATGTATTCTGCTAGTGGAAGCTGTCAAGTTGTCAAGAAGAATAGAGAACCAACTTCTCTGTGACCAAAATGGAAAAATTACAATAATCCTTGCTTTTTCCAATATGATTTTCTGAAATAATCAAGGAATTAGAACAACTGGCGGAAAAATGGAATCTAGGTGAAAGTTCCATGGAATTGCCATGGTATCTAGGTAATCGGGGCTGCCTGCTGGATTGAGAGAAAAAAATCTGTGCATTTTTCTGTTTGCCTTCAGAGCCATCAGATCTATCTCTAGTGTACTAAATCTTGCCACAATCTCTTGAAATATGTGACGTGAAAGAGACCAGTCCCCTTATTTCACATGCTGCTGAGGGCATCTGCTAACAAATTGTTTTCTCCTTTTATAGCGACGACAGAGCGTAGATGAAGTTCTGACCAGATCATGATCTGGGCGCATAATTCCTTGTCGATTCACATATGCGACTGAAATAGCATTGTCCATTCTTATCTGCATATGATGTCCCTAGAGATGAAGTCTGAAAGACAGAAGGGCTAAACAAATAGATTATAACTCACTGTAACTGGAAGATATTCTTAAATCCTAATTTCTCCATTTCCCTCTTGTCACTATGGTTCCAAGATGAGCCCCAAGCTCTGTCTGGAAGTATCTGTGGTGAGATAGAATTTTTTTTCATCTGAAAAAAAGACCCCCTTTGAGAAGCTGAAGGTCACCCAGCAGTGGAAGGTCACCCAGCAGTGGAAACTTCTTAAAGTTGAAATATCATGTTACATCAAGAGTAAAATGTTTCCTGTAACAGTCTCATCCTTGCCTTGGACCAGCTTACTGCTGGAATTTCAGCTGTAACGAGGCCTAAATTATTCATTGCTTCTCTTATGGAACATCTCTTTTTTTCTTGTAATGTCCAAATTGAGCTGACTATTTTTGTTCCCTTTTCTTTGGGCAGAAAAAAAAATATTTTTCTTTGTTTATTACCCATGCATGTTTGATTAGGGTGTCTGAAGCATTTCTTACATCTCTTAAAGAGACACTATATATATGGGATCTATAATCTCTCCACTGTTCCATTTCCTTTGTCTGACCACCATCTGCTAACATTTGACATCAGCATAACCCGTACCCAATTTTCACCACCCTCAACTCTCCAATCTGGCAGAAACGTCAACTGCCTTGATCTGCAGCATTTCTCCACCAAACTCCAAGCTCTCCTTTTACCCATCTCAAATCTAACTTGCCCTAACTCTTTAACTTCACTATACAACTCAACTCTCTCCTCTCAACTCAACACCATGGCACCTCCCACAATTAAACGCAGCAAGCGCCCCCAATTACAACTCTGGCACACCAAACTGACCCGTTACCTCCAAAAATGTTCTAGAACTGCTGAACACTGCTGGAGAAAGTCTCATTTTGCATCTGATTCCTCCACAATAAATTTATGCTGCGCTCCTACAGCCTGGCTCTTTCTGCTGCAAAAGTAAATTACTTTAACACCCTCATAAGTACACTGTCCCATCAACCCAAACACCTATTTCATACATTTGATGCTCTTGTTTGCAATTTTACCCCCCCTCCTTCTACCACCTTGTCTGCCACAACCTTTGCATCTAACTTCACTGAGATCTCTGCAATCAGAGAAGAGATCACTAATTTCTCTCCTTCCCCTACCAATACATCACCCAACCCCACTCCCTCCACCATTCTTCACTCATTCGCACCTGCTATAGCAGAAGAGGTTTCTGCTCTGCTCCGGTCCTCCCCCTCCACCACCTGTTCCCTCGCTCCTATTCCCTCGTATCTCATCCACACTTTGTCTCCTTCTCTTGCTCTTCCTCTCACTAAAATTTTCAATCTCTCCCTTTCCTCTGGCACATTTCCCTTACCCTTCAAACATGCAACTGTAACCCCAATTCTAAAAAAGCCCAGCCATGACATCCAACTACTGCCCTATATCGCTACTGCCATTTACCTCCAAGATCCTCGAGAGAGTTGGGTACACCAGACTGACTGACTTTCTTGAATTCAACTCTCTGCTTGACCCCGTTCAGTCTAGATTTCACACTGGTCATTCTGTCAAAACGGCGGTGACCAAAGTATCCAACGATTTAATTGCTGCTAAATCTCGTGGCCATCAACAGATTCTTCGCATTCTGCGTAATTTTGGTCTACGGGATACTGCTCTCTCCTGGTGCTCCTCCTATATCTCCCAGCACTCTTTCAGTGTTTCTTTCTCTGACTCTGCCTCTTCCCCCCAATCACTCTCTGTCGGCATCCCCCAAGGTTCTGTCCTTGGTCCCCTACTGTTTTCTATCTATACTGCCTCCCTTGGTAAACTCATCAGCTACTTTGGCTTCTGTTATCATTTCTATGTGGATGACACGCAAATCTACCTGTCCTCTCCTGATCTCTCTCCGCCCATCTTGACTCATGTCTCTGACTGCCTCTCTTCGATTTCCAACTAGATGGCTGCTCACTTCCTTAAACTCAACCTGTCTAAAACAGGATTTCTGGTCTTTCCTCCCTCAAGTGTTACTACTCCCATGTCTGTCTCCCTCCAAGTCAACGGTGCTACCATCACCTCTTCCTCACAGGTTCGCTGCCTGGGTGTTCTTTTTGACTCCAACCTTTCCTTCACCACTTGTCCAATCAATCACCAAATCCTGTCGCTTTCATCTCAAAAACATTGAGCATCTGCCCCTATATAACCCCGGATGCGGCTAAGGTGCTGGTCCATGCTCTTGTTCTCTCTCACCTTGACTACTGCAATACCCTTCTCAGTGGTCTTACATGTTCCCAGATTGCACCGCTGCAATCTATAATGAATGCGGCGGTGAGGATTATTTTCCTGTCCGTTCGCACCTCCCACACCTCCCCGCTCTTTCAGTCCCTGCATTGGCTTCCAGTTAGATATAGGGCTCAATTTAAAATTCTGGTGCTTGCTTACAAGTTCCTACATACCTATCCTCCACACAAGTATGTCCTGTCGAGGCCCCTATGCTCTGCCAAAGACCTACGTATATCCTCCGTCCGTACTCCCACCTCTAATGCTCGCCTCCAAGATTTCTCCAGGGCTGCACCTCTTCTGTGGAACTCCCTTCTCCGTAAGACTTTCACCCAGTCTCCACTCATTCAAAAATCATTGAAAACTCACTTCTTCAAGAAAGCATATCAATTAAACTGTTAGCAGGTTTTTCTCCCCACCCCCCATGACTCCTCTCCTGCAACTGTCAAAAATGACCTACTAAGCCCTCAGTGAATACTTTTCTAACAACCTACTTCGTACCCCACAATACTTGTCCTGAACCAAGAGAGGCAGTAAATGGCCCAGCAGTATGAACTACTCAAGCAAACCACATTCAAAGATTTACTAGAGGCTTGAGTGAAAATGGTGAGCAACAAGCTAAAAGCCGCACTCATAGCCGAACTAATGGAGAGCGACCAAACCAGTAATACAGTAATGGACAGCAGTGAGGATAAAGGAATTTCAAAGAGATGTCAGATGGAGGCTCAGCATCGTGGGGCCCAATCCCTCCAGGACATCATAGTACCGATAATGGCTCAAGCAGCAGACGCACAGAAAGCTCGTGAGTGGAGAGCCGAATCACTACAAGTATCTATGAATGGACAACCACGGAAATTAAACCATGCAGCTTCTAAAACTTTCACAGATGGTGAGATGGACATTGATAATTATTTGCAGGACTTTGAACGTCAGTGCGCTTTGGAGGGGCTGGAAAAGGATAACTGGGCTGCAAAAATTAGCAGCAAACTGTCGGGCAGAGCAGCAGAAGCATACAGAGCAGTGCCTGATGCCGGCATTCATGACTATGAAAGAGTCAAAGAAACACTGTGGAGTGTGCTGCCTATTGAACCCTTTAACCTTTCCAACACCTGGGGTAACCGCAAACACCTCAACATTCTGAGCGGTTGGCTGGGTGGTCGTCATTCATATGCACGAACAAGTGGCTGTGGCCATCTTGACTGTCGAACGCAGCCAGCGGTGTTTTGTCGTCGAGTGTATGGAACTATAATCGGGCACTTGACCGCACTGACACCGTTGGGACTTCCAGACTTTCATTGGTTCGACTTTCCCTTGCACGAAAGCTGCGGAGTTCGGGGAGCAGAAACCCACGAACAAGGGACATATACTGATAACATGCACGAATGGCTATGTTCGGTAATTCGAACGGTATTTAGACTATTGGAAATAGACCAGCCTCACAGCCTGATTCTCTGGAACTGTTTTGGGCATGAAGCCAGGCGTGTGATCGGTCAAAAAGAGACTTCCAGTAATTTCCTGAACCCCTGCTCTGATCTGGGTGATTTTTGGATATGTTGTTCACCCAGATCAGGGCTATCAGGGCATATGTTGTGTTTTGGGGTACTTATGAGACTTTATAAAAATATGTGGTTTTCCTGCCTGGGGATAATTAAGTTAATGCATAATCTGTCTTAATTATCTCCCAGGCAGAGGGGAGGGATTGTGTATACTGTATGGGAGTGTCTCACTGTATAACTCTGTTTTTATTGGTTTGTTAACTTTGTGTCCCTGTGCCCAACAAGGTCCACCTGGGTGTCACCCTTGCTGGGGAACTTGCATAAAATGCCAGTGTGCCTCCATTAAAATTGCGTTCCTGTTTTACCCTCAACACAGAGCCTCGTCTCGTGCTTGGGGGAATAAATATAATCACTATTCCCTCGCGTTTTAGGATTATCGGTCTAAGGATTATCGCAGCTCTCTTCACGCTAGGGGTAAAGAGCATCTCTTGGCGGTGTAAACCCCTCTCTCAATTGGGGTGACCACTACAGCCTCTAACCATGGAACAAGCCACTAGATTGGCGGACAAATTTCACGACGGCAGACGGACAGAAATACTCACCATGGTACTGACCTAACCACTACACCCCACGCTACTGAACCAGCCACAACAACATAGTCCTACGCCAGCAGCATTCCCGTACCGAAAGACGGGACCTCTGGGTCACGGATGTAACAAGCTGGATCATATTAAGATCAACTGTCCCCTTCGCAGCCGAGAAAGATTGGAACACCAGCCAGCGCAACTAGTGCGTGCGGCTGCATATTGTTTCCACGAAGAACCCATTAAAGACACCCAGCTACTTGTTATATGCAAGTAGCTTTCCGATCTTCGGTGTTTTCCAAGCAAGACTTGACAGTTAAATAAATGGGAGATTAAATGGGATATACTGGTTGCCCCCGATTTACCAGCCCAGAGGAACACTGGTCGGTGCTCCATGAAGTAAATATAGTACAGACTGTCGGGGACAACAGAGCTCATCACTGTAAAAAAGAGAGGTGTGTCGGGTGCTCACTCCAAAACAGAGGGTAAATAGGCAGCAGTAACCAATGCAAGGATTCCCAGCCTTGTAAAGAGACTAGAAAAGAGGGAGGAAACCGCGCCTTTCATTAACTGTACATACATACACTTGATGTCTCTTAGTTGATGTAGATAATTTATCCTCAAAAAGAGAACACAAAGAGAAAAAAATATATACAATAGTGTAGTATGCTTAAAAATTTTGGACAATGGTGGTATAGAAGGCGGAGGTATTTTGAACTCACATTTGGTAGAGCTAATTTGGAAGCTCTACCGTAATTCGCACGGACGGTACAATCCCCGTCTCAGGATTAGAGGTCCGATGTCTTTAACACTCCAATGGTATGGTGGTATGGATGAAAGTATTATACTCACATTTGCTAGAGCAGACAACTTGCTCTAGTATATAAGGCTTGCAGCTAGGAAGTGATGAGGAAAATAAATTATAAAGTAGAATAGAGTATCACAATATATTTAATAATGACATAGATAAAACAAAAAGGCTATATAAAACAACACTTAACGCGTTTCGCCAGTTGGCTTCATCAGTGCGGTATCTCTTCCGGGTTCGGCACTCCTCTGACGCGGCTCTGACAGTATTTAGAGAGACCGCGCCAGGAAGAAGGCGCTTGTGATTGTGGGACCTACTTCCGGGTATGCACGCCGGCTCCGGATACACGCCGGCTCCACAAGCTCTGATAAGCCGTCCTAGCCTTCTGAGCTGAGGGAAGGTATATGCTTAATGCCTTAGAGGATTACTGGAGAACAGATAACCTTCTACTTCACAAGTGGACTATATCTCTGAACTCTTCGAGGACAACTCACATTAACCTTAAGTATAGCTTTCAACTATTGTCTGCAATCTCACTTATCAATGAACTAATTCCTGCTTGCTCAATTCTTCTCTGCTTCAAGTTACTAATTATATGGAGGACAACTCCCATGATGCTTATTAACTATGAACTGTTCTTGCTTTGCAAATACTCTCAGCTACTTGCTTAATGTTTCTATTGAAGATTATTCTCATGAACTTAAAGAATCTTACTTAATGCTTCTCTGAGGAAATACTTATTAATGAACTTTGTATTATTTGAACCTGAATTTCTTCTTATTGGATTATTGCCTAAATGCAATTCATTTAAGTTTAACAATCATTAAAACTTCGTTTGAATCTCAAGTTGCCAGCAATCCTCTCTTTTCTTAAAGCTACAGTATTGATACTTTAAAGATTCTCTGTTTCATTACTATTGTAATTAGGGAGTTCTACAAGCTGCCGTTGAGTTCCAACTCAAAGAACCCAAGTAGCATAACACAGCAGGCTCAACAAACGATCTGTTACAATGCCTCAGGTAGACGAGTTGTTAGGCGGCATGGTAGGAGGGAATTACTTGACTACTATAGACTTGTGCAAGGGGTATTGGCAGATCCCCCTGGAGACTGAAGCCCTACCTAAGTCTGCATACGTCACCCCATTCGGCCTATACCAGTTCAAAGTAATGCCGTTTGGGATGAAGAATGCCCCCACAACATTTCAGCGGATGGCTGTCTGGCTCTTGGAGGGATTTCAGGATTTCACATGTGCGTATCTGGATGATATTGCCATATTCATTCGCACATGTGAAGTCCACCTTGATTACATATCTGTAGTACTCAACAGAATTTGGGCCACCAGTCTAACCCTAAAAGCCATCAAATGCCATGTTGGGATGGCGGAGGTCCAGTACCTTGGTCACAAGTTGGTTCAGGCAAACAGCTTCCCGTACCAGCCAAGATCGAGGCAGTAGGCCAGTGGCCCCATCCCCGTACCAAAACCTGTAAAGTATAAGATATGTTTATTAAATGCTGTTGCAGTGGTTAACCCATTCATAAACTATGTTTTATAGAAAATGGTATACTTATTGTACACAGTATTGTATATTGGTATACTTTAACAGACTTTAAAAATGTATTACAGTTGTATCTGCGACACTCTTTCTTTTTCTCCAATAAAAATTGACTTACTCAAGTTCTAATTAAAATAAGACACATTGAACATTTCTCCGTTTTGGTAAAGCGTAAGCAGTATCAAGATGTAATTTTAGATGCAAGTGAGCTTTTGGTATATTCATTGATCCATGTATTATTTAGATTACTTAGCTTTGAAGTTCAATGCAATGAAAGTGGCTCCACATACATAATTCAAATCGCTCATTTAAACATTTTTGAAACAGAATGTTTTAAAGCAGTAGAAATAATTTTAAAATGTTGTATCGTTCAAAATGTTAAGTAAGAAAAATATTTTATTAAAGTTTCTAAAAAAAAGTTGAAGGAAATGAAATTATTAAATGGATTGTAAATTTAAAAAATGACAATACTTATATTAATGGACAAAATACAGTTGCAAGAAAAAGTATGTGAACCCTTTGGAATTATATGGATTTCTGCACAAATTGGTCATAAAATGTGATCTGATCATCATCTAAGTAACAACAATAGACAATCACAGTCTGCTTAAACTAATAACACACAAAGAATGAAATGTTGCCATGTTTTTATTGAACACACCATGTAAACATTCACATTTTACAATGAAGGGGAAGTTATCATCATGGGTGACTTTAATCTTCCTGATGTAAATTGGAAAACAAAATTAGCTACTTGTGCCAGGAGCACACATATTCTAAACTCCCTACTGGGATTGTCTCTAAAACAAGTTGTTGAGGAGCCAACTCGTAAAGAGGCCATACTAGATTTAGTGTTAACAAATGGATATTTGGTATCAGATATTACTGTAGGTGAAAGTTTAGGATCCAGTGATCATCAGTCAGTGTGGTTTAATATAAGAACAGTGACTGAGTCACACCACACAAAACAAAAGTTTTAGACTTTAGAAAAACAGACTTTTCTAAAATTAGAATATGGGTAGAGGAGTCATTATCAGACTGGAGCAATTTAAATGGAGTCCAAGAGAAATGGGATTATTTAAAAGTTGCACTATTGAAGGCAACAGAAAATTGCATTAGGTTTGTCAGTAAAAGCAAAAAATTCAGGAAACCACTGTGGTACTCCACAGATGTGGCCAAAATAGTTAAAAACAAAAAGTTAGCATTTAGAAATTATAAAAAAAACCAGAGTGAGGAAGACAAAATGATCTATAAGATTAGGCAGAAAGAGGCTAAGCAAGTTATAAGAGCTTCCAAATCACACACAGAAGAGAAAATAGCACAGTCAGTAAAAAAGGGGGATAAAACATTTTTTAGATAAATAAATGAGAAAAGAAAAGTAAAACAAGGATTAGTTAGATTAAAAACAAAAGAAGGAAGGTATGTAGAAGAGGATAAAGGTCTAGCTGACTGCCTCAATGAATATTTTTGTTCTGTATTTACAGATGAAAATTAAGGAAAGGGACCTCAGTTGAGAAAAAGGATAAATGAGTCATTTATTACACATGAGTTTACAGAGGAAGATGTTCTATTTCAACTGTCAAAAGTAAAGACAAATAAATCAATGGGACCTGATGGAATACACCCAAAGCTATTAAAAGAGCTTAGTGGTGTACTAGCAAAACCATTAACAGATTTATTTAACCAATCATTGTTAACAGGAGTAGTCCCAGAAGATTGGAAGTTAGCGAATGTTGTGCCCATTTACAAGAAAGGTAATAGGGAGGAGTCGGGCAACTATAGGCCAGTAAGCCTTACTTCAGTAGTGGGGAAAGTGATGAAAACCATGTTAAAGGATAGGATTGATGAACATCTAAAAACACATGGATTTCAAGATCAGAAACAACATGGGTTTACTTCAGGGAGATCATGCCAAACTAATCTTATTGATTTTTTTTTATTGGGTAACTAAAATTATAGATCAGGGTGGTGCAGTAGACATTGCTTACCTAGATTTCAGTAAGGCTTTTGACACTGTTGCACATAGAAGGCTTATCAATAAACTGCAATCTTTAAGTTTGGATTCAAATATTGTTGAACGGGTAAGGCAGTGGCTGAGTGACAGGCAACAGAGGGTTGTAGTTAATGGAATATATTCGAAGCTTGGACTTGTCACCAGTGGGGTACCTCAGGGATCTGTACTTGGACCCATTCTCTTTAATATTTTTATTAGTGATATTGCAGAAGGTCTTGATGGTAAGGTATGTCTTTTTGCTGATGATACTAAGATATGTAACAGGGTTGATGTTCCAGGAGGGATAAGCCAAATGACAAATGATTTAGGTAAACTAGAAAATGGTCAGAATTGTGGCAACTGACATTTAATGTGGATAAGTGCAAGATAATGCATCTTGGACGTAAAAACCCAAGGGCAGAGTACAGAATATTTGATAGAGTCCTAACCTCAACATATGAGGAAAGGGATTTAGGGGTGATTATTTCTGATGACTTAAAGGTAGGCAGACAATGTAATAGAGCAGCAGGAAATGCTAGCAGAATGCTTGGTTGTATAGGGAGAGGTATTAGCAGTAGAAAGAGGGAAGTGCTCATGCCATTGTACAGAACACTGGTGAGACCTCACTTGGAGTATTGTACACAGTACTGGAGACCGTATCTTCAGAAGGATATTGATACCTTAGAGAGGGTTCAGAGAAGGGCTACTAAACTGGTTCATGGATTGCGGGATAAAACTTACCAGGAAAGGTTAAAGGATCTTAACATGTATAGCTTGGAGGAAAGACGAGACAGGGGGGATATGATAGAAACATTTAAATATATAAAGGGAATCAACACAGTAAAGGAGGAGACTATATTTAAAAGAAGAAAAACTACCACAACAAGAGGACATAGTCTTAAATTAGAGGGACAAAGGTTTAAAAATAATATCAGGAAGTATTACTTTACTGAGAGGGTAGTGGATGCATGGAATAGCCTTCCAGCTGAAGTGGTAGAGGTTAACACAGTAAAGGAGTTTAAGCATGTGTGGGATAGGCATAAGGCTATCCTAACTATAAGATAAGACTAGGGACTAATGAAAGTATTTAGAAAATTGGGCAGACTAGATGGGCCGAATGGTTCTTATCTGCCGTCACATTCTATGTTTCTATGTTTCTATGTTTCTATTTTTGCCACCCCCCCATATGTCCTGCCCATCATATGACATCACAATGCCTTGCCCATATGCTCTGCCATATGGGCCAACGCCAGTCTGCACAAAGTGTCTTTTATCTGAAAAGGCAGTGTGTTTACATTAAAAAGCCTACAGGCACAGGCTATGGACACCAGAACCACTACATTAAGCTGGAGTGGTTCTGGTGACTATTCAGGCCCTTTAATGTGAGGTAAATAATATATCGGATTGCCTACTTACCACCAGATGAGGACAAGAGACTGATGATGGGCTCAGTCTGGCTCCACAGGTCTGGTGTAGAAGAGGCTCTCTGGAGACTGTTTGTAACAGTGCTCACAACAATTAATGAACAGGAAGCAGCTCCATTTTTGGGGCCCCTTATACAGCTCAGGGTCTGGGCCCCCAGGGCTTGACCGTGAGTATGCCTACAATGCCAACCCATAAATCCACCTACATGGCCCACCCATGAGTTCTCTCACAGGGAGTGAAGTGTATGTGTGTAGGGGATGTTTTATGTGTTATTGTAGAGGATGTAATGTGTGTGTGTTCTTATAGAATGTGGTGTATAAGGATACCAACTTGTGTAAGGGATGTAATGTGTGTGTATAGGGATGCAAGGTGTGTTTCTGTGTATGTAATTGAATGCAGTGTGTGTCTGTAAGGGGTGCATTGAGTGTGTAAGAGATGCATTTTGTTTCTGTGTGTAAGAGAATGAGTGTTTGTGTGAGCGTAAGGGATGCATTGTGTGTTTCAGGTGTGTCTGTGTGTGAGTAGGGTTACATTGTATGTTTCTGTGTGTGTGTGTGGGGGGGGGATGCATTGTGTATGTGTGTAGTGTAAAAGAGAGGGTTTGTGGGGTAGAATGGGGACTGAGAGGAAAGCAGCTCTTTATTTAAAAAAAAAAATCATAGTGTTCTCCCCTCAAGTATATTAGTGATTTCTCCTTCCCTCCTGTCCCTCAGTGTTCTCCCCTTCTGTGCCATAGTGCTCTCCCTTGGCCCCCAGTCCCACTGCAGTCCCTCCTTGATGGTCTTCTCACTCCCCCTCTACCCCTTAGTGGTTCTCCCTCCCCTTAGTGGTCCTCCCTCTCCCAAACCCCTTAGTGGTCCTTGCCCTTTCCCCCCTCTCAGTGGTCTTTACCATCTTTCCTCCCTCAGTGTTCCTTCCCCTCCCCCCCCCCTTAGTGGTCCTTACCCTCCTCCCCTCTACTTAGTGGTCCTTCCCATCCTTTGGTAGTCCTACATCACTTCCCCTCCCCCCCTTAGTGGTCCTTACCCTCTTAGTGGTCCTTACCCTCCTCTCTTCTCCTTAGTGGCCCTTCCCCTCCTTTGGTGGTCCTTCCCCTCTTCTCCCCCCTTAGTGGTCCTCCCTCTCACAAATCCCTTAGTAGACCTTCCCTCCTCCCCACCCCTTAGTGGTAATCTCCCCTCCCCTCAGTGGTCATTATTCTCTTCCCCTTAGTGGTCCTTACCCTCCTCCCCTCTCCTTAGTGGTCCTCCATCCTTACTCCCCTTAGTGGTCCTCCATCTGCCAAACCCCTTAGTGGTCCTTACCCCCCTCCTTCAATGGTCCTTACCTCCCTCCCTCAGTGTGGTCCTTACCCTCCTCCCCCAGTGGTCCTTACCCCCCAACCCTCCCAGTGGTTCTGTATCTCCCTCCTATGTGGTCCTACTCCCCCCTCTGGTCCTTACTCCTATGTGGTCCTTTGCTCCCCCCTCCCACAGCTGTCCTTACCCCCCATCCCTATGTGGTCCTTACTCCCCTCCCTATGTGGTTCTTACCCTCCCCTATGTGGCCCTTACACCCCTCCCTATGTTGTCCTTACTCCCCCTATGTGGTCCTTAATCCCTCCCTCCCCCCAGTTGTCCTACATCCCCTCCCTCCCCCAGTGGTTCTTACTCCCTCCCTATGTAGTCCCTACTCTCTCCCTATGTGGCTGTCCTTACTCCCTCCCTAGGTGATCCTACTCCCTCCTATGTAATGTCCTTACTCCCCCCAACCCTATGTGGTCCTTACTCCCTCTCCTCATGTGGTCCTTACTCCCTCCTCCCCAGTTGCCCACATCCCCCTCCCCTCCCCCAGTGGTTCTTACTCCCCCCCTCCCTATGTGGTCCCTACATTGCAGGAAGGAGCGCTCTGCCGCCCTCCATACAGCAGTGCTGCACCGCCTGAGACTTGCTAAAGCACTCAGGCGGCACAGCATGAGGAGTTGCACCGGTGATTCCGGGTGCAGGGCTCCGGCGCCCCCTGCTAAGTTGCGCCCTGGGCGGCTGCCTAGGTCGCCTTACAGGTAGCGCCGGCCCTGAGTCTGCCCATCCAGGAGAGTATAGTATTTCCCAATTTTTTAATCTGATCTTTCAAATCTTTAAATAATGTAAGATTGTTACGGACAGTCCACATACCCGTATTGGATTACCCTATGTTAAGTTACCGAATTCGGTAGATTCGGTATTATTATTACCTATACTCCATTTACACGAACAACTAGGATTACATATTCGTGCATACGAACTCAGACCACCCGTTTTTTTTTTTGGTTTTTTTTTTTCTTTTCTTTCTTCCAAGAATTAACTGTGAAGACAGATTAGGTTAGTGAACGCCCAAGTCTAATGGGCAGAGTTATGTCTCGAGTTAAGAATGTTCGCTTATAAACAAGGATATATGGTAATGTTTGTAATTTAGGAGGAGGGAAGAGAAGGAAAAAAGGGGAGAAAAGAAAAGGGAATTTTGTGTTGTTTTCATATGAGGGGTGGGATACAAGCTATGGTTTAAGGCAATGTCAACCTGAAATATTGTTAGAAAGTTATATAATTATGATACAACAGTTAGGTACTACATACAATTTTCTGTTAAGTTGCCTTTCTTTCCCTACTCTCTTTGTTTGATATAACTATTTACATAGGAGATTGGAAATTCTTTATGTTATATCTTTGATGGGTAATTGAAGGTGGCAAATTAGACAATTATAAGAGTGGTATAAGGCACATATGTAATTTTTATTTCACATATTTTTCACATATTTTGTAGTAATACTGTTTGGAATACTATTAACCCACTTCTTAAATTATGGAGTTTGATAGTAAGGAACTTTAGAGATTCTACACTTGTATCTTAGTAGTAATATAAGCTTTGGTCACAACAATCACGATTCGATATTATTCAGCACTAATAAGAATGGAAGTGGGTTATTTACACAAGAGTGGTAATACAATTTTATAGTATGGGTCAATTCACATATGATATAATTGTGGATATTTATGGGCTTTAAAGGGGTAAAGCAGGCGAAATATTTGGTATTAGCAAGATGATACACAAGAGGTAATGTTGATTTAGATCACAATAGAGAGGGGGAGTTGGAATATGTCTATATATATCTAAGCAATATGTAGATAGAATGGTTAAAGGGGGGGAAAGGAGAGGAAAGACTTGAACTATTCTATCTAAGAGTTGGAGGGATATGTTGAATAGAATCAGAATAGCAACTTACTGCAATATGGGTTTTTAAACTAATGCGATCCTAAACCCTAGACAAGTTGATTCACTTATTGAAGGTTACAGTACTAGCCTGGTCTTCGATGAGGTCTGGTAAAAAAAAAATTTATTTATTTTTTTTTATTTTATTTTTCCTCTCTTCCTCATTAGTGTTTATATTTTTGTAATTATTGGTAGGTTTATTTAGGTAGATATAAGTTTATAGGTCTCCCTATTCTTCTTCTTTTGGGATTTGTTCCATATTCCTTATTACTTCTTGGAATTATAATGATTGAGGGAAGGGAGAGGAGAGGGAGATTAGTACCAATATAATGGATAGCAACATAAAACATCAAGCAACGTCAGATTGGTAATATATTGGGTTCTGGCTCTAGGAGCCAGTGTGGTCAAATATTACAGGTAAAATTGATAGCATTGTGGAGTGCTATTGGATCGACTATGGGTTAGTTATTTGGAATGCCGTTTGGTTTTTGAAGAGTTTTGAGTTCTTCCTCCTCTCGCCGGGGTCTACTTTCCTGCAATTATAGGCAGGTCTTGTTCAGGGGGCTCCATACACATGTGTGTGTACGTATATATGAATGTGTATATATACATGTGTATGTTTCCCCACTGGATTTCCAAGAGGTGGTCTGTTCCCCCTCTTGAATTATTCTTTATGTTTTTTGTATCTTACAACGTAAATGTGTTCTTTTTTTGTATGTTCTTATTTTTTATTTTTTGCCTTTCTGAGACTCGATTTGGGGTGTAATCATGACAATAGGTGTTACGATGGCACTTAATGTGATATCATGGAATGTCCAGGGTTTGAATTCACCACAGAAAAGGGGAGCGGTCTATAAATTCCTAAATGGAAACGATATTGATATTGCTTTTATTCAGGAGACACATTGGATTAATCCCCCAGAGAGACTCTGGAAGTTTAAGAAATTCCCTTTGTTATTTTCCTCCAATATGGAGGGGAATAAAAAAAAAAGAGGCACCGCTATCATAATTTCTAGCAGAATTAATTTTGAAATGATACACCTAACTGGGGATCCAATGGGAAGATATGTGATACTTGTCGCAAAACTTAATGGTTCTATATATACTTTGGTTAACGTTTATGCACCAAATTCGTGCCCAGGGGATTTTTTGGATAAAATTATGGAAAGGGTTGATGAATTAGCATGTGGTAACATCATAATTGGGGGAGACTTCAATTGTGTATCGGATCCAGCACGGGATAAAAGCCATAAAAATGTTAGAGACTATAAATTTGTAAATACCTATGTCTCCGATTTTTCTAAATTTCTAGACAGGAACTCCCTATTTGATTGTTGGAGGACTTTGAATCCCAGTGAGAGAGACTACACTTTTTTTTCACATGTCCATCAGACCTATTCCCGAATAGACATGTTTTTGGTGAAAGCGGGGTTCTTGAGTTCTATTATTAAATCCAATATTGGATCCATAGTTGTATCAGATCATGCACCAGTATTCATTAAGGTTAAGTTAAAAGGTGGTCTTAGACCACGGACAAGGTGGAGACATAATGAAAGCCTCTTGAAATCAGAATGCAATATTGATTTTTTGTCATCTGAAATTGAAAACTTCTTGATTAACAATGATAATGGGGAAGTTTCCACGGTAACAGTATGGTGTACCCTTAAAAGCTTTGCAAGGGGATTATTGATTAAACTTGGCTCAGAATCTAAAAGGAAGAAGGGAGAATCTTTGCAAGAGTTAAGAATAAGATTGGCAAATAAGGAACGTCTAAATAAAAATATGGTGAATAAAGACTTAATTGAAGAAATAGCTAAATTGAGGGAATCTATCAAAGAAAGAATTTACGATATGGTCAATAAAAATATACTATTCCTTAAACAAAGATGGTACCATAATAACAATAAAATAAATAAAGACCTCTCTAATAAAATTAAGAATATTCTCAAAGATAAATCCATAAAAAAAAATTGTCTTAGGTGATAAACATCTAGTGTCACCAAACGATATTGTAAATGCATTTGCGGAATTTTATAAATCTTTATACAATCTAAAGGAGGTAGGGAGGAGTAGAGAAGAAATGGATACATTTTTGAGTAACCTTAAATTACCAAAAATTAATCAAAGTAAGTTGGAAATGTTGAATGCTCCATTCTTATTATCAGAAGTAACAGACGTAATAGATAAGTTAAAATTGAATAAGGCTCCAGGCCCAGATGGTTTCTCAACAATGTTCTATAAAACCTTTTCTAGACTCATTTCTCCTATCCTATTAGAGATGTTTATGAAGGCGTCCGCGGACAATCCTTTTCCCAATGAGATGCTATTGGCCTCAATCATTCCTATACCCAAAGTAGGGAAAGACCCAACACTTATTACTAACTACAGACCCATATCTCTCATTAATCTAGATATAAAGATATTCTCTCAAATACTATCTAACAGATTTAAAGAGGTAATTGGAGATCTGATTGATGTTGATCAGTCTGGATTTGTGCGAGGGAGAGGTACTACAGATAATACACGTAGGACATTCAACTTAATACATAGAATAAAGGAGCATAAATGGGGATCTGTTATTATGGCCCTCGATGCTGAGAAGGCCTTTGACAGAGTCAATTGGAGATTCCTGGACTCTGTCATGGGCCAATTTGGCTTAGAGGGTCAGTTTAGACATAATACTATGTTGTTATATAGGAGTTCCACAGCTAAAATAATTAACCCTCTTGTTGAGTCTGACCATTTTGAGGTCAAAAATGGTACTAGACAGGGTTGCCCTTTGGCTCCCCTGTTATATATTCTTACAATTGAACCTTTGGCCACTATGATCAGACAGGATACCAACGTAAAGGGGGTCAAGTCTCTCAATGGGGAAACCAAGGTCTCCCTTTTTGCAGACGATGTCCTCCTTACTCTGACGGACCCGATGGTTTCAATTCCATCAGTACTGGATATTATATCAAACTATAGTAGCTTTTCGAACTATAAGATCAATATGAAAAAAAAACAAATTTTAGCCTCTTTTTTATCTGAGGCCCAGAAAGATTTTTTGACAGCACATTTCCAATTCTCATGGGCAAACGATACTATTGGTTATTTGGGGATTAAAATATCTTTTGATATAGAGAGGATGATACAATCAAACTACGATACATTACTAAGAGATTTGCAACAACTGGTAGATAATTGGAGGAAGATTGAGTCCTCATGGATAGGAAGATTAAATATGATCAAGGCATTTCTGATACCTAAACTTATTTATTATTTTAGGGCGATTCCTTATAGATTGGGGAAAGGTATTCTTAACCGTTTTCAAACTTTGATTTCCAAATGTATTTGGGCTAATAAACCACCTAGGATAGCTTTTGATACTCTTCGAAGGAGCTACCAGAAGGGCGGTATAGCATTTCCAGATGTTGATAAAATCCATGAAGCATCTATGGCGACTCATCTTTTACAGTGGCTAGACAAGGAACGGGGATCTATATCATGGCTTACTCTAGAACAGGAAGATAGCCCTAGATATAGATTGTTTGTTCTTTTTTGGATGGGTTTGCTAAATTTGGGTGAATTGGATACCAAGAATTTTTCGAATCGAATATTGCTAGATATGATTAATACTTCTAGAATTCTAAATAAAAAATTGAAGCTAGAAGACAAATTACTATATAGAGTTCCATTAGTGGTCCTACAACATATAATGGATAATATAAATGTTCAATCTTGGATACAACTAGGCCTAACGAAGATCTCGGACTTATGGGATGGATTTAAACCCATCCCATTTATACAATTGCAAGAAAAGTTTAACCTTTCCCCCAGAGATCTTTTCCAATATTTAAGGATTAAGAATTTTATTCTATCTCGGACTATACTTAAGGACCACATTGTTAATCCCCTTATTGCATTATATAAAAAGAAGGGAGGGATCTCTAGATTTATTAAGGTGCTAGAATCAACGGAACAAGACTCTCATGCTACCTCCTTTATTAAATGGGAACAAGACATTGGGGAATCCTTTTCACTTCTGGAGTGGTCCAAAGCTACACTCCTAGTTAAGCGCTGTATACACAGAGTTTCTCTTTATGAAACACATTTAAAGATAATATATAGGTGGTATATGGTACCGGCTAGACTATACAAAATATCATCTGTCCACTCTAAGTATTGTTGGAGATGTGGAAATGAGGAGGGTACTATTTACCATATATGGTGGGAGTGTCATGGTCTTGATAGTATAAAAACTCAAATGCTTGGCCTTATTAACTCTATCTTTAAGGAGATAAAAGAGATTAGCCCTCAACTTTTTCTCTTTAATATTGGTTTTCCTTCGCAAGATAAATATCAAAAATATCTTTTGACCCATATATTTTTTGCCATTAAAATATGTATAGCTAGGGCTTGGAAATCCTCTATTCCATTAATATGGCATAATATTATGGAGCAAATAGATTATCAACACAGGATGGAAATAAACCCTTTCTTTGGTATCAGAGACGTGACCAAATTATGGTTACCCTGGACAAATAGACAGAACTCATGATAACATATTGTGGTTCCCCCCATTTCGAGTCTCAGAAGATGTAATTTATTCTTCTTGTTTTTTGTTGTTTGTTTGTTCAATTTTCGGTTGTTCTTGTAACATTCATTTCTGTATATGGTTGTCTTAATGTGTTGGAGGTTTGCCTTTGAGGTACCTCACATGCAAATGTTAAAAAATTTTATATGACAAATAAAGATTGTTACGGACACTCCACAGACCCGTATTGGATTACCCTATGTTAAGTTACCGAATTCGGTAGATTCGGTATTATTATTACCTATACTCCATTTACACGAACAACTAAGATTACATATTCGTGCATACGAACTCAGACCACCCGGCACCTGGCGTGTGCCTCCACTTAACCCTGTTGACCTCGGAAATAACCGAACGGACGACCACCGGGAAGCTGCGGTTTGCGGTTAACCACAACCTTAATTGACTGCCTCAAGGTGGCCTCGTTCGTCGACTATTTTCACCATATTCAAACTCCCGAACAAGGACCACCTACACCACGGCGTGTGTCTGCACTTAGAACGTTGAGGCTGCAGTTAACCGCAGGCTAACTGACCGCTTCAGGGCGATCTACGTTCGGTTCACGAAGGGTTGGGACAACCAGCCAGAGAGCGGTAGTCGTACAGCGTGTTTAGCTCCAGGGGTTTTGAAGCCAAGACCCGCTTGCCTATTCACGGATAGAAAAGATGGCCGCCATCTCGTGTTCGGGACAAAGAAACACGAAAAGACTTACATACAAGAGACTGGCTAAACCGTTCGTGAGGTCTGAGCACTATTCGTCTATATGATGCGCTCAGACCCGAGCTGTCTAATGAATGGTAGAATGTAAGGGGTATTTAGGAAACTGTTATAAATATATATTTTATGCTGTTTTTACATGTTGGAAATACACGTGGGACTCTGGGCACTTGGAGATAATTGAATTGCCATAACCGTTGGAATCATTATTTCCAAGCGGGGCGGGGACTATTTCAAACGATACAGTCTATTGTCATTGGTCAACTGTGTGTATTGTCCCGGTATCCCATCTGGTCCAGAGGGGGCTGTCCCTGGACCTGGGATTTTGCATAAATAACGCTGTCCCTGTGCCATTAAAGCCAGTTCGTGTTTGACCCTCAAATCGCAGCCTCGACTCGTTTTGTGGGAACCAGGGTATCCTAGCTAGACTAGAGCTAGTGGGATTGCTTTATATTCACAGGACTCTGGTGGTCTGCTGAACGGAACAGCGCTCCTCACTCTAAACGTTCGGAAACCAGGACATCCAAGCGGTCCAGCCTTCAGCTAGCTTGGAGGTAACCGTAACAAAGATATTTTAAGTTTATCTAGGTTTCTATATCAAAATTAATTACAGTTCCAAGATAGTTTATCGTTTGTAAATCCCAATTACGTTTATATTTTAACTGAATTTTTTACTTGATCTTGGGTTAAATTTTGATATATTATTTGACTTTTTTTGCAAGTTAATTTTATAGTTGGAGAAACAACTAAAATTATCTATGCATTTCATTACTGAGGGGATAGAAGTCACCGGACGGGTAAGAGTTAAAGGATCACTATAGTTTCAGGAACACAAACATGTACTCCTGACCCTATAGTGTTAACAACACCATCTAGCCCCCCAGGGCCCCTCATGCCTCCATAAAAATAGCAAAATCTTACTGTATTCAAGCCTGAAGCTGTAACTCTGCATGCTGTTAGACTCAGAAAAACAAACAGTATGCTGACATCATTAGAACTGGTGGCCTGATCCAATCACAATGCTTCCCATAGGATTGGCTGAGACTGACAAAGAGGCAGATCAGGGGCAGAGCCAGCATGATTCAAACACAGCCCTGGCCAATCAGCATCTCCTCATAGAGATGAATTGAATTAATGAATCTCTATGAGGAAAGTTCAGTGTCTGCATACAGAGGAAGGAGGTATCAAAGCCTTATGATGTGGTGTCCAGAATAAAGGAGGGTTCACTTCATTTGTCCTTTCTGCTCCAATCTCCTTTTCTTCTCCTTCATTTAACACAGTCTTCTTTTTCTTCTGAAACTGTCTTCTCTCCTCCTTGGCTCCTTCTGCTCCTTTACCTTTCTGCTACTTTCTTCTTATTTTGCTCCCCCTTCTGCTCTTTTCTCTTTCTGATCACTTTCTGCTCCTTCTCCTTCTTTACCTTTGTGCTCCTTCTGATTCTTTCTGCTCCTTTACCTTTGTGCTCCTTCTGTCCCTCCTTCTCCTTGCAGACCCTTCCAGCTCTTTGCAGACCCTCCCTGCCCCTTCCTGCTCTTTGCAGACCCTTCCTGTTCCTTGCTGACCCTTCCTGCTAATTTCTGCTCCTTCTCCTACTGTACATTTGTGCTCCTTCTGTCCCTTCCAGCTCATTGCTGACCCTTTCTGCTCCTTGATGTCCCTTCCTGCTCATTTCTGTTCCTTCTCCAACTTCACCTTTGTGCTCCTTCTGTCCCTTCTTGCCCCTTGTATGCAGTTCGGGAGTTTGGAGTGCTACCTTATTCCCTTGTATGCAGTTCGGGAGTTTGGTGCATTCACTTGTATTCAATTCGTGAGTTTTGGTGATTCTACAGTAGCTGTGCCTGTCTCTGAAAGGGGATTATCGTCTAAGCGTTTTTTTCCCCTTTTGTGCAAAACGGTCCGTTACAGAGGGTCAAACAGGATCTGGCTTTACTGTGGGCTACCTGCCCATATTTATGCAGGTCTCCCACTTGGTGGACACTCCCCTAGGGGACCAAATGGGAGACTGTAATGACAGACAGACATAGGGACATTCCAGACGTACAGTCACAGCTTTTACCCACTATGCACTATGGTTTCCTCCCCTCTGCCCTGGAGATAATTGAGAAGAAAGTCAATTATCTCCAGGACAAAGACAATTGCCATCTTAAATATAAAACTAGAAAATACATAAAAATACCTAACTTAAAAATAACCGAACATTTCCCATTCGTATCACATATAGCCTGGATCTGAGTGCATATTATTAGCGAATAGTGCTCAGATCCCACACACACAGTTCAATCGCCATGGAGTCAAAGTTCTTACAGTCTTTCGGTATACGAATGACTCCATGGCGTTCCGTTGTTTCAGCGGTGTTCGGCAAATAAAGTATCCGTTTTTAGCTCCATGAAAATAGAGCTGAACACCGCTGGGCTTTCGCGTGGTTTAAAATGTCCGCTGCCTCGTGGTCGACATACGAACGACGACCACCCTGAATTCGGTTTAATTGAGAAGTGCCTGCGGTTAACCACAACGTTCTAATTGGGATCAATAGGTTAACCAGCAGCACAGTTCTCTCCTGGGTGGCCGTCCGTTCGGTAGGTTGTTCGGGAAAAAACAGTCATTCATATGGCTGGGCTATAGAAAACAGCCATTTACACGAATGGGGCAGAAGCAGACGAATCCACCGCAATAAATAGACAGATGGTTCTATCACAATAATAAATTAAGAACTAGAGAAATTACTAGAAACAGAACTAGACGTATGACATTGGCAGCTTGTTTCTCCAGACCTGTCGTTCCTGACCTCCCTACACAGTCCGAACCCGAACCTATGCAGTTAAGGGTCACTAAACTGTCAGAAGCAGAAAGTCAATATAGGAGAAATGACGGTCTATACCTTTACTGCGGTAGAAAAGGACATACGAGGAGTGCTTGTCCCATATGTCCGGAAAACATCCGCACCTAAGAACCATAAGGGGACAGGTCCTCTGGTAACAACCAAAATAGGTTTCTCCTTGATATTATGGTCCTGTGTAATGAAAATAGCTTTTCATGCAAAGCTCTGGTGGACTCAGGTGCAGCAGGAAACTTCATTGACATAAATTTTATTAAGAAACAGTTAAGATCTTTCAAGGAATCACCTTTCGCTGTTAAGGCTATTGACAGGAGACCTCTCTCTCAAACCTTGATTACCCATGAAACCTTGCCTATTAACATTTCTATTGGAGCTCTACACAAGGAAGACATTACATTCCAGATAATTGCTTCTCCCTTTTGTCCCATCATATTAGGATTTCCTTGGCTCACTAAGCATAATCCTCATATTGACTGGGCAAAGGGAGAAATACTGGAATGGGGTAAAGAATGTACAGAGAAATGTGTATTACCCATTACCAAAAGAGTGGGCATCATTACTTTATCCACTACTACACCTCAGACTCCTGAGATTCCCAAACAATACTGGGAGGTAAAGGAGGTATTCAGTAAGAGGCAGACCAATATTCTACCTCCACAAAAACCATATGACTGATCCATAAATCTGCTACGCCGCGCAATGCCACCTAAGGAAGCAGTGTATACCTTATCTCCACAGGAAAATAGAATAATGGTAGAATACATTACAGATTTTCTAAGGAAGGGCCACATACGTAAATCATCCTCGCCTGCTAGTGCAGGGTTCTTTTTTGTATTTAAAAAAGATGGTGAATTATGCCCATGCATTGATTACAGAGCATTAAACAAAATCACCATAAAGAATGCCTATTCCATTCCCCTCATCTCCAAATTGTTTGACAGACTCCAGGTTGCTAAAGTCTTTACTAAACTAGACCTCAGGAGTGCATACAGTTTGGTAAGGATCAGGGCCGGACTAGCCCACCGGGACACCGGGAAATTTCCTGGTGGGCCGTGGGTACCTGGGGCCAGGGAGACAGCTGGCTGACCTGCGGCCACAGTGGGAGCTGGCTCTTCTGGCGGCCACAGTGGGAGCTGGCTATTCTGGCGGCCGCAGTGGGAGCTGGCTCTGATGGTGGCCGCAGGGGGAGCTGGCTGTTCTGGCTCTGCTCCCCCGCCCTCGTGCGCTACTTAATAAGACCGGGGCCGGAAGATGACGTCATATTCCGGCCCGGTCTCATTAAGCTTCGTGCTGGGGAGCAGAAACAGACCAGCCAGCTCCCCCGTGCAGCCACCATCAGAGCCAGCTCCCACTGTGGCCGCCAGAAGAGCTCCCCCTGCTGCCGCCAGCACAGACAGCTGTCTGCACACAGGTAGCAATTATGTGTGTCAGTGCGAGTATATGTGTGTGTGTCTGTGTCATGGTGTGAGTCTGTCTGTGTCACGGTGTGTGTGTGTCTGTGTCATGGTGTGTCTCTGTCTGTGTCATGGTGTGTGTGTGTGTCTGTCTGTGTCATGGTGTGTGTGTGTGTGTCTGTCTGTGTCATGTAATGTGGGTCTGTCTGTGTCATGGTCTGTCTGTGTCATGGTGTGTGTGTCAAGGTGTGTGTCTGTCATGGTGTGTGTGTGTCTGTGTCATGGTGTGTGTGTATGTCTGTCTGTGTCATGGTGTGTGTGTGTCTGTCTGTGTCATGGTGTGTGTGTGTCTGTCTGTGTCATGTAGTGTGTGTCTGTCTGTGTCACGGTGGGTGGGTGTGTGTGTCACTGTCTGTGTCATGGTGTGTGTCAAGGTGTGTGTCTGTCATGGTATGTGTGTGTCTGTGTCATGGCGTGTGTGTCTGTCTATGTCATGGTGTGTCTGTCTGTGTCACGGTGTGTGTGTGTTTCTGTCTGTGTCACGGTGTGTGTGTGTGTTTCTGTCTGTGTCATGGTCTGTCTGTTTCATGGTGTGTGTGTGTGTCTGTCAAGGTATGTGTCTGTCTGTGTCATGGTGTGTGTGTGTGTCTGTCATGGTATGTGTGTGTGTCTGTGTGTGTTTTTAAAAATAGTGTTTTTACTCACCTTTCACCCCCCCCCCCATGTCGTGCTGGTCTCCCCTCGACTGGTCCTGCCTCTATGGCTGAGATCATCAAGCTTGATGATCTCAGCCAATCCACACTGACACAGGAAGCACCTCTAGTGACTGTCTGAGTGTCTGTCACTAGGAAGCAATGTAAACACTGCCCTTACATTGAAAAGCCTGCAGGGACAGGCTGTAGACACCAGAACCACTACATTAAACTGTGGGGGGGTGTGCACCTGCTAGTGAGTGGGCTTGCTTGCATGTGTGTGTGTGTGCCTGCTAGTGAGTGAGCTTGTGTTTTTATGTCAATGAGCTTATGTATATTAGTGAGATTGTTTGTCTATGAGGCTGTGTATAAATGAGCTTGTGTTTGTCAGTGAGATTGTCTGTGTCTGTATGTGAGAATGCTTACTGTATAATTAAACGTTTTACTCTGAAAGGACCAATATTTTATATTAGAAAAAGTATATACCGTATATACTCGAGTATAAGTCGACCCGAATATAAGTCGAGACCCCTAATTTTACCCCAAAAAACTGGGAAAACTTATTGACTCGAGTATAAGACTAGGGTGGGAAATTTAGCAGCTATTGGTAAATTTCTAAATAAAATTAGATCCCCCAAAAATTATATTAATTGAATATTTATTTACAGTGTGTGTATATAATGAATGCAGTGTGTGTGTGTATATAATGCAGTGTGTTTGTATGAATGCAGTGTGTGTATATGAATGCAGTGTGTGTGTGTGTATGAGTGTAGTGTGTGTATGAGTGCAGTGTGTGTGTATGAGTTCAGTGTGTATGTGTGTGTGTGTGTGTGTGTATGAGTGCAGTGTGTGTGTATGAGTGCAGTGTGTGTGTGTGTGTGTGTGTGTGTATGAATGCAGTGTGTGTATGTGATGCAGAGCCTTGGTGGGGGGGTGGGCATTTTTTTTTTCATTATTATTATTTTTTTATTTCAATATTATTACATTTTTTATTTATATATTTTTTTCGTCCCCCCTCCCTGCTTGTTAGCTGGCCAGAGAGGGGTGCTCTCATTCCCTGGTGGTCCAGTGGTGTGCACTGTGTAGGAGGGGGGCTGGCAGCGAACTGTAACTTACCTTTACTGCAGCTCCTGTCAGCTCCCTTCTTTCTCCTCCGGTCCGGTCAGCTCCCTTCTCCTCCACTGTAAGTCTCGCGGCCGTGCGGAGCACTCCCCGCGGCTCTCGCGAGATTTAATAATATAATATTTAATAATATTAAAATTAAAAAAATATTAATAATAATAAAAAATAAAAAAATGCCCACCAAAAATGTGCTGAAAAACTCGACTTATACTCGAGTATATACGGTATATATATATATATATATATATATATATATATATAATAAAGTGAATAGCTTGGCACTCTCCTTACTGATATTCCAAATATGTATATCTGCCCGGGTTCAATCCACAGTGTGTCCAATATATAAACAAAAAAATATATCCAGGATGCACTCTCAGGTCTTGAGCAAAAAAGTGATTTATTAAATCATGTGCAAGATAAAGACAACCAACGTTTCGACCCCTGCGGGTCTTTTTCAAGGTTACTGTACTATCTCAATCAATTAATATATATACATAAATTGTAAGTGCTCTTACCAATCAGTTTCGTTGGGAATCCCTTTACCGGTACCGTGAGTTAGGACAGCCTACTCGACGTCGTCACGTGTAGACGTCGGGCGGAGTGAACGTGTGATCACCATAGAAACCTACCAAGCTATTGGGTAGGTACGTGATACTAAAAAAGTGAACCAGAGGTTCGAGGTGAATAAAGGACAACAGGACGGAAGATCCATGGTGTACATGGAAAATAGGCAAACAACAAGCCGAAGGTCACATCATACTTAAAAGCCCCAGTGCATTAAACAAGTGATCACACCAATGAATCAATATGCAAAATTAGTGCCAAAGTGAAAAACATTAGTGAATGTGTGGCAAATAGGACTAGTGACTTATAATGTATAGGGATAGTACAGTAACCTTGAAAAAGACCCGCAGGGGTCGAAACGTCGCTTGTGTTTATCTTACACATGATTTAATAAATCACTTTTTTGCTCAAGACCTGAGGGTGCATCCTGGATATATTTTTTCGTATATATATATATATATATATATATATATATATGTAAAAATATATATATATATATATATATATAAAACTCAATCATCTGGGGTGGCAAGACATTGCCTTACATATTACATGCAACAATATATGGGGCAATGACTTATGGGGCTGGCATAGATTTTTTTTTCCAGGGCTGCTTTGTATCCCTAGTCTGGCCCTGGTAAGGATTAATGAGAATCATGAGTGGAAAATGGCATTTAACACTAGGAGTGGGAATTATGCGTACCTTGTCATGTCAATTGGGTTAAGCAATGCTCCAGCCGTATTTCAGGATTTTATTAACAATGTATTCAGAGACTATATTTACTAATTTTTCCCCCAGGTATGCCTTGATGATATACTTGTTTATTCCCCTGACCTTCAGACTCACCACAAACATGTCAAACAAGTGCTGCAAACCTTGCTTGAAAATAAACTTTACTGCAAACTTGAAAAATGCATCTTTGATCAGAATGAAGTACAATATAATATTTCCGTCTCTGGGTTTCAGATGGATCCTAATAAACTAGAGGCAGTTCTACATTGGCCATTGCCCAATGGATTAAAAGCCATCCAAAAATTTTAGGCGTGGGTAGAAAAAACTAGTCCTAATGAGTGGAGAAAATGGTAGGGGTTAATAGTTATATAAAATATTTAAATAGAATAGATAGATAGAAGATCTCAACTAGTAAAAGACGCCCCCCATAAAGGCTTGAAAAATTGTAAAAAAAGGAATAGGTGCTAAGCCTTAAACATACCAGGAGATCTACTACCAAATATAAATGAAGAGCGATGTAAAAGCACAAGGAATAACGGGTGCAAAGAGAAATAATATGTATGCAGGGCGAAAGAGTCTATATATAAATATAAAAGGAGTGGGAGAAAGTGGAGGAGTGGGCAATCTATGTGAGGGAAGTATAAAATAGAATAAATAGGTGTAGAATAGTGAAAAAATTATAATGTATAAAAATAAAATAAAACAAATTTTGTTTTTAAAGACTGTGAAAAATTTTAATATGGATGCAGATGAATAAAAATTTAAACTGAAACAAGTGAAACAAAGGAGTATGCTGAGAAGGCAGCAAAAATAACTAAAATGGATAGAATGACGAAAAGGAGACAGAGAAAAAATACAGCCATAAAAATAGATAAATAGATAAATAAAGGAAAGGATGGGATACTGAATAGTGAATAAATGGGTATTACCAGCAGTATTGTTAACAGTGAAACCAATACCTGACCATAACATGCAATAATAATCAGTAAAATGAGAGTACACACAAAGAAACACAATGTTCTTGTTACTGTTGCCACCAGGCTGGCTGGAAGTTGGACCATAGAAAGGATGCTCCAAGCGCTCACCAAAGGACCATCAGCACCGTAGACACTATAAGCACTGCAGACTCCACGAACAGCCACTGCTGGGCTAGGATCTCGCCGTCTGCTATCCTACGACCAGGCTCCAGGTTCCAGTAGGTGAACCTCTTCCTTCTGTAGAGCGAAGCAGGATCAGGAACAAGAGCTCTTACAAGAGCTCAGTGGCTAAAAAGAGCATAGCAATCCCTGTAGTGATTATAGCTGTCCCCTACAAACGTGAGTCAAGGCTGCAAGTTAGAGGGTCAAGTCATTCGGTTTAATTGGCACCAAAGAGCCTTCTTTTATGGAGGTCTTACACATACAGGACCGCCCACAGGGTTTTGCAGAACAACCAATAAACACGTAACATACAGTAAAAACACACCCATCAATAACATACAAATCCTCCCCTCTGCCTGTGATATAATTACTGAACACAATGGGTTAATGTAATTATCACAGGCAGGAAAAATACAGTTTTTAAACATACACTGTAACTTTAAAAATATACGTCCAATCTTCATAAAAATATTACATATTCAGAATCAGCACACTTTAGATCTAAACATAACTAAAAATCATACAAATCCCTCCAGTGGATAAAAAGTTAGACGGTAGTCCTTAATGACCGACCGCAAGCACATTTTCCTTCCCAAAACAGTTCCATAGATTTGGGCTGTGCGGTCGGTCTATTTTACACAAAAAAATAACTAAGTCCCATTCGAATGTTCGTGCATTTAGCTTAGTATAGCAGTGAGTTCAAACTGCCGAACGGGACTTAGTCTCTGCGGCTTCAAACTTAGTGTAGGAGAAGGTAGGGGTCAGCGGTGTTCGTCTAAATGTGTAGCCGATTTCAGTCCCATTAATTTGGCTACACATACCGCTGACCAAGTTCGAATGAACAAAGATGGCTGCCGCCACGTGTTCGTTTGCACGAACTGTGGCCACCCAGCGGTCAGCAATTTACCTACAGCAGGCTCCCAGCCTAGGAGGTAAATTGCCTGCATACTTCCACTGCTGGGTGGTCCGCCTGTGTGGTACTTGGTTCAGTCAGCCCCATTTACTGAACCAAGTGGAATATACTCCATTGCTTCCATGTAGGTACTTTTTTTAAAAATTGTCCCCTGGCTGAGCGTCATTATGATAATGGCAACAGGGAATTGTTGGCCATTATACTAGCACTTAAAGAATGGTGATGCCTTTTAGAGGGTTCCAAGGATCCCATTTTGATCATCACTGATCACAAAAATTTGGCATATATTGGTGATGCTAAACGACTGTCTTCTAAACAGGCCAGGTGGTCTTGTTCTTGTCTCGCTTTAATTTTATTATCACTTACAGACCCGGTCCCAAAAACGTTTAAGCTGATGCCCTCTCTAGACAGTTTGATATTGAATCAGAACAAGAACAAGAAACGTCCCCTATTGTTCTTCCGGAGTGTATCATTGCTTCCACTGTTCTCTCCTAGTCATCCCCATTGCTTTGTGCTGTCATGGTGGCTTAGGCCCAGGCACCTTGCAATAAGCCTCTTGATAAATTGTTTATTCCATTGTCTGACAGAAAGGAAATAATGAGGCTATTCCACGACAATGTGACTGCGGGGCATCCGGATATTAATAAGACTATTACCGCTGTCTCTAGATCTTTTTGGTGGAATTCACTCAGAAAAGATGTCAAGGAATATGTAGAGGATTGTTACAACTACTTCCTGTACCTAGTGTTCCATGGTGCCACTTGTCCATGGATTTCATCGTGGAACTTCCAAGTTCTAATGGCTATATCACCATCCTTTTGGTAGTTGACCGCTTTTCCAAGGTGGCCCACTTTGTTCCACTAAAGAAATTGCCCTCCTCACAAGACCTGGTTCTTATCTTTATGTGAGAAATTGTCAGGCTTCATGGCATTCCTCATAATATTGTTTCTGACAGAGGTTCTCAGTTTGTATCCCGGTTTTGGAGGGCTTTCACTAAACAGTTGGGTATTGAATTATCATTTACTTCTGCTTACCATCCTCAAACCAATGGCATGGCTGAAAGGGTTAACCAGTCGTTGGAATTGTATTTGCATTGTTTTAATGATAGCACTCAAGATAACTGATCCGAATTACTTATTTGAGCCTAGTTTGCTAGGAACAATGCTAACCATGACTCTTCCGGTCATAGCCCTTTCTTTGTTAATAATGGCCGTCATCCTACTGTACTGCCGGCTGTTTTCTCTGACACCGCTATCCCTGCTCTGGATGATCACCTCGCTGCTATTCGAGAGACTTGGACCAAAGTTCAGTCCGCTCTCAAAACTGCGGCTGCTCGTTTCAAATTTCATGCTGATAAAAGGTGGGGTGCCAACACTGTTTACCAAGTGGGTGAGAGGGTGTGGTTATCATCGCGCAACGTTAAACGGAAGGTTCCTAGCATGAAGATTGCTCCCAGGTTCCTAGGTCCATTCCGTGTCATTCGAAGAATTAATCCTGTCTCATATTTTTGGGCACTACCTGCCTCTTTGTGTATTCCCAATACTTTCCATGTTTCCTTGCTCAAACCACTTATTTGCAATAGGTATACTGTCCCCAGTATTCAACCTCCCCCATTGGTTGTTTCTGGACAGGAGTAGCATGAGGTCTCTTCCATAATCGATTCCAGGTTTTCATGTGGTTCCTTGCAATATTTGGTTGATTGGAAGGGGTATGGGTTCTTGCCTTACTTGGGATATTGCCTTACTTTCCAGTGCCTTACTTGGATTACCTTATTTTACCAGCGGAGATATTGGGATTTAATATTGCAGCTCTGCTACAATATTCTCTTGCACGTCCTGCCTCCTTGCGTATACTTAATTCATTTCATGTATCTTTGCTTAAGCCTCTTATCTGCAATAGGTATACTGTCTCCTCCTTTGGTTATTGCTAGACAGGAAGAGTATGAAGTCTCCTTCATAACTGATTCCAGATTCTCTCGTTGTTCTTTGCAGTACCTGGTTGATTGGAAGGGTTATGGGCCTGCTGATCGTTCTTGGGTTCCTGCTTCTGACATTCATGCTGACCGTAAGATTCACTCTTTTCACACCAAGTTTCCTCTCAAACCTGGTCCTGCCCGCCCGGTGGGCAGTCTTCGGGTGGGGGTAAGGTAATATGTTCAGCCTCACTTTGCGGTATTTGCAGTAGTTGCCTTCCTGATAAATGCGGAAGTGCCGTTCAGCGGTCATGCGGCAATATATCTGACTCCTGCGACATCTTGGTGCACCAATATGTAGCTCCATGTCCGCCCACGCTACTGATGACGTTGACGTGTGTGTGACATCACATAAAGGACGTGCACGCACATTCTGGGGTCAAAGGCCGGGTACCGCCAATCGGATCTGAAGGAGGCTTATTTAAACTCATTTTTTCCATTTACTCATTGCCCTGTCGTGGTTTGCCTTAGTGGTTGTCCAAGAGTGTGTTCCTGAGCATTTAATTCTGGTTATTGACTTTGGCTTCGTTTTGACTTCCCTGTATTCTGGTATCCCTGACTTTTGGATTTCCCTTATCATTGTGTCCCATTATGTGTCCCTGACCTCGGCAAGTATTCTGACTATTCTTTGGTACGTTAAGTCCAGCCATTCTAAGGCCAGGTTAGATGTTACCTTCTAGTCTAGGTGTGATACAATTCCACGTACTGGATCAATTAGTAATCCTGACAATCATCACGTACAGACCAGGTTCTAAGAACGTTAAGGCTGACGCCCTATCTAGGCAATCTGACATAGAGTCAGAACAAGAACAAGAGGAGTAGACAAGACAGTAGAGGCAATGGTACACTCAGGTGGAAATGCTTTCCTATGAGACTGGCTGAATGCGCGCGCAGCTCTTGCCGCGCGTGCGCATTCAGCCGGCGGGACGTAACGGAGGAGGAGAGGAGGCAGAGAGCTCTCCGCCCAGCGCTGGAAAAAGTTACGTTTTAACCCCTTTCCCCTTTCCAGAGCTGGGCGGGAGGGGTACCCTGAGGGTGGGGGCACCCTCAGGGCACTATAGTGCCTGGAAAACGAGTATGTTTTCCTGGCACTATAGTGGTCCTTTAACATGATAAATCATTATAACAGAAAATACTTGCTCGCTTTGGACAGTGGTTGGTGGACATGACAAAAGCTGCTGGACCGGAGCAGGCCACTCACCCCTCTTCTCATCCCAGTAGCTTAGAGTGTCATCAGTAAGAGGGAAAGCACATTCACAGGTAAGCTTTGACCATATCATAGGCACTACTCTGTTTCCCGCTGCTTGCTGATTCACTTTCTTCCCTCAAACTGTCAACAGCATTAATGTATCTGCTTCACTCTTCTGTCTTCGTGTTACACTGCCTGTGCTGCTGCGAGGAATGGTAGACAAAGGCAACATGGTAGATTTAATGCTCACATTTTCCTCAACCAGCATGCCTCTCTTTCTCTGGGAATCATGTTGATAAGTCTGTCTCTGCAGAATGTCAGACTCTTGAATCAGAGTGCCATATTTCGCTTAATCCTAGGATCACAGGCAGACTCGCGTATATTCAGTGCAATTAGCAACTAGTTCACTCACACCAACATAGAGTAGATCTTTCAGCTTCCTGACCAATGTTACCTTAGTGACCAGACCGCTTTTCAATTTTCTTACCGTTAAGGGCTGTTTGTGTTTAGCTGCAGTTTTCCTCAAACTCATTTACTGTACCCACACATATTAAATACTGTATTTCTCGCTATTAAATGGCCTTTCTAAAGATACCATTATTCTCATCATATCATATAATTTACAATAAAAAGATTATAAAATATGATAATTTTTTTTTTTAAACTTACTTTTTCGAACTTTGACCCACAAAATCTGTTACGCATCTACAACCACCAAATAAAACACCAATGCAAGACAGTTTCTAAAGTTTGTCCTGAGTTTAGAAATACCCAATGTTAAAAGTTTTTTGGGGATGTTATAGGGCTATAAGTACAAGTAGCACTTTGCTATTTCCAAACCATTTTTTTTTACATTATAACACTGATATCTGTCAGGAATGCCTGAATAGCCCTTCATGTGTATATATTTTTTTTTTAAAGAAGACAACCTAAGGTATTAAACTTTTCATGCAACCATTTTACCACCAATCTATGCCAAATAAAAAAAAAAAATATTTGGTGTTTTTTTTTTTACACACATAGCAATTTAAGAATGCATGTACTGAGAACTTAAGGGTTACTGCCAAAAAAAACACCCCAAAAAATGTTCAGCAATATCGCCTGAGTACAGTGATACCACCCATGTATAGGTGTGTCGGGTATTCAATATGGGGTATGCCTGTCTTTTTTAGTAGCCACTTAGTCACAAACACTGGCCAAAATTAGCATTTATATTTGTTTGTGTGTTAAAAATGCAAAAAACAATTATGAACGCTAACTTTGGCCAGTGTTTGTGACTAAGTGGCTACTAAAAAAGATTGAACATACCCCATTTGCAATACCTTGGGTTGTCTTCTTTTACAAATGGTATGCCATCAGGTAGATGATTCTCATTCCTGGGCTACCATACGCTCTCAAAAGCAACTTAACCAATCTGGCAAATTTCAATGTGAAAAAACGGCCCTGTATTTGACCCTGTAACTTTCCAAAACACTGTAAAACCGGTACATGGGGGACACTGTTATACTTGGGAGTCTTTGCTAAACACAAATATTAGTGTTTCAAAACAGTAAAACATATTACAACAATGATATAATCAGTGAAAGTGCTGCTTGTGTATAAAAAGTGCAAAAAACATCATTTTTCACTGACAATATCATCACTGTGATATGTTTTCCTGCTTTGAAACACTAATATTTGTGTTCAGTGAAGTCTACCAAGTAAAACAGTACCTCCCCATGTACAGGTTTTAGGGTGTCTTGGAAAGTTACAGGCTTAAATATAGTTCTAGCAATTCTCTGGATATACATATTTATATATTTGAAGTCTACATGTATATTTATGAAATTATTTATGTAATTATGTATATGGACATATGTATATTTCATATTATTTGTATTTAATTATATATATATAAATATATATATATATATAATTTCATTCTAAGTGTATTTTGATATATATATATATACACTTAGAATTAAGTTTGGTGTCCTGATAAAAGCTCCCCAGTGGAGCTGAAACGTCAAATTTTTCTTCCGCAATAAATGGAGAAGTTATCTTCTGGAAAACCTTGAGTGCCGGTATTTTCACTTTGTTTATGATTAAGCCACCAGAGCACCAGGTACTATTTTTATTTCTCTAGTTGGAGTGCAACTAAATTTATTTTTAATTATTTATTTTTTATAAATGTATATATATGTATAATCTCATACATACATATATATTTTTTTACTTTATTTTTTAAACTTTTTAAAAACCTTTTTTCACCAGCAGGGGGACTGTCTGTCAGTTCAGGCAGTCCTCCTGCTGGCAGCACTATGTCCCACTACTGCGACCATGTGACTGCCTCCAGGAACTAATCCACTGATTTTCATGAAGTCATCCATCATGATGGTGTATGTGTAAACTAACACAACTTTATTCAGCAAAAATAGGTGTTTCTGTTGCAGAATGGACTGGCACTTGGTAGATTTACTACTGTGACATTATTGTTTTTTTACACGTGCACAGAATACACACACAATAAAAAAAACAATTAAATTAAATAAAATGTGATTTTCTTTTTCCAAACATTTAAAGGAACACTTTAGTGTTAGGAATACAAATATGTTCCTCTGCCCTTGCCCCCCTTCCCTCTGCGATACAAATCGTTAAATAACCCTTTATTCACTTACCTGAACACACTCCCCCTTTTCCCTTCCCCCCAAAAAGAAATTCCTTTTTTCAAAGAGTTAAAGGGACAATCCGGAGCACAAAAAAGCATCTTAGTGTGTGTCCTCTTTTTAACAAAAAGGGGCACTGGTACTGGTTTGGTTAGTTTAGTGGAACTAAACTCAAGATTCAAGCAACAGTCCAGAGCACCTGATTTGCAAATACTTCTCATTGAGCTGCATTGGGAAGCCTGTGATTGGACAGCCACAGAAAGTCTGAACTGGGGAAGAAGGAGATGGCTTGTAAAGGCAGAAGACAAAAGAACTTCAGGCTTATTGCAAGCTGCTTTTAGATTTACTCCCAATGACAAAAGGCATAGTTTAATGCATGCAAGTTTTCATTTGGGGAAGATCTACTAAACAGTGATTTTTATTCAGTTTGTATTTGGTTAGTGGAGTGTCTCTTAAAGGCAGTGGAACGCTTATGCTATGTATAAGCTTAAAATCAACACCATGAGATATCTTACGATGAACAAATCATAAATAATATGTAAAACTAACAAAAACGATTTGTCTGGAAAAAAAATCAAAGTGGAAGATCTATAAGCATATTACAATGTTCAGAGTGTTCAAAAAAAAATACAGAAGAAATAAGGTATGTGACAAAGGTGTAAAATATAAAAAAAAAAAACAAGAGCCTGGAATAAAATATGTGTGTGGAATGTGAAATGTGAGCTAGAAAAAAAGTGGAGGACCTAATTACACAGATTACGGAAAACAAAATTAAAGGGAAACTCCAGTGCCAGGAAAACAATCCATTTTCCTGGCACTGCAGGTTCCCTCTCCCTCCCACCCCCCAATCCGCGGTTGCTGAAGGGGTGAAAACCCCTTCAGTAACTTACCAGAGGCAGCGACGATGTCCCTCGGTGCTGCTTCCTCCTCCGCCGCCGCTCCTCCTTCTGACTGCGTCGGCCGGTGGGCGAGACTGATCCCGCCCACCAGCCGGGGAGACCTAATGCGCATGCGCGCATGCGCATTAGCGCTCCCCATAGGAAAGCTTTGAAAATGCATTTCAATGCTTTCCTATGGGGATATGAGCGAACCAGGAAGTGCCCTCTAGTGGCTGTTTAGTAGACAGCCACTAGAGGTGGAGTTAACCCTGCAAGGTAATTATTGCAGTTTATAAAAAACTGCAATAATTACACTTGCAGGGTTAAGAGTAGTGGGAGTTGGCACCCAGACCCCTCCAATGGGAAGAAGTGGTCTGGGTGCCTGGAGTGTCCCTTTAACCCCTTAAGGACCAAACTTCTGGAATAAAAGGGAATCATGACATGTCACACATGTCATGTGTCCTTAAGGGGTTAATAATGGACAGTTTGATGTTACAAAATATATGTACATAAAAATGTAATATAATAGGTAGAGTACCAAAAGAGGCTCTTAGTTGCAGAATACAATAATTAAATTTTTGTCTTTTCCCCTATATACGCAGATGTGGTCCTTCCTTGCATGTGCAAGGGGTCTGATGAAATGTATTCACCAGCTACATGAGACAATTGTTTCAGTTTAAAAGACACATTTTCTCTGTACCTGCCAGGGTTAAGTTAGACTATATCATATTATGTATTCTACATCCCTATTCATATACATATTAGGTATGGAACAGATGGCAATTTTCTATTATGTACCATGAGAAGTCTGGAATGTGCAGTACAGTGTGATTGGGGATAGCGTCCTTATATGACCAGAGTTTAATTTAAAAGTTAAGATGTAATTTTGTCTATAAAAGAACAGTGGACAAAAGACCACGTTCTCTTCGATCTTCACTCTTCTCTCCGGGTGTGTCCCTGACTTGCTGATACAAAGATGACTACATCAAGATCTATCTCTCTGTAATGTCATCCAAAAATACCATCTGTATATGATTGCTTGCTTTTGGAGTAGAAAAAATTTATATTTTTTATAAAGAATGTCAGATTGTGTATTAGTATTTTTGGGTGATATAGTTATTACAATATCCGTGCAGTGTTTTTATAACGTCAAACACAATAACGTTACAGTAGTAAATCCACCAAGCATCAAACCATCACAAACACCTATTTATTATCTGAAAATCCAACCAAGTCAAAAGATACACTAAGAAAAAGTTGTATTTTTTGTCTCCTTGACAAAAAGGTGGAGTTAAGCCCCCAGCCATCACTAGTGACAACTGAGGGGAAAGGGCTCTCTCTATGGAGGATTCCATGATCTTGTAGGATCCTCCATAGTCCTGAGTATTGTCCTGAGTACTGCATGTGCAGGAGTACAGCACTGACTCAGGCTTTTGGCAGCTGAAGCGCCAGGAGCTGAAGAGGACCAGAGGGCATGGACGTATTAGCCGCCAGGCAAACAAGGCATTTTTCAGGGGGCGGCAAAAAACGCCGCCCCCAAATGCCCAGGGCAAATGCCTTGTTAGCCTTGCGGCTAACTGACATCCTGAGCGGGTGGGCGGCTGGCGAGGGAGCTCTTCCTCTGAGCTGACTGCTCAGCTCCCTCGCGCCGCAGAGTGAGGCTTGGAGCCGGAATATGACGTCGCGGCGCGCGAGGGAGCTGAGCAGTCAGCTCAGAGGAAGTGCTCCCTCACCAGCCACCCGCACAGCAGCCAGCGCCGCCCAGCCTGACCGGCAGCCACTGGACCACCAGGGAGAGAGAGACCCCCCCAGAACTCCCAAAGGTAAGGAGGCTGGGGGGGGGGGATTAAAAAAAAAAGTTAATGTGAGTGATTGTGTGTGTGTGTGTCTGACTGTGTGTGTGTGTTTGACTGTGTGTGTGTGTTTGTGTCTGACTGTGTGTGTTTGTGTCTGACTGTGTGTGTGTCTGTGTATGTCTGACTGTGTGTGTGTTTGTGTCTGACTGTGTGTGTGTGTGTTTGTGTCTGACTGTGTGTGTGTGCTTGTGTCTGACTGTGTGTGTTTGTGTCTGTGTGTGTGTATTTGTGTCTGACTGTGTGTGTTTGTGTCTGACTGTGTGTGTGTGTTTGTGTCTGACTGTGTTTGTGTCTGTGTATGCGTCTGACTGTGTGTGTGTATGTGTCTGACTGTGTGCGTGTTTGTGTCTGACTGTGTGTGTATTTAGAAGGTGGGGCGGGGGGAAGGGTTGGGTGGGGGTGGCGTGGGGGTAGGGGGGCGCCTGAGTTTTGTCCTGCCTAGGGCAGCACAAAACCAGGATACACCACTGCCAGAGGGACAGGTTCATGTAAGTATAACTTGCCCCCCTGGGCCACCAAATTATGCAAAGACCTCAGAGGGTGACAGGGGCACCTCAAGACATCATATATGTAGGGAATTGAGTGTGTAGGTTGTAGGTCTGATTGTAGATCTGTGTGGTAATGTGTTTGCCTTCCATTTACTTGTATATTGCAAGTGACAATATGGTGTTTATAAGCAGATTGTTTTGCATAATAAATGCAAGAAATTACATGAACTAACTTTTCCCTTGTGTGTGTTTGTACTTGTCACTTGTCACAGAAAAATAAACAGTAAGAGGGTTCAAAATTTCTTACAATTTACCATAAAATCTTTTAACTGTATATTGGTAATCTGGTTTTACACAAGGATCAATAACAAAATGGCATTATCCTATGTCCCATTCAGAGTTGTTTACCACTACCAGCAAGCTAAATCTAGTCTCACACATTGAAGAACTCTGACCATTGGCTAAATGACTAGAGTAGTTTGTGCAGCTCAAGCACACCTAATGATGTGCTAATGCTTACAGGTGTGCACACTGGGTGTGTTGAGTGTGCCTTGGCACACCCTAATGCAGCCGACAAATGCCCTATATATTGTTGCACAGTGGCCCTATCCATCTTACCATCATTCCAACTAATTCCCCCTAGCTTTCATCGCCTTCCTGTCACTCCAAACCTATCCCTCCCTCCACATTCTCCTCATCCGCCTATCATCCACACCCATTCCTCTACTACTCTCAGACATCACTCCCTCTCCATGCTCCTATCACTCCCACCCATCCCTTTCTCCCATTCTTCTATAATTCCCAGCCATCCCTCATTATGTAACTATCCTCCAATCACCCCTGCCTTTCCCTCTTACCTCATCCTCCTATCATTCCCACTCAGCCCTTCTTTTCTTTAACCTCCTATAACTCTCAAGCATCGTTTCCATTCCATCGTATCACTCTCACACATGTCTTCTTCTCCCCATATTCTTATCACTCCATCCCTACTTTCCCATTCACAGCATACACATCTGCCTACATGCTCCTCACAGATCCACACACAGCAATACACACTGCTCACAGCTACCAGCAGGCAGAAACAAACATCACTCACAACTACCCATACATGAAGCCATGCACATCAGTAACTTCTACCCACATACATCACACAGTGCCACACACATCACTCACAGCTACTCAAGTGTATCACTTACATATACTCAAACAGCCACATATCACTCACAGCTACCCACATAACACACACAGCTACAAAACTTACAGCCACCAAGCACCTACATTAAAAAAAATATATATTTATTTATTTTAAATGAAGGGTTAGTTACTAAAATGAGAATTCAAGGTGAATTTCAAGTTAAGACACAAACATAAAATTACAGGAAAAGCTCTACTGAAAAATGGGTAATAAGTGTGTGGTTTATAAGGTACAGGGTGTTCTTAAAGGAAGAGAATCTGTTCCCATACCAGATATATATATATGTAATAAAAAAATAAGAAATGATCCCAAAGGCACACCACGGTTTTGCACATAAAAAGAGTATTTATTCATGCATAGAAAATACAACAAGCCATCATTATAGCAGAGAGAAAGTGCATAGTATAGGTGCTAAACCAGTATATAGTACTAAAACCACAATGTAAGTAAAGTGCTAAATGCAAAAACCCATTAAAAAAGGTATACTGACCAAGAGCAGGAGACATGAAACCCCAACGTTTCGGCTGTGAAGCTTTCCTCTTGGGGACTTCAGAGGTATATACTGGTTTAGCACCTATAGTATGGTTTAGCACCTATACCAGGGGTAGGCAACCTTTCGCACGCACTCCAGATGTTGTGGACTACAACCACCATAATGCTCTTATACCCATAATGCTGGAAAAGAATCATGGGAGGTGCAGTCCAAAACATCTACAGTGCCGAAGGTTGCCTATGCCTGACCTATACTATGCACTTTCTCTCTGCTATAATGATGCTTTGTTGTATTTTCTATGCATGAATAAATAAGTGGTGTTGAACTATGTCTCTCTAGTCTGTAATACAGCTGGGACTTTACTGTGGATGATATTGAAACATTATAAATTTGAAAAGAGGAAATAACATTTCTTATAAGCATATTTGAAATATTAAATATAACTAGTAGAAAATAAATTGAGACGAAATATAGGGACATACTAAAAGGAATGACAGGTTGGAATGCCCATAGACAATTCCAAATAAAAGGACGCATTCAAAAATTGAGAAGGGATACAAAACACGTATATACTTTGTTATCCTCCTTATAACAACAGATACATGGGGGGAAACCTGTGTGGAATCAGCTAGAGCGAACGTGCGGCTAAGTTTCAGGTTTTATTTGTGTTGAATCTACTTCCTGATGAGTTGCTGTGTCTCCGCCTATCGGCATTGATCTATTTGCAGAGCACATGTATCTGTCTGGCGGCGATCTGTACCAGAGAACTGAGGCCGTAAGTTATATCAGACAGGAAGTCACATGGAATCCTGAGCTGCCATTCTACAGCTCGACTTAAACCGGGTAAACGGCATGGAACGCGGCATTCCAACGTTGACTAGTAACTGCTCCTTCTCCCACAGGGCCATTCCTTGTGCAGTCAGGCTCTACATCTTACTATTGGTTCTTTTCATTGTTGTGCCAACAGGGATGTAGGAGCGATGCAGGAAAATTAGCTATTTAATGTTTTTTAAAAAAACATTTGTTTTAATAGGTTCTGCCTGTTTCTATATCGCTATATGTAGCATTATTACATTCAATGCATGCATATTACATTCAATGCATGAAAGGCTAATAGTTTAAACATTTTTAAAAACAAAACACTTTCGTTGTGTTGAACACACACACACACACACACATACCTCTTACTGTACAGTAACAAGCTATGGTTCTGTCTGAGACAAACACGTCTAATAGTAAGATCAAAGAATACAATCTCAAAATATATTGCTAACATGTTTAACTGTTCGCTATAATATATATTTTTGCAAGATGTATTTGTGACATAATGCAAACTAAGCAGCTAGGCAGTATGCTGTCAAAATATTACAAATTTTTTAAATATATTTTTCATGTTTGCAGAAAGAACTTCACATGCTATCTATCTATATATATATATATATATATATCTCATGTCTAGTTGTTTTTGCTGCAAACATGTATTTCTTATTGGGTTAGGGGGATGCTGTCATTCTACTTAAAGGACCACTTCAGCTTAATGAAGTGGTCTGGGTGCCAGGTCCCTCTAGGATTAACCCATTTTTTTTTTTATAAACATAGCAGTTTCCGAGAAACTGTTATGTTTATGTTAGTGTTAATCCAGCCTCTAGTGGCTGTCTCATTGACAGCCGCTAGAGGTGTTTGCGTGCTTCTCACTGTGAAAATCTTAAGGACGTTTTTTGTCGAACGTACCGGACACGCGCGCAGTCCTTATGGGGTTAAACCAAGAGGGTAAATATTGTTTTGCTTACTTGTGTTTTTTGGTAACTGGGGATGAGTGCTAGCAAGATTGTGAGTTTTACTCAGTGCTGCATGTATGCATGCCTGGATGAATCTGTCCAGGGCCCATACCTCTTCCGCAGGTGTGAGCGAGTGGCTTTTCTGGAAGCTCAGATTGGAAATCTGGAGAGGCAAATTGCAACACAGAGAGATTGACAATCTTGAGAGGAGTCTGCTGCTCACTGAGCAGAGTTTAGTGGGAACAGGTAGTGTAGTTGGGGGGAGATGAGACCGTTGGTGAACATGCACATAGCTGGGTAGCAGGGGGGAGGGATGAGGTAAGGTTTAGCTAGTCCTGATCTTGTGCAGCCTAACAGATTTGCCCGTTTGAGTGAAGATGTTGGGAACATCAGCTCAGAAGTAGCTGTACTGCAGGAAGCTGTTCCTTCTAACAGCCGTGGGAACAGCCCCTCTGGTACGAGTGGGGATGAAATTGCAAGAAGTCCAGACAGGTTGGGGTGGTTGGGGACTCTATTATTAAGAAAGTAGATAAGGTAAACTGCCACTCTGATCGTCTCAACCGGACAGTTTGCAATCTCCCAGGTGCTCAGGTCCGGCATGTTGCAGACAGAGTGGAGGGATTATTGGGAGGGGCTGGGGATGACCCAGCTGTCATAGTCCATTTGGTACCAATGACAAAGTCAGAGGAAAATGAAAGGTCCTAAAGAAGGAGTTCAGTGAACCAGTGGCGGGCAAATTAGAACGTTGGAAGCGATCATGATCACTTCCAGTCGCTCTAACGGTATTGTAGTGATGCCTTGATGTCCAGGCATTGTGCAGTACCCCTCATCACTGCCGGGCCACCGGGTGATCGTTCCCCTATAGCGATCACTTCCGGTTTGCCCCACATGGCAGGCTTCCGATGCTTTGCCTGTATGCTGAGTGCCTCAGTAAAGAAGAAAAAAAAAAATTAAACCCTTCTCTCCCTCAATATGTACTTAACCGATCGCCGCTGTTCCCCCGCCAGCGATCGGTGTTGTTCTTCTATGTGGGTGGGGGGTACTGTCTGACAGCCCAGATAGTTCCCCCCTCTGCAAACTAGGACCCCCAGGGGCCACACACAAATCTATCTAAGAAAAATGAATACGTTTTTAAAATAAAACAGCAAGGAGAAAAATATAAATAAAAAAGGGACAAGGTTTTAAATAAATCAACAAAGATTAAAAAATATCTATTAAAAAAAGGGGGGGGCAGGAGTTTATAATAAAAAAATAAAAATAAACCTGCTTTTTCACTTTTAGCAGAGTCACTTGGTATTACCTAATACTAACCACAATACACCAATTCTCTAAGAAACTCCAGTGAAATCTGATTTATCCTAAACATAGAGTTACTCATTCATGACTGTCTTGACACATTGGTAAGAAAGTCATTCACTACAGTGAGAACTGTCAGGAATTCAAAGTGAATTTCAAGTTTATGGCTACAAAAGATGAATCGGGGGAAAAAAATCTCCAAGTCAGCTATGCTTCCAGTTAAGGTATTTTGGTCTTAAATTTGATATTCACTAGACTTCCCAACAATTCTCATTTTCATGAAAATCTTGTTCGAAACCAAATGCCTAAATTACTCCAGAAAAAGTACAAGTTGAAATAATGTTTTGTTTCCATGGTTCTAACAAATCAGCCGAATTGTGGTTCACAGCCACAGTTGGTTCTTCTCTTTACACTTTATGTATTTTTTTTTTTCTCTCCATGCACCTTTATGGTCTTTCTTAAAGGACCACTATAGTGCCAGGAAAACATACTCGTTTTCCTGGCACTATAGTGCCCTGAGGGTGCCCCCACCCTCAGGGTTCCCCTCCCGCCAGGCTCTGGGGAGAGGAAGGGGTTAAAATCTTACCTTTCTCCAGCGCCGGGCGGGGAGCTTTCCTCCTCCTCTCCTTCTTGCTAGCGAAGTCATCGGCTGAATGCGCATGCGCGGCAGGGGCCGCATGTGCATTCAGCCAGTCTCATAGGAAAGCATTCATAATGCTTTCCTATGGACGCTGGCATCTTCTCACTGTGATTTTCACAGTGAGAAGCACGCAAGCGCCTCTAGCGGCTGTCAATGAGACAGCCACTAGAGGCTTTAGAGGCTGGATTAACCCTCAGTGTAAACATAGCAGTTTCTCTGAAACTGCTATGTTTATAAAAGAATGGGTTAATCCTATCTGGACCTGGCACCCAGACCACTTCATTAAGCTGAAGTGGTCTGGGTGCCTATAGTGGTCCTTTAACATTGACAAAGCTTTTTGCCATATTTACCTTGCATGATATATTTTTTCCTTTTGTTAAAGGACCACTCTAGGCACCCAGACCACTTCAGCTTAATGAAGTGGTCTGGGTGCCAGGTCCAGCTAGGGTTAACCCATTTTTTCATAAACATAGCAGTTTCAGAGAAACTGCTATGTTTATGAATGGGTTAAGCCTTCCCCCTAATCCTCTAGTGGCTGTCTCATTGACAGCCACTAGAGGCGCTTGCGTGCTTCTCACTGTGATTTTCACAGTGAGAGCACGCCAGCGTCCATAGGAAAGCATTAAGAATGCTTTCCTATGTGACCGGCTGAATGCGCGCGCAGCCAGCCGACGGGGAGGAGAAGAGGAGGATCGGAGGAGGAGAGCTCTCCACCCAGCGCTGGAAAAAGGTAAGTTTTAACCCCTTTCCCCCTTCCAGAGCCGGGCGGGAGGGAGACCCTGAGGGTGGGGCACCCTCAGGGCACTATAGTGCTAGGAAAACGAGTATGTTTTCCTGGCACTATAGTGGTCCTTTAAACGACTCAAGTAGATTACATTATTGTTGCTCTTCGTTTAATAAAAAAATAAATTACAAAATATCCATATTTTGGCTTTGTTTTTTTTGTTTTTTTACTCTGATACTGTTTTCTTTGGCTCTTATTCTTACAGTTTTAAAAGACCGATATTTGTTTTTAATATTTGTTCAATATCAATTTTTGTTTGTTTTTCAAGTTGTGGCACTAGTTCCATTAGCCATTTACTTTTTCAGTTATTAATTAGCGAATGCAGAATCCAAGCAATCTTGGGCAATATCCTTTATACCCTTATACCTTATATATGGATCAAAGAATTGCGAGTTGAAACTTTTTTTCAGTTACTTCACTTACAGTGACTGAAAAGAATGTCTGTGGTATGTTCTTGCACATAATTGATAAGATCTGCGGTTAGTCCGCCATAATCATTCATAGACTTCCTATTCTTATTTTATTTTTTTGGAGCCTGAAAAATTGGAGTACATATACAAATTCTATATTTTTAAATACCCTTCGTCCCTGATCAGCTAACTGTTGAATCAGAGACTAGGGTACAGAGGTCAGGTTGGTGGTACCAGTTCCACCTAAATGTGGGCTTGAACCCAAATATTTACATAAAAAATGCAAGAACACAATAATCGGATAACTCCCCTAAAAGGAAGGGGGGACTCCCAATTAATCTGGTAATGATGGTGAAGAGAACGCCAACTGATACAAAAATATACCTATAAATTTGTCAGAAAGAAGCACTTCACTATGCACGAGGGAATCCTTTATATACTCTCACTTTTGTTTCTTTCGTTAATTTAAATGTTAACTTTTTATGGAGCTTTGTTAGTGTAGTGGTACCAGTGTGAGGGGACAGCGCATAGTTAGCTAACTTATTATTATAGAACACCCACGAAGGTGTTATGAGGAGATAGAGGATTAGAATAGTGGCGTTTTTCTAGGGGATTTTCCTCAATTATATTACTTCAACCACTGTCTATATCGATATCTAATTACTCATATCTTTCCCAACATAGTTGCTAAGCTATCTAGTAACAGATATTCCGTCTTTATTCTTATTCTATGCTATACTGTCTCCTCTATTACCCTGCATATTTATCCATAATAAGATTTTAAGGTACTACATTTATTTTGTTTTCTCTGTGAATCACCCCATGTGATATATCTCATTTTTCTAACACTTCGTATGCTTTAATTGAGATTTGGATACTGAGTTTGATCCACATAGGATGTTAGGGTTATAAGCTTTTTGGAGACACTGATACATTGTATCTTTTCTACAGTATAGTTAATAAAGTTGCAGTGTGTCACTGTTTATGTTCATTCAGTGTCTCCAATATCAATATATGCTTCCCCTGTAGTTATTACCTTCTTTCTGACAAATTTATAGGTATATTTTTGTATCAGTTGGCGTTCTCTTCACCATCATTACCAGATTAATTGGGAGTCCCCCCTTCTTTTTAGGGGAGTTATCCGATTATTGTGTTCTTGCATTTTTTACATATACAAATTCTTCCTCCCTGCTAGTAGTGGTCATATCACCAGTGAGATGGCTGTTTTAAATGCTGTAGATTAGTATAATTTAAGAACTGTTACATGATAAAAATAAAATTGAGAATTGCCAAGGGATTTGTGTATTTTACAACAATATAACAGAACTGGAAAAATAATTCCACAGTTTCCGGTTTATGGCATAAATACTTAAGAGAGATTCAAATGCAGAAAATATGTAAATACAGAATTGTAGTCTATTAAATATAAAAAGATATCCATACCATATTGGTGTGGAGCAAAGAAACTAATCTAGCCTTGAGCATTTCTCGATGCCTTGGTGTTAAAGATTGCAAATAAATTTGCTGAAAATATCTGCTTGTGTTGGTCAGTTCAACCTGTTTACCTGTCCACAGTCCAAGGGCTGCCATCATAGAGCAAAGCTAGTGGTAAGAAGCTGTCCCCCAGTGCCACTAACTCCCTTAAAGACTTTGTACAGAGGTCCGAGTAGTACTTAAGTGCCATTAATTGCTGTCCCACTGTGCCAGGTTCTGGTACCGGTAGATACATTTTTGGTTTAAGGTTAGTGGTGTTCCCATGTAAATATAGCTTAAAAATAGTACTGTATGGACCCTAAGCCTTGCACATTTATGTCTTTTATATTTATCAAATATTGCAACTTGCCAGTAGGAGATGGTTATATGGGGCTTGGTTGCACTATCTATGGCATGTATTTTCAGTTACCATTTGTGGTTGCATTTTCTATTGCAGGTACAGAACATAGATTTGTAGCAGTACTGCGGTATCCTCTGTAGATGGCAGAAGAGTGTCGAAAGCACCCTGAATTCCCTTCAGTTGTAGATCGTTATTTTACAAGATGGTACAAGCCAGGTAAGCACTGTGCTGTTGAACATTGTCAAAACAAAAACTGCTGATGTTCTAACATTTCAACCAAATTTTTCAGCTTTTTCTTTAAAAATTAAATAAAATAAAAAAAAAATTGTAAGAACAATCTATTCCTAACACTATAGTGCCCCTGTCCCTACTCTTATTTTGTTGCCCACCCCCACCCTCCCTCACCCTGGTACATTAAACATTTAAAAACAATAAAGTTTAACTGCCCTTTTTTCTCAGAGGAGCATTGTGAATCTAATACACATGCGCAGCAAGTGCTGAGCGTCTATTTTAAAATATTCCACATAGGAAAGCACTGAATCAATTCTTGCCAATGAGGATTCCGTATCACGTGATCGCACTTTAAACGGACAGTGCAGCGCAAGTACCTCTAGAGGTGGACTTAATACTGCAACGATTCTCAAAATCTGCAATTTTTACATTGGAAGGTTAAGAGGACAGGGACTCTGCATCCAGGCCACTTAATTGAGATTAAGTGGTCTTGGTGACTATAGTTCTCAGCCAGAAGAGAAGAGAGGGTCCCTGCAGAGACAGCATTGTAGACACTGCCTTATCCGAGAAAATAGAGAGTTTACATTGCAGTCTAATGCCACCTCTAGTGGCTGTCACTCGGATAGCATTTAAAGGGACTTCCTGGTTGCAGTCCTGCAAAGATTAGATGACGGTCAATCAGTGTCTCTAAGTATGCATGGAAATGCCAAACATTGCTCATAAAGATGCATTGAGTCAATGCATCTCTGAGGAATTGATTATTAGCACAGCACTACGACTGCTGCAAGTGTGCAGTAGCCTTCCAATGCTTCCATGGGGAATAATTGGACTGGTTGACATAATCAGTAATGATGAACTCAGCCAGAAGAGAAGTGACGGCCACGGTGAGAATGGCGCACTGAGGAATAAGGCAAGAAGAAACTATTTATTTTACTTAATTAAGGGGTGGGATTGAATCTAAATAGATGTACTATTTTAACTATGACATGATCACAGACTAGGAATAATTTAGCCAGTCAAAAAGAGGAAGGAGGCAAAAATTGACCAGCATATAGTTGCATGCAGTGTCCCTAAGAGACTGACGCACTCATTAAATGTTTGGATTGTGGAACAACACTTTAACATTGTTTTGTTTTCTAGATTGTAAATTTGCTTAGGTAGGGACCATCGTCTCTTTCACCTTAAAATAACATTATAGAGTCAGGAGTACAAATGCATCTGTTTAGATTGAAAGGCCTGCAGGCTTGTGGTACAGACACCAGAACCACGACAATAATCTGTACTAATTCTAGAGACTATAGTTTACCTTTTTAATATTGGGTTCATGTTGGTTAGATTAGGCACCAAAATACAGAAAAGTGATTTGAGAGATAAACCAGGGATCTCAAACTCTGGCCTTCCAGGATGCTGATGGACAAAACCTTTCTGAATCCACAGATGGCTATGCTCCTGGGCGTTTAGCAACATTTGGGGTGGTCAGATATTATACCGGTGGTAAAACAGTGGTGTATATCTACTGGTTTCTATTGTGAATCCCTTTTTTTTATTTTGCACCACTTTTCTGAATGCAATGAGTTTTTATTAAACTTTTTATAATTGTTATTGTAGCCTCCCCGAGTGCAGTCAAGACACATTAAACACCAGGAAACTCTTGTGAAAGTGTTTTTTGGAAGAATTTACTTGAAAACATTTTATATTACAGTTTTTGAATGGATCACTGAACCATTTTACAGTAGAACAGGTCACTAAATTGATACCATGTACATAATTTGGGTCCCTGTCAAAAGTTGTGAACCAATGGTTTAAACCTTTGTTTGTCATGACAGAATGGATTTTCCTTTAGTGCCATGTAAGAAAACGTGACCACAAGGAAATGTGACCACATCAATGATGCATTCAAGAGACATTGCTGAATGCAGCAAGTTTTTGTTTTTTTTAATAATTATTTTATTCTAGCATAATCCCACGTTACATGGCTAGCGTTGGAATTGGTCTGCCAGCAGCCACTGTGTTTTCCAATACAGCAAATTATTCCAAAAATAAAAGCCCTAATTCTTTGAACTTTGTTATCAGTACAACTTTGGTGTTCTTTTCCAACTACATTTAACACAAAACTACAATTCTACAAATATTTATGATTGAATACCAAATCTGCTTTTTACTGCAATGTCTATTATGGAAGTCTGTTTATTTGTCTGTCTTTTTAAGAGTAGTGTGTATCCAGAAATCAAATGGAATATCAAATACATTTTTACATTTCAGTCTTTTGTTGTTCTAAATGTTTATTCTGTCCTTGCACTATGCATTGGTAATTTAAAAAATAGCAGGATGTGTGACCCCATACCAAAGGAAAGCCACTTACCTGTCACTTTTCTTGGGTGTCGGAAAGGAGGATGGGGGCACTGTTTTGGGAATTATGTTTTAAGTTTTTGCTTGAGCTTGGTTCATTTAATTTGAGACTTATGAATAGCTAGCCAATCTGTACGCTATTTTGCTTGGACACCAATGAACAGTCACATAGTGAGTCATTGGTTATAACACATAGTTATTTTTCATTTGTTAAAGGTTTTCCAAAAGTAAAATGAAGCTGGAATGTCTGTCATTTTCTAATGTACACAATGTCTCGAATTGTCGATCATCAATGCAATGCACTATGACAACTAAATTTGTAGGGATTGGTAAACAATCTTTGACAATCCTAATAAAAATAGTTTTAATAAATCTATATACCTACTGATATGTTTACATTTGGTGACGCTTGCTGAATGCACCCAGCACTTTATGTTCTGCTACAACCTGAGCGCAAGGAATAGTATATGTTTATATTCTGATTAACAATTACTTGCTTTGTAAGCGGTCTTAGTACATGTGGATTACTTCATAATGGCATCACATTGCTTTCCAGGTAAAACTTTAAAAGTAAATTTATACAAGGAGGACATTGTATTTATAATTTAATATATAGCAAAGGGAGACCTTTACACTTAATGATTGTCTTCACAAAGTTTTGCTTATTTGGCCATTGTGACAAGTTACTTGTGCACTGTACCAAATCTCTATGCACATTTAAATAACTGAGGTTTTTAGTTTTACTGCAATTGCTGCTTCTAAACCTGCTGTAGTATAATATCATGGTTTTTATTCATTTATGGCATCATTTGTCTTTCAGATGTAAAAGGAAAGATTTCTGAAGACCACTGCATTTTGCAACATTCAAACAGGTAAACCATTCTAAAAAAAAATAAAAAAATAAAAAATGACTGGTGCCAGAGGAACCTGGGTGAATAATCAGACTGTACTAAAATGATTTGACTACTTACTGTGGGATGGTGGGATGGTACTAGAGCACTCCTGATACCATGACCCCTCCAGTGGCTGTTGTGGTTATTGTGCTGGAATGCTCATTTAATTTAGCTCCTCTTTTGATAGTGAGTTCTGGGCTAAAGGAGCTGGAGCAGTAGAATCTGCATCTCTCTCTTAATATCACTACATGCAGTGATAGTGTTATGTATAGTCCTGAATTAAAATACATGTCAAGGCTAACATAACATTAGCGGTCCATGGACTGTATAGCATCATGGATGACATCGCGCCTTGCAGTAGGAAATTTGAATATTGTAATATACCATAATATACAATTTTTGATATCACATGGTAAAGATTATTATTTATGCTCTTGAAATGGAGTATATGTCTACTTACAGAGGACAAGTACACTTTGCAATTCCAGCACTCGTCCTTGCATGGTCTCTTACAGAAAATGATTGGGTGCATATCCAAGGAATGAAGAGATGCACTCGCAGGTCTTAATAAATGGTTATATTTACAGTTTATAACCAAGTCGTGTTTCGATCCCACTGGGTCCTTTTCAAGGTTCACAGGGTTATTCACTTAAAAATTACTGAATTCCGACCACATTGGCAATTCACAGATTTCCAAACAACGTGAGAAGTCAGTTAGTCAGTCAGACTGATTCTGTATCATTCATGCAGAAGAGTTAAGAAAATCCATAATATCCACACGTAAACCAATATAAAGCACAGAAATTGGACATTTATCAGCAACCAGATGTATCCGGCACAATGCACATTTGCAAATTATCATTCACTTGCTTTTTACAAGCGAATTTATAATGTGAAGTACAACTTGCACACTGGTTGCACTAACAGCCAGCAGACAAATAGTTGGGAGGAAAAAAAAAAATCTGTGGTGCAAGGGATAATTATGTAGTGGGTGTACACATCACTTAGTAGCCAGTCATCGCATGAAAGAAATTTTTATTTAAAAAAAATACAATTTTTTTTTAATAGAATTCTTAAAAGGTGGACTATATGGTTTAAAGGACGAGTATATTTTCCTGGCACTATAGTGCCCTGAGGGTGCCCCCACCCTCAGGGTCCCACTCCTGTGGCGCTGAAGGGGGAGGAAGGGGATAATCCCTCTGCGCTGGGACTCTCCACCCTCATCTGCTGTCACCGGCTGAATGCGCATGCGCGTCAAGAGCCGTGCGTGCATTCAGCCAGTCCATAGGAAAGCATTCTCAATGCTTTCCTATAGACGTTGGCGTCTTCTCACTGTGTAAATCACAGTGAGAAGCACCTCTAGCGGCTGTCAATGAGACAGCCACTAGAGGCTGGATTAACCCATAGGTAAACATAGCAGTTTCTCTGAAACTGCTATGTTTACAGAAAAAAGGGTTAATCCTAGCTGGACCTGGCACCCAGACCACTTCATTAAGCTGAAGTGGACTGGGTGCCTATAGTGGTATTTTAAGCCCTCCAGTTGCTATTTACCAGGTGGTGCATGTCTCCTAAACATGTAAAACTAAATGTTGATGGAGCCTGTGAAATAACTGTGGGGAGACACATGGTTGAAGGCTATTCTGAAATTCATGGGAGAGTGACAAGTGGGTGCCCTAATTATAATACTAAAGGGGGAGGAAGACCTAGTGTCTCCCAAAAAACATTGACAAAGGGTGGGGCCCTTTTTCCAGAAACTGGACAGCAATGGCATTGCTAATTTTAAACATTTAGCAGACATGACACCACCTCTTGTATGGCAAGTGCGGCATATGGAGGTAACTTATAGCTCCATTGTAGTAATATGGAGGTCTTATTGATCTTAGTACCATTTGTATTTTATTATTTTTTGTATTTATTTTTAATGTGGTTGTTGGCTGCTGGTACTGCCAATGGGCAAACATGGTTTTTGTTTTCTTTTTGTGTTTTTTTTTTTTTTTGGTTAATCCTGGGCCAGATTTGAAGTCTCCTTGCATGCACAAAATAAATAAAAATTGTGTGTGTATATATATTATGATTTAACTTTCTATTTTTTTTTTTACATTTTTAAAACAAGTGTATTTTAGTATAAATAACAGATAATTATAACTTCTACATTACACGTTCTGTACATGTTTTATATTAGAAATTGGCTAAGTTGTCTATTTTATTCATACCTTCGTACTCAAAACAGGACAATGTAGATACAGCTCTATCACAGATTATGATTTCTTAGGCAATCTCAGCACTGATTTCAAACTAATCACATTGATTGTGTGGAGTTGTGTGTGTGTGTGTTGTTAAAAACATTGATGCCCCTCTAGCTAACTTAAAATCCTGTTTGCATGCAGATTCCCCAAAAATCACTTACATCATTTTATTTTTCCGTCGCTGAACCATGAGCTGTGGTGTGTAGAAAGTCAGCCTGGGAATTCAGGGCAAAATAGTTGTAAAACATTAATTGACCCTCCAAGACATAGTTTAATTTCTGTATTAATTTTCTTTCCTCAGAATTTGTGTTATCACGCTAGCAGAATGCCACCCACTTCTTCAAACTGGAAAAACTATTCAGAACATCAATTACCAGATCAGTGCCAACTGCAGCAGGCTGCAGAACAAAGTGTCTGGGAAATCCAAACGGGTGAGGACTTGGCATTTTTTTTCTTCTTTCAGCTCATGAGACATTCAATCTACTTTCGTGTAGTTTATAACAAAAATGCTTATGAATTGTTTCAATCATCACATTGTTTTAACTAGTTTTCTAATAATTGGCTACAGAACTAACAATATATTTGCTCTTCAAAGAAATCATGAGCTTGCTGTCAGCTTAGTTAAATATGGAATAAACTGGAGGAGGTGTTACATGGATATGGACAAAAAGAAAGCTAATTTCAAGAACCAACCTATTAAAGCTTGGTAACATACCCTTGTATTGCTTACTGTCTACTCATTTTTGTTCTTTAGCATGTGATATTATTCAACGCAATGTGTTCTGTATTAGAAACATACTTTTTTGGTTGTATTTTTTTCTTGAACCTCGAATGCAGCTATAAGGCCGCTCCCAGACTTTCTTGTATCAATGATTTTTCGCTATCATAAGATCCTTATGAGTTGTGTGTTCACACAGCCTGCAACAGCCTGGAACATGCAGCTCCAGGTAGCAAGGGTCTGTTTCCCTGTTCTGCAGTGCATATGTTATTTGTGGCTTACACAGGCGCAAAACATAACACGGTTCACTAAACTATGAACTGGGCTGTGTATGTAGTGATAAGTGTCATTACTCTACCAGATTTTAGAATAGACTATATGAAGTAGGGATCGCCCGATATTGATTTTTTATTTATTTTTTTAGAGCCGATACTGATAATCTGTGAACTTTCAGGCTGATAGCTTTCCGATATTCTGTACATTTACCGTATTTGTTTTTTTTGCAAATTTTCTTTTTTTTTTTTTTTTAATTAAGTGGTAAATGCAAAAAATATACATGTCATTCAGATTTTTTTTTATGTTTTCAAGAATATTTGTGTGTGTGTGTAGTGGATGCAGTGAGAGTATTTGATTACAGTGTGTGTAGTGGATGCAGTGTGTTTCTGTGTAAATATGTGCGGTAGGAACCTCCTTACCTTCTCTTAGTTCCCCCTCTTACCTGTCTTAGTGCCCCCCATTTCCCTTAATGCCCCCCCCACCGCAGTGTTCCTTTTCCATTCCCTCCCCTGTATTTTAGTGTCCTCCCTTAATGTTTTTCACCCACCCCCTCCCCCATAGTGTTCATTCCACCCCCTTCCCCATAGTGTTCATTCCACCCCTTTCCCCATAGTGTTCATTCCACCCCTTTCCCCATAGTGTTCATTCCACCCCCTTCCCCATAGTGTTCATTCCCCCCCCCTCCCCCATAGTGTTCATTCCACACCCCTTCCCCATAGTGTTCATTCCACCCCCCTTCCACATAGTGTTTCATTCCACCCCCCTTCCACATAGTGTTTCATTCCACACCCCTTCCCCCATAGTGTTTCATTCCACACCCCTTCCCCATAGTGTTTCATTCCACCCCTTCCCCAGTGTTTCATTCCACACCCATAGTGTTTCATTCTTCCCATAGTGTTTCATTCCACACCCCTTCCCCATAGTGTTTCATTCCACACCCCTTCCCCATAGTGTTTCATTCCACACCCCCTCCCCATAGTGTTTCATTCCACCCCCCTCCCCATAGTGTTCCTTTCCACCCTCTCCCCCATAGTGTTCCTTTCCACCTCCCTCCCATCCCCTATTGCCCCTCTCTCCCCTCCTTGGTCCCCACTCCCTGGTGTCTCCTGGGGGCGGAGCAGTGTGCACCACGGTACAGGAGATTGTCTCCTGTACCCAGCCGGACTGACAGGAAGTGCTCTCTCCGTGAGCACTTCTTTTCAGTCCGGCCCGGTACAGGAAACATAAGTTTCTGTACCGCTGTGTGCACTGCTCGGCATGGCCGCGCTACACAGTGCCTGGCAGGAGGGAGCGCTGTGCGCCTACCTCCTGCCAGTCACTTCGAAATGGTGCCCCTTGGTCCTGTGTGCCCTAAGGCGGCCGCTTGTGCCGCCTTATGGATGCGCCGGCCCACCTATTCATTATCGGTACTGATGGTGATTATCAACCGATCCCTTATACGAAGATTGGAAATGCTATTTAAAAAAACAATTATTTACCCTACAATGTTCAGCCACAACATTTAAAGCACTGACAGGTGAAGTGAATGAATAACATTGATTATATAATTACAATGGCACCTGTCAAGGGACGGGATATATTAGGCCGCAAGTGAACAGTTCTTGAATTTCATGTGTTTGAAGCAATAACAAATGGGTAAGGTAAAAGATCTGAGTTATTTTGACAAGGGCCAAATAGTGAAGGCTAGACGACTGGGTTAGAGCATCTCCAATATGACAAGTCTTGTGGGGTGTTCCCGGTTGTAGTAGTAGTTAGCACCTGCTAAAAGTGGTGCAAGGAAGGACATAGATGCCCAAGGCTCATTGATGTAGGCTAGCCCAACTGATACAGTAGCTCTTCTGTGTGATTGTATCTCTGAATGCTGCAAAATGCAATGCTAACCATGTCAGAACACACAGTGCATCACAGTTTGCTGCATAACTGTAGACCATTCAGAATGCCCATGAGGACCCCTGTCAATTGCCAAAAGCACTTTTAATGGAGTTGTGCATATCAGAAATAGACCGTGGAGGAATGTTCCCTGGGCTGATGAATCACATTTTCTTTTAGGTCTGGTAGAAAGCCAGATGTGTGTGTCTTGTTTACCTTGGGAAGAGATGGCCGTAGGATGTACTACGGGAAGATGGCAGGCTGGCAGAGGCAGTGTTATGCTATGGACAATGTTCTTCTAGGAAACCTTGGGTCCTGGCAATCGTGTGGATGTTACTTTCACATGTACCAACTACCTAGAGATTGTTGCAGACCATGCACACCTTTTCATGGCATTGGTGTTGCCTGCTGGCAGTGGCCTCTTTCAGTAGGATAATGCACCCTGCCACACTGCAAAAAATGTTCAGGAATGGTATGAGGAACATGACAAAGTTTAAGGTGTTGCCTTGGCTTACAAATTCACCACATCTTAATCTGCATTTGTGGGATGTGGTGGAACAACAAATCTGATCCATGGAGGCCCCATTTCGCAACTTGCAGTACTTGAAGGATTTGTTGCTAATATTGTGGTACCAGATACCACAAGACTCGTTCAGAGGTCTTGTGGAGTCCATGCTTTGATGCATTAGTGTTTTTTTGAGGGGGACCTACTTGATTTTAGACAGGTGGTTTTAATGTTGTGGCTGATCAGTGTATAATCCTCGGCAGAACAGATGATTTTGGGATAAGATTAGTCCCCATAATGCAGAATGAGAGACTTGTGATTAGAGGTGTGTAGCCAGACCTACTAAGTAGTGCACCTTGGGACCCTTTAAAATAATTCTAAAAAAACCAAAATAAATTGAAACATAAAAAGTCACTTACATTTTAATCCATTGTCTTTATCAGGGTTAGGCAACCTTTAGTACTTCATATGTTGTGGACTACATTTCCCACAGTGCTCTTACACTCATAATGGACATATTAAGGGCCCAAGATTGCCTAACTCTGCTCTATATAATGCATTAAATATGTCATTAAAACTTACATAGACACGCTTTAAAGAGTGCCTATTTCAGTATGTCAATTACTTCTGTTTTTGCCATTGTTCCGCGTTGAAAGATTATATGGTGTTGTGCGTACCAGATTATAAGAATGCTGTCCACATACATCTAGGTGGTGAAAGTATAAAGTGACACACAATATTTCACCAATACTGCAGCGTTTAGCACTATTCTGCATGCTGCTGTTTTTAACCCCAATTTCAGCTTCCACCATCTAATGGGTCCTGCCAAGGGTGTCCTCTTTCTCTTTCTTTTTTTTTTTTTTTAAAGCCTGGAACCCTAAATTTTTAAATTCAGAACCTTCCCCTTCAGTCTCATGAGTTCATACAATTGGACTAGCGTTTGGATGGCAATTCGCTTCTGGACAGTATTTTACTCTCCCTTAGCCGCCCTACTGGTCTCCCTTAGAATACTTGTATATGCAACATGTCATCTCCATTAAAATTAGGGGAGTGTTTTTGGCACTTTAGATGTTGTGGACCACATCTTCCATAATGCTCTCAAAACCAAAATGCTTGCAAAGCATCATGAAAGATGTAGTCTAAAACATTTGGAGTGCCAAAGGTTGCCTACCCCTCCCCTAAACTGTAACATCAGGAGCCCTAAACTAGAAAAAAATCCATTGTAAAATATATTTTGCCTTTAACATGCATTCTTTTCCAATTAAGGGTGCCCAGTTCCTTACAGAATTTGCTCCTTTATGTAGAATATCCTGTTCTGATGGCGAAGAATATACTATTTACAGGTAAGATGTTCTGCTTTTTATGAAGAGAAGAGCTACCACACCTGCCATGCCTTGCCTGTGTCCCCAGTTAAAATTTGTGATGTATTTTATTTATTTTTGTTGCATATTTTCTTTTTTTCGGTAAGGCATTAAATGCCTGTGCCCATGGTATGATTAGTGTGTATGTTCTAACAGTAATAGTCTGAATTCTAAGCACCAAAACCAAGACAGCACACTATAGTGTTTATGGTGGCAAGAGTCCTGTCACTCCATTCCATAGTTGAATCACAGTTTGGTATTTGCCTGGATGCCCCTCAGTTTAGTCACTTTTTCACGAATACACTTACAGTAGAAGTTCTCTTCTGCATTACATAAAGCAAATTTGTTAATTGGTGGAGACTCTCCTCCAACTAACATAAGTAATTGGTGGAGATTGTCAGTTGACCTTCTCAGCTAATGAATTATGTCCAAATTCGGCTAGAATTGATTTACTTATGTTGAAAGATAAATTCATGTGAAGAAGCTCTTGACCATGGGGACCACAGCTAAATATCAAACTGTACGCTCTGTAGCTGTTACAGTACTTAGACGTTCACTATTTTTAAAGTATTCTACTGCTCCTAAAATCTGTTTGTTTTCTAGTGTTTTAATGTGAACCTTAAAGGAACACTAGGGTCAGCTACACAAACATGTATTCCTGACCAAAGAGTGTTAAAACCACTATGTAGCACCTCATGCTCCCCTAAATATAGCAAAATCTTACTTTATTCCAGTCTGCTGCTGCTGGCTCTGCCCCTGATCTGCCCATTGCCTGCCATCATCAGAAGTGGTGATCTAAGCCAATCACAATGCTTTCCCATAGGAAAACATTGGATTGGCTGAGCTTGTCAAGGGGGCAGAGCCAGCACAAGCCAAACACAGCCCTGGTCAATCAACATCTCCTCATAGAAATGCATTGAATCAATGCATCTCTATGAGGAAAGTTACGTGGATACACTGAATGGCAGTGCTGCACAATATGCAGCACTGCCCCAGGAAATACCTCTATTGGCCAGTGGAAGTATCCCTAGGCTGTAATGTAAACACCGCATTTTCTCTGAAAAGACCGTGTTTACTACAAAAAGCCTGAAGGAAATCATTCTACTCACCAGAGCAAATGCAATAAGCTATAGTTGTTCTGGTGACAATAGCTTGACAGATGTTTAGATTTTCTAAATGTTGTATGGAATATCGGTGACGGCAAAAATAATCGAATGGTTTATCATATTTATACTGGCTTTGGAAGGTTTCTATGAAAATTTAATTAATTCATTGGTCTTTTAGTTGCATCAGAGGTCGTTTATTAGAAGTGAATGAGCGAATCCTTGAAAACCCAGAACTGTTGCAAGAAAAGGTAATTTATCACTTTACCCAGATATGTTAGTTACCATGTATTCTTTATATTCGTACAAGGTCAAAAAGCATGATACATTTAACAGCATGTGTGAATAAGCTGTAATCTATTGCTTGGGGAACTTATTTAGGTAGCTGTCCTTCAGTAGGAAACTAGTCTTGGCTAGCATTTGGTCTGATGTAACCATGGGAGTAGTTAGAGGTATTTTGGCAAATATAGGCATAGGCAACCTTTGGTAATCTAGATGTTGTTTTGTCAGAATTGTGGCTGAGAGTATTATGTGAGATGTAGTCCACAACATCTGGAGAGCCAAAGGTCACCTACTCCTGGGCTAAACCTTAAAGGACCACTATAGTGCCAGGAAAACATACTCGGGCTCCCCTCACCCTTGGGGCCCCCCTCCCGCCAGCGCTGGAATCTCCTCCTCCTCCTGCCGTCATTGGCTGAATGCGCCCGCACATTCAGTCAGTCTCACGGGAAAGTATTCTCAGTGCTTTCCTATGGACGCTGGCGTCTTCTCACTGTGAAAATTACAGTGAGAAGCACGGAAGCGCCTCTAGCGGCTGTCAATGAGACAAACACTAGAGGCTGGCTTAACCCTAAAGTAAACATAGCAGTTTCTCTGAAACTATGGTTACAGCAGAAAGTTTTAATCCTAGATGGACCTGGCACCCAGACCACTTCATTAAGCTGAAGTGGTCTGGGTGCCTAGAGTGGTCCTTTAACAATCTTAAATGGACTCATTGCCTTATGGACAGGTTAGAAATGTCCGAAAACATATAGTAATAATAAATCCTCTGGCACTGATTGTAGTCAGTGGTTTTACTATAATGAATTGACTTATTATATAGTGGTTCAGATACTTTAACAAATATCCTGATGTCCTGTAAGCTGGATTCTGAGTACACACTGCATAATATGGTTTAACCTTGGACAGTTTTTCAAACCTTCCAATACTAATGGTAAAATAAATGTTAAAAAAAAAAAAAAAAGTCAGAAAAAGGATGTTGCATGTCCATCTTGCTGGCTGTGAGATTGTATTTGAATCCGTAATATTTATAGGTGTTTTTTTATTTTTTTTATTTTTAATTCTCTTAAACAGGATATCTTTGCACAAGGCAGTTCCCTCTGAAAAGGAAGATGCAACCCAGACATGCAGTTAAATGCTCTTTTACACTGACCAGTGATACAACTTTAGTACGCAAGGGCAGTGTCAGAGACCGTTGACAATTGCACACATTTCATATTCTAAGTTATGCTTGGACCATGCATGTATGAGGATGATGGAGAGAAAATTACATCCTTAAATCCTCACACACCATGCCAAGTGCAGTTTTCTTAACAGTTTTAATAAAGTTAAGTAAGCGTAGTATGTCTTATCAAAGGTTTATAATAGCCAATTATAATTTACAGGGCTATTCACAAAGTGAGAATTTAAAGTGAATTTAAGGTCTAAATAGCTAAACTAGAAAAAAAGTCTACGTTACTATGCTGTCAGTTTGGCTACTCTGACCTTAAATTTGAAATTCACTAGTAAAATGTTACTGGTAAATACCTTTTTGAGATTGCACTTTATATGATTATACTGCTGAATTCTTTTTATCTTTTTATCACCCAATAGCCATCAACTGAGGGTTACATTGCAGTTGTGTTACCAAAATTTGAAGAGAGCAAAACTATTACAGATGGACTTCTATCTCAAAAGGAATATGAAGAGATTGTCTCTAGAAGAACGTGTGCAAAATCAGAAGATTTATAAATAGTTACGCTTGAAAACAGATTAATATAGTCTGTTTACTGAACTACCTCAAAAGTTGAAAGGCTCTTGTTTGTTTTTGTTTTTTATATGATTTAGAACAGTGTTTTGTCTAATGATAAATTAGAAAAAGATTGTTAAAATAAAAAGATTTTTTTACATCTTTTTCCAGATGCGTAAAATAATATTGACCTATTTTAAAAATACCCTCAATTACTCAACTTTGTATTAATCAATGTTTTCTAGTCCTTTAACATATGAGTTGTACATACATCATGCAGTTTTAATTTTATAAATGTGTGAATACTGGCTTACGTTCCTATAAAGTTATTGATAAAGAATTGCTGAATATAAATGAGCTTAAAAGCAGTTAGTGTGATAAAATATTAGAACAGTTTGTATGGGCAAACTGTGTGTTATTTAAGCTCCTCTTACATTTAATCTTTTACCACAGGAATAATTATATAGAACAATGCTACTAAATATTTTAATACTGATGTTCTATGGAATTTGGGTTAATGAGGCTTGGTTCTTTGAGAGCTACACTATATAAACAAAAGTATTGAGACACCTGAGCATTGCACTAATATGACTTATGACATTGCATTCTAAATACATAGACCTTAATAGGTAGCCCCGATGTGAGGCTTGTATACAGCTGCTCGGCAATTCCATTAAGCTTTCACCTCAGTTTTTGTGCTGATAACGCTAGTGGTAGTTTGGAACTTTTCAGCTATGGAAACTGCAAAACAGTGACTTTTATGCACCATGCACCTCAGCACTCTGTGACCCTGCTTTGTGACTTTACGTCGACTTCTGCTTCATGGCTGAGTTTCTGCTGTCCCTAAATGCTTCCACTTTCCAATAATACCATTTACCGTGCAATACCTAGCAGGGATGAAATTTCACAAACTTAGAGGTGACATCCGATCACAGTACCACGCTTGTAGTCACTGAGCTTTTCAGAATGATCCATCTATTCACAAAAGAGCAGCCTACATGGCTAGGCCAGTGGGTCTAATTGAAACACCTGAATTCAATAATAGGGGTGTTACAATACTTTTGTCCATGTATACATTAATCCAAAGATATATTGCTGTCTTTGCAAATTATTTTTACCAACATTAAGTTTTTCGGCAATTTGAGCTACAGTAGCGATTCTAGGTGATTAGACCAAACGGCTAGCCTTTGAATACCAAATGTATAACTGAGCCTTGGTTGCATATATCCTGATGCCAGTAAACTGGTTGCCCTTCCTTGCACCACTTTTGGTCGATACTACCGTAACCACTGCATAACTGGAACACCCATAAGACTCGCTGTCTTGGAGACACCATCACTATTTTGCCCTTGTCAAAGTCACTCCGATCTTTTTGCTTGCTCATTTAAGAGTGTGTGTGTTTTTTCTCCATCCATTAACAATGTTCAGGTCATAGTGGCTTTACATAATGTGCACCTGTCAAGGTGTAAACACACAAGTTGAGTTTAAATTAAAACACATAAAATTCATTCTTTACAGTGTCCTAGAAGAAATGCTAGCAAATATATAGATTTTTTAAATATTATTGAAAAAATTTGGTCCTTTTTGACAATGGACTGGCAGTGAAATCAGCATGGCTATACTGTTAGCAAGCATGTCAAACATGCGGCCCACAATGCTTATTTTGCGACCCAGCTGCCCTGGGGCCGCTTTCAGCTGTGGCTGTGACCAGCAAAACAGGAAAAATATAGAAACATAGAAACATAGAATGTGACGGCAGATAAGAACCATTCGGCTCATCTAGTCTGCCCAATTTTCTAAATACTTTCATTACTCCCTAGTCTTATCTTATAGTTAGGATAGCCTTATGCCTATCCCACGCATGCTTAAACTCCTTTACTGTGTTAACCTCTACCACTTCAGCTGGAAGGCTATTCCATGCATCCACTACCCTCTCAGTAAAGTAATACTTCCTGATATTATTTTTAAACCTTTGTCCCTCTAATTTAAGACTATGTCCTCTTGTTGTGGTAGTTTTTCTTCTTTTAAATATAGTCTCCTCCTTTACTGTGTTGATTCCCTTTATATATTTAAATGTTTCTATCATATCCCCCCTGTCTCGTCTTTCCTCCAAGCTATACATGTTAAGATCCTTTAACCTTTCCTGGTAAGTTTTATCCCGCAATCCATGAACCAGTTTAGTAGCCCTTCTCTGAACCCTCTCTAAGGTATCAATATCCTTCTGAAGATACGGTCTCCAGTACTGTGTACAATACTCCAAGTGAGGTCTCACCAGTGTTCTGTACATTGGCATGAGCACTTCCCTCTTTCTACTGCTAATACCTCTCCCTATACAACCAAGCATTCTGCTAGCATTTCCTGCTGCTCTATTACATTGTCTGCCTACCTTTAAGTCATCAGAAATAATCACCCCTAAATCCCTTTCCTCATATGTTGAGGTTAGGACTCTATCAAATATTCTGTACTCTGCCCTTGGGTTTTTACGTCCAAGATGCATTATCTTGCACTTATCCACATTAAATGTCAGTTGCCACAATTCTGACCATTTTTCTAGTTTACCTAAATCATTTGTCATTTGGCTTATCCCTCCTGGAACATCAACCCTGTTACATATCTTAGTATCATCAGCAAAAAGACATACCTTACCATCAAGACCTTCTGCAATATCACTAATAAAAATATTAAAGAGAATGGGTCCAAGTACAGATCCCTGAGGTACCCCACTGGTGACAAGTCCAAGCTTTGCATATATTCCATTAACTACAACCCTCTGTTGCCTGTCACTCAGCCACTGCCTTACCCATTCAACAATATTTGAATCCAAACTTAAAGATTGCAGTTTATTGATGAGCCTTCTATGTGGAACAGTGTCAAAAGCCTTACTGAAATCTAGGTAAGCAATGTCTACTGCACCACCCTGATCTTTAATTTTAGTTACCCAATCAAAAAAATCAATAAGATTAGTTTGGCATGATCTCCCTGAAGTAAACCCATGTTGTCTCTGATCTTGAAATCCATGTGTTTTTAGATGTTCCTCAATCCTATCCTTTAACATGGTTTCCATCACTTTCCCCACTACTGAAGTAAGGCTTACTGGCCTATAGTTGCCCGACTCCTCCCTATTACCTTTCTTGTATTTCCTGATTCTTGCTCTCCCGAGCACAAGAGGGCAGAGTGGCTGTGTGTCTTCTGAGCAGACCGGAACAGCCACTCCCTCTTTCCTCCTGCTTGCAGTGCCAGAGGAGTGCCTGGAGCTGGAGGACAGACAGCAAATCGTAAGGTAGGAGAAGAGAGGCTTGCGGAAGGGGGCAGTGTATTTATTTGAGGAAGGGAGGGGGCCAATGTATTAGAGATGTCCCCTCTAAGCACCACCTCGTCTGAGATCACTTGTGATATGTTGGTCCAGCCTAATGCTTCAGGACCTACAGCAAATGGACAGCAAATGCGTGACTCCTCCAATACAATGCTTCTGGAGAAACATCAATCATATGCTGCAGCTTCATGCTGGCTGTAATGACACAATGTTAAAGTGACAAAAAAAAAGTACAGATTTAAATAGAAATTGACACTTTTATAGATTATACTGGTTACACTACTTTGGTTTTCAAGTAGATAACCAGTCCTGCTACTTCCTGGTTTGGTTAGCTCAGTGGAGCTAAACTGAAGAGGCAGCAATTGCACAGCGCAAAGCCTTCTCATTGAGCTACACGGGGAAGTCTGTGATTGGTCAGCCACAGAAAGTCTGGATGGGGTTAGAAGACGGTTTGCGAAAGCAGTAGATAAAATATCTGCAGGTTTTGCAAGCTGTTTTTACTTATATCCCCAAATTAATAAATGCATAATTAAAAACAAGCACATTTTGATTGCAGAGTGATTTATATTTATTTTGCATTTGGGCAGTGGAGCGTCCCTTTCAGACCTTAGATTTTCAAAGGTTGTCATGAGGAAGTGCCTCTACTGTCTGACAGTCTAACAGATGTCAATATTGCTTTTTCTCTGAAATGGCAATTTTTTTTTCTTTTCTAGAGACAATAGATCTTTCAGTCTGTGCACCAAAACGAATATATTAACCCCTTAAGGGAAAATTACAGAATATATTTTATAATAAACTGCACTTAAACACCCAATATCAAAATGATACACCAGTCATTTAAGGATTGCGGGTCTGTATTGAGCTGAAAATACAAAATCAGTACATATTATTAGCCAAAGTTCTGAGCTAGCTAATGTGAATTCTATGCAAAGTTGGGGTCTGGTGCCAACATGAAGAACATTCTTGTGCCAGACTGCCAATGGTGGTATGCCTCCTCTCCATCTTGTCCCTGTCCTCCTTTCAGCCTGTCTTCCCTGTGACTGGTGAGGGGGATGGCATCAGTAGAAGAGAATGGGGACCAGTGTAGGAAGGGTAACTGTGGCCAAACTCAGTGTTCTTGAAACTTTTTTGGTTGGAGTAATCTTTTAAACGGGTTCTATGAACCTTATATACTTGATCCAGAGAAACTTTTGATTGGCAAGGGGAAAGGGAGTAGGAAGGGGAGAATCTTAAAACAAATTTAAACTATGGGACCAGGAGGCGGTAGGGCTGCAGGGAGGGAGACACAAGTCTCTCTATTATCTTAAATTACCATAAATAATTTTTCTGAGGAATAGAGGCTGTGCACAACAACTAGGATATCTGCTGTATGGGCAGGAAAAGGTTGGCAGACACCTAGAAATGTAAATGTTAAGCTCCTCCTAATACTCATCCTCTGGTATAAAACATCAATCTGCTCGCATAACCCTAGAAAATACACAAGCCAATTAACTGCAAAAATATATTTATCAAATGGGAAAGCATATACGTGTCTGGAGTGCGTTCCACTGAAGCATGTACAGTATAACCCGTAAATCCCAACCCATCCATATAGCGTATGTATCCAGTGTATCTGTGTGCTGGATGGGTAAGGACTTATGGGTCACCCTGTAGAAGGAAGAGCCGGGCCTGCTAGGAGATCTCACTTACCCCTGAAGCAGAGCCCTCCTCAGCCTCCATCGTCTCACCTTGCCCCTGGAACGAAATAAAATAATGAGTGCTTATCTTATCCCAACAAAGGTAGGCTGCCATATTCACTCCTGTTCATTAAAGATCAAGCAGGAAAATGGCATATCAAATTTCAGAGACTTTTATTGGCAAATTTTTTTTTTTTTTTAAATAAACATGAAAGTCTTTTTTAAATGAAAGTCTGAATTAGAATCTGATTTTGAACTGAAGTAATCCTTGCTAAATAAAATAGATTGCTTCACCTTAATTTAATTAGCAGTAAGAAAACAAAAAGTTCTTGGCAGATTGTTCAAATTTAAGAAAGTAATAGAAAATGTACGCATGTCATTGATTCCTGCACAAAACAATTCCCATATGGAAAAAACAAATATACAGGCTGTTAAACCGGCTGGCTGTAGCGGAGTGCAAAAGGTTCATTTAGCTTTCAGCAACTTAGTTGAAAACATTTGAAGTCCATTAGAGAGATGCAGGAAACAAGGTGAGTATAAGGATCCAATTTATAGATTATGAAGGAATTCCTGGTGAGGTTAGAGGAAAATCAGTTCCGAGTTGAGCTGGAGATTCTGAGACTTGAAAAATTAGTTAGTAGAAACATGCAAGGCACAGGAGCATGTCAAGCTGGTGTCAGCTCATTAAGAGTGCCCAGGTTCTCTGACAGGGCAGTCTTAAATAGGCTGTGGGAAACAACAGAATTATTTAAAGAGACAATAACATTAAAATACATGTTCCTGACATAGGCAGAGAACTTTGGTTATGGGAGCAGATTGCCGTTTTATAACCAAGAGAGGGGGAGTATTAGGAAGAGCCTAACTTTTAGCCTGCCTGACTTTTCCTGTCCAGACAGGGGATATCCCAGTTGTGTGTTGCCTCTAATATGGGGTGAAAAACTGATTACACCTGTTGTCAATATGCAGTGCACACTGATTACAAATATAAAATATGTACAGAATTTATATTCGGCAACCTGGAATAGAGGTCTGGGCTGCCAATGTCACATGTGCTGAGGGTGCAACTATTTTCATTTGACAAAAAGTACAGATTTTTTTAGAATTTGACACTACAAAAAAAAAAAAGTCCTGCGCTCAAACTCCCGTCACTCCTGGGCGGCAGAAACGACCATAGTACACATCAGTCCCAATGCATACAGTAAAAACCAAAGAAAACTGTTACCTGCGCTCTTCCCAAATCCCTATGCATATTTAAACAAATTGAGGTTATTTCGTTTTTCCAATGGCCATGAGAGGGTTTAGGCTTAGCCCACCTGCCACTGACTTCACTTCACTTTTGTATCACACAGCTATGTTACAATGCTGCCGCCCATCCCATGTGTTCCTTATTAGGGTTTTATAAGCATTTAGGGGTGTGTGTGTATATATATATATATATATATATATATATATATATATATATATATATATATATATATCTGTCTGTGCCCACGGCCGCAGGGGGAGTTGTGCTGTCTCTGCTCTGCTCTGCTCCCCGCCCTCGCGCGCTACTTAATGAGACCAAGGCCGGAATAGGACGTCATATTCCAGCCCTAGTCACATTAAGCTGCGCGCTGGGGAGCAAAGACACAGCTCCCCTGCGGCCACCAGCACAGACAGCTGTCTGCCCTGCACGACCTCCTGGCCGGTCGCCCACAGGTAGCAATAATGTGTGTCCGTGTCTGTCATGGGGTGTGTGTCTATTATGGTGTTTGTGTGTCTGTGCCATGGTATGTGTGTTTGTGTGTCATGGTATATGTGCGTGTGTGTCTTGGTGTGTGTCATGGTATATGTGTGTGTGTTTAAAAAGTGCTTTTACTCACTTTGTTTGCCCCCACACCGTGCTGGTCTCCCCTCGACTGGCCCTGCCTCTATGGCTGAGATCATCAAAGGATTCATCATCATAAGATTGGCTGCAAAACGCTACACCAATCAGCATCTCCTCATAGAGATGCATTGAATCAATGTATCTCTATGGGGAACGTTCAGCACCTCCAGAGCGTGGAGGCCCTGAATGTAGGTGCTGCACACTGTGCAGTACTGACACAGGAAGCACCTCTAGTAACCGTCTGAGTGACAGTCATTAGAGGTGTCACTAGGAAGCAATGTAAACACCCGAACCACTACATTAAGCTGTGTGTGTACCTGCTAGTGAGTGAGCTTGCTTGCGTGTGTGTGTGTGTGTGTCTGCTAGTGAGTGAGCTTGTGTTTTTATGTCAATAAGCTTATGAATATCAGTGAGATTGTCTATGAAGCATGTGAGCATGCTTACTGTATAATTAAACATTTTACTCTGTGTGACGGAACGCCTCTGTCAAAAGTTGCTCCTAGTGCTCGCCAAGTACCATCAGCACCGCACTTGACACCACAACCACCGCCAACCCCACGAACCGCCAGAGTTTGGTTGGGGTTTCACCGTCCTCCACCCACCCTGGATCCAAGACCGGGCTCCAGCTTCCAGTGGGTGAACCTCTCCTAAGTCCAGAGAGCAGGAACCAGGAACAAGAACAAGCTCTTACAAGAGCTTACTCTGGGAAGTATTGTGGTATAGCAATCCCCAGAGTGTAGGCAATTCTCCAATCCGCCAAACATGAGCCGAAACTTCATGAAGGTACAAGATGATCTGTTTAATGAGCACCAAATATGCAGGTTTTTCCACAAGATTACCACCCACGTGGACCTTGTGGTACACAGGACATGCAGTTACAATAGCCAATCAAAACATTACAGTACAGTCAGATACTTCCAGCCAAGGCACACAAACCCTCCCCTCTGCCTGTGATATAATTATCTCAACACAATGGGCTAACTTAATTATCACAGGCAGTTTTACACAATATTCATAACTTCCAAACCATACATGCAATTCACATAAAAGTATATCACATATTCTGAACCAGCATAAGCAGTATACAAACATATGTCAAAATCATACAAATTGGTCCAGTGGTTCAAAAGTTAGATGGAAGTCCTATTTGACCGACTGCAAGCATGGCTTTCCTGCCCAAAACAGTTCCATAGATTTTGGCAGTTAGTTTGAACGCACGAACAATACTCACGATTCTCACAACAAATATGTCATAGTGTTTCATTATACTGGAGCCGTTCTGCAGTTATGCAACTTTGTTCCTCTTTTGGAGCCGTTCTTATGATTACTGCCGAACGCCCTATTTAAACTTATAGGAATTCCTAGAGTCCATGCGGCCATTAGGTTAAATTACACAAATAGGCTTGTTAGGCTGTATGACCCCTAGAGGTCATAGGGAAGTACTGCACGTATTACCATTGATCAAATAAAAGTGTTTTTCACAAGTTAAATTCAGCAGCACCTTGTCACTATTTTCTGTCTATTTTTGATACGTTATAAACATGTCTTCATAGGTTGCCGAGCCTGAAACCCCTTTTTGCTGTACCTCTGAGGTTGTCAAGGCTTATAATTTCTGGTTGACTCGGGTTTCAATTGTCACACTCTTTAGGTGGGTTCTGTTAATTTGGTCGATTAGTAATCAGCTATGCTCTCTTGAAGTTCTAATGTTGGCCATATTATATATTACAGATTGAAGTCACTCTGCATATTCACTATCCTTCATCCTGCATATTCACTATCCTTCTTAATATGTGCTCTTAATATGTGCTGGTCCTGTCTTTCGATTCCTACAATATTACATTGGTTAGTGTTTTGGATTTGTCTTATGAATCCACATTCTGCCCCTCATTGCTTTGATAATCTAACTGTTCCTTTATGTTACTAGGTGCTAGGCCCTACTGGTTATACTACCAATTATGCTCCACCGGGTTAATTTTTAAGCATAGTCTATTAACTGGTAGGTATCCCATATTGTTTCATACTACTTACCACTATTTACAGTCACATGATGGGTACTACATGATGGCTATTTACTCTCGAAGGGATTACTCAAAGTCATCTAAGCTTTCCTACCCTATTCATCTCATAACACCAGGTAGGTGTACCCAGAGGGTCGTTATACTTTTCCCCTACCCATCCTGCACTACCTACTAGGGTAAGACTTTACTGGCATATAGGGTTCAGAGTCCACTTAGTTGATTTTCTGGCCTTCTTGTCAAGTCTTAGTGGTCCCGCAAGGCCAACACCCATCCTCATATTCGGAGGTACTCACGCCCAAACACATAGTTAGTCGCCTCACATAGTGGTATAGAAAATGTCTCCCCTGTCACTCCCATGTTGTCTTTTGCTTTACTGGTCACCAAGAGGCTGCCACCCCACCACAACTTCAGTGGCCTCAAAAATCCCCTCGGGCCAACACATAGCTTGAGCCTCTCATGCCACTTAGCAACTAGTGAGGGCTCCCCTCTTCCGTTTGTAGATAATTTCTTCGCCACTTGGCATTAGATAAGCTAGCCAGTACATTGCTATCACTTTGGTTACTTATGAATCTTTTGTCCTATTCTAGCATGTCTGAACTGCCAGAAGTTAATGAGGGTGTATCCATACCCAGTACTCCTACAAGGTCCATCTCTCCATCTCAGGGAGGGGACAATGCTAATTAAGACGCATGAATATTCCCTACCCTGCCACTGCCAGGAAGGCAGAGTTATATAGATTACTTAACACCAACCCGGATAATACCAGAGCTGGCGAGGGCTCCAGTAGTGCCCAGTCAACTGACCTCCAGGCCATACTGTCATCAGTCTGGACCGTTTGGATGATAATGATAGGCCAGTGGCACCATCTGGATTGGTTATTCCAGGACCTACTGGTCTCTCAGGCACCCTGACTGGTAAATTCATTGGTCCACTACAAAACCCTAACATCATTAACCCAGCTCATATGGTACCAGCACATATTAAGAAGGATATCTTGTTTCGCTACTGATTGCCTCTCAAGATATCCTGGAAAATAGGACTTATTCGTATGGCGATGTGTTAGTTATACTAAAGGCTTTGGACCCCAGGTTAAATAGGAAGTTGTCTATCCCTGAGTTCGTCCTAGCTTTTGGTATTTATAGGGACATGGTGTGCTCAGTTTATCTGGGACGCAGAGAGGAGTTTGACCTATATTTAGTTGGTGGACCTGGGGCATAAATATGGTGGTACATCTTTTTATGATTACCACAGATCATTCTCCACAAAGGCGTTTGCGGCCATGGCTCAGTTTAATTTCCAGACAGACTGGAGCCAGTTGGATATATAACTATTTTGCAGGCACTTTGCTGTCCTCAGGTCCCCAGCTTGTAGTGGTTGCTCTTCACACACCATAAATTGTTTTCCAAACCCTACATGGCCTCAATTAATGTGACTTATTTCACCAACTTACTGCAGAATCACCCCTCACCCCACCTGGTGGAGTTTTTGGTGTCAGGATTCACGGAAGGGTTCCATACGCAAATCATTTACATGCCTTTCAGCATCATAGAATGTAAGAACCTACAACCCGCCCTCGCCAATCTAATATCTGTTAACAATCTGTTACAGATTGAATTGGATCAAGGTTTCCTACTTGGGCCATTCAGTTCCATACCTTTATCAGCTTGGAGAACTAACCCTATTGGGGTGGTCTCTAGTAAAAGTTCAGCCAAGCAAAGGTTGAATGTCGACCTCTCTGCTCCCCACTCTTCCGCAACACAAAGTCTGAATTCTCTCATTCCTTCAGAGGAATTTTCCCTGCAGTATGCTACTACTAATAATGCCATTGACACCATTACGACAGCAGGGAAGGGTTTATGGCTTAGTAAGACAGACATCATTAACGCCTTCAAGCTCCTCACAATACACCCTTCTTTGTGACATCTACAAGGCATTAAGTGGCAAGGTTCCAATTACTTTTTTACTCATCTCACTTTTGGTGAGAATAGTAGCCCCATGATTTTTGATACCTTTGCCGAGACGTTATGCTGGCTGCTGCTCAATGCCTGTAGATGCCTCACAGTTATTCACTATTTGATAAATTCTTGACTACAGGGCCGGACTGGGAATTAAAAGCAGCCCTGGAAAAAAAATATTTACCAGCCCCATAATGCGTCGTGCCAGCATAGTGTGCAGATACAGAGTTAGAACAGATAAATTAAAATTAAAAAGTACTTCAATGTAAAAAGCGCACTCATAGGCTTCAAAATAAACAAAAGTGCAGATTTATTTTAAGCAGACGTGCCTTTGCATGTAATCAATGTTTCAGTCCAACTACCTTGACATATTAAGGAAAGCTTGTTAATGGGACTGAAATGGTGAATGTATGTAGGGCACAACTGTAAAAAATGTTTATTTTGAAGTCCTGTGGGTGTGCTCTTCACTTTAAATATGTTATTGTGCTTGAGTATGCACCTAGCAACAAGATTGGGCCAATATCTGCTCATTACATATGGTACATATTAATGAAATTTCTCTGTGTATTATGCATATATAAATGTACATTAATATGTGTAAATATAATATATATATATATATATATATATATATATATATATATATAAATATAAAACAAATATACACATTAATATACATGTCATATACCAGTGACGGATCCAGAGCCTGAGCCCGGGAGGGGCACTTGTAGATTATGTAAAGAAATATTCCATGCACAATAACCACTACTCCTCTGTGTAGTGGTTATGGTGCCAGGAGTGTCGGCACCCCCTCCCAGAGTAAGTAGTCAAACCGTTTAAGAACAGTTTGACAACTTACCTGGAGTCTGCTGGGTTATGGGGCTGTAGTAGGGTATAGGAGCAGTGGTGCAATGTGTGAGGGGTGCAATGTGTGTGAAAGGTTCAGTGTGTGGGGGGCAGAGGCGGCTCTCTAATTAGGCGGTTTAGGCGGCCGCCTAAGGCCTCGCGCCGGCTGGGGCCTCGCGGCCGCCTAAACCGCCTGTGGGCAATCTGTGTCAGGTCCTCGGTCAGTGACCGAGGACCTGACACCAGGAGGGGGCCCGGCGGCTTGCCCGGTATGCCGCCGGGTGCGAGGCCCCTCCTGGCGAGAGACCGCCTGCAGCCCCTGGTCTGCAGCTCCGCGCAGTGTGCAGAGCTGCAGACCAAGTGTCTGGCGAGATCTGGCCAATCAGAGCGTTGCCGCGGGTTACCGTGGCAACGCTCTGACCGGGTCTCGCGAGACACTTGGTCTGCAGCTCTGCACACTGCGCGGAGCTGCAGACCAGAAATCACCACCGGACCACCAGGGAAAGAAGCCACTGGACCACCAGGGAAAGAAGCCACTGGACCACCAGGGAAAGAAGCCACTGGACCACCAGGGAAAGAAGCCA
>OW240915.1:160062628-160194855 GCA_933207985.1 Pelobates cultripes | reverse complement strand
TCCCTCCCTACCCCCTTTCCCTGTGTCTCTCCCCTCTCCCTCCCTACCCCCTTTCCCTATCTCTCCCCCTGCCCCCAATTTACCTTAGAGCCGCCGGGCCAGGTGGCAGCTTCGCCGGTCCAGCGGCACTCCAGTCACAGTTGTCACTGATGGCTGAAGGAGGAGGAGCCTGTCTACCATGCTCCCTTGCGGTTCCTGTGCTGGGAATTGTGGGAACCGCGAGGGAGCATGGTAGACAGGCTCCTCCTCCTTCAGCCATCAGTGACAACTGTGACTGGAGTGCCGCCGGACCGGCGAAGCTGCCGCCCGGCGGCTCCAGTCTGGAACGTGGCCGGCCCCCTCTCAGTGTGCCACCTATGTGGCAGCGCAGCCCCCAGGTGCCACGGCCCACCGGGAAATTTCCTGGTATCCCGGTGGGCCAATCCGGCTCTGCTTGACTATTGAGAGAAACTTATTCCCACCTAGTCGCCTTTAAAACCATGATCCAGCTATTCCAATACCTGGGGGTCTTCGTCTCCCCTAAAAAGACAGAAGGACCCAACACATTGATTAATTTTCTTGGTATCACACTAGATTTGGTCAACATGCTTCGCAGTTTGCCTAGAGATAAGATTGAGCGCATCCTATCCAACATCAACTTATATCTCTCTGCTGAATCCTGTAACCATCCTGTACATCCTGTAACCATACAGAACTACAGTCTCTATTAGGCTCCCTCAACTGCTCAATCTGTTTCCCCGCTTTCAGTCAGATATTTCCCGCATTACACTAAATGGGCCTGCCACAGCGGATGTCTCCCCCTCTCTCCCTCCCTCCCTCCATTCCCTGTGTGTCTCCCTCCCTCCCTCCATTCCCTGTGTCTCTCCCTCCCTACCCCCTTTCCCTGTGTCTCTCCCTCCCTACCCCCTTTCCCTGTGTCTCTCCCTCCCTACCCGCTTTCCCTGTGTCTCTCCCTCCCTACCCCCTTTCCCTATCTCTCCCCTCTCCCTCCCTCACCCCTTTCCATGTCTCCCCTCTCCCTCCCTCCACCCCTTTCCTGTGTCTCCACTCTCCCCTCCTATCCCTTTCCTGTGTCTCTCCCTCTCCCCTCCTATCCCTTTCCCTGTGTCTCTCTCCCTCTCCTCCTATCCTTTTCCCTGTGTCTCTCCTCTCCCCTCTCTATCCCTTTCCTGTGTCTCTCCTCTCCCTCTCCTCCTACCCCTTTCCTGTGTCTCTCCCTCTCCTCCCTACCCCCTTTCCTGTATTATGCCCCTCTCCTCCTACCCCTTTCCTGTGTCTCTCCCTCTCCCTCCTACCCCCTTTCCCTATCTCTCCCCCTGCCCCCAATTTACCTTAGAGCCGCCGGGCCAGGTGGCAGCTTCGCCGGTCCAGCGGCACTCCAGTCACAGTTGTCACTGATGGCTGAAGGAGGAGGAGCCTGTCTACCATGCTCCCTTGCGGTTCCTGTGCTGGGAATTGTGGGAACCGCGAGGGAGCATGGTAGACAGGCTCCTCCTCCTTCAGCCATCAGTGACAACTGTGACTGGAGTGCCGCCGGACCGGCGAAGCTGCCGCCCGGCGGCTCCAGTCTGGAACGTGGCCGGCCCCCTCTCAGTGTGCCACCTATGTGGCAGCGCAGCCCCCAGGTGCCACGGCCCACCGGGAAATTTCCTGGTATCCCGGTGGGCCAATCCGGCTCTGCTTGACTATTGAGAGAAACTTATTCCCACCTAGTCGCCTTTAAAACCATGATCCAGCTATTCCAATACCTGGGGGTCTTCGTCTCCCCTAAAAAGACAGAAGGACCCAACACATTGATTAATTTTCTTGGTATCACACTAGATTTGGTCAACATGCTTCGCAGTTTGCCTAGAGATAAGATTGAGCGCATCCTATCCAACATCAACTTATATCTCTCTGCTGAATCCTGTAACCATCCTGTACATCCTGTAACCATACAGAACTACAGTCTCTATTAGGCTCCCTCAACTGCTCAATCTGTTTCCCCGCTTTCAGTCAGATATTTCCCGCATTACACTAAATGGGCCTGCCACAGCGGATTTACGCATGTGGCAGGAATTTCTCAGATGATGGAATGGGAAAAGAATGTTTATCCCTTTACTTACTTCTGACTCCCTCACTATTTTCACGGACGCAGCAGCCTCCTCAGGCTTTGCAGCTATTTTCGGTGATAACTTCGGGGGGCTTGGCCTATGGAAGTGTACAATGTACCAGGTTTTTTCACCATGTCTGCCCTGTTCGAGCTCTACCCTATCATAGCTGCTGCAGTAGCTTGGGGAACAACTTGGTCAGGTCAAGCGGTGAGATGTTGTTCGGATAATTTAGCAACCTGCCAAATAATCAACACAGGTCGTTCTAAATCTCTGACCATCATGAGCTTTCTGAGGAAATTGACTTGGCTGGCAGGCAACTATAATTTCTTCCTGGTATGTGTGCATATTCCTGGCATTCAGAACGTAGCAGCTGACCATTTATCTCGCTCTCAATTTCAGGAATTCAACAATGCATTACCAACGGCAGCCATGGTGGCTACCCCGGCTCCGTCATGGCAGGACATGACATTGGATTCGGAGATTTGTTAACGCATGGCAGACTCGTTTCACAACTAGCATTGTCTGACAATACTAGGAAGTCATATGACAGGGCTATCAACCTCGACACTACACACCATCTTAAACTTGCCATGACTTCAACTGGAGAGATGACCACATAACCTACTTGGGGGTAAAACTGACCAAAAACCTAGACGACATGGTAAAAGCAAATTATGCCAAAGTAGCCTCTGGCATCCAGTCCAACATGGACAAATGGAAAGACAAATTTCTGTCATGGATGGGCCGTATTGCAGCATTTAAAATGATGTTACTCCCCAAACTATAATTTTTGTTCCATTCTCTTTCTACAGAGGTCCTAAACACCTACTTTACTGAACTGCAAAGACACATAGACAGGTTTATTACAGGCCGACATAAAGCTTGCATTCTCAAGACCACTGCCACCTGGAAACAGCGAGACCGGGGAGTGGGGAGACCAGACAAATCCACCTACTATCTAGCCACACTCCTCAATCATGCAATAGTAGCACACTATTCTAAATCCAGACCTCAATGAGTGGAGATTGAGTCCCAATGGTCTTTGACCGAGGGGCTTCAGTATCTAGTGTGGATACCTAAAGCATCTCGTCCAAAGATGCGCGACACACTACCCACCACGTCTACGATGCTAAATACATGGGACGGCCACATGGCCAAGTTTTCCTCCTGGTCTCTGTATATCCCTAGCCACACCACTCAGATGTTTTAAACACTTCATCCCTATGTTTGATAGCAAGGGATGGAAAGACAAGGGTCTGCACAGTTTCTACACCAGGTCTGGATGTAGAGGACTTGACCGCATATTCCCAACTTAGAACCACTTATAATTTACCTCAGACAACATACCTACAATATCTGCAACTGCAATCCTTACTACGACACGTCCAACAAACTAGATCACCTGAACTGCCCAAAGTGCAACACATTTCCATAATAGAGAAGATGTGCATGGGTCTCATGCCGCACAAAAAGGTTATCTCTGTCTGCTATGATTCACTACTATGGAACACGAAACCCCTGTTACCCAAACATACTAAAGAGTGGGGGAAGGACCTGGGCCAGGAAATTCCTGACACCCCCTGGACCAGGGCTTTTACGATACACAAATCCTTCACAAAATGCATCTCTCATGTGGAATTGGTTAGGAAAATAGCTAACAGATGGTACCTCACACCAGCTAGACTGGCGCATATGTTCCCCAATACTTCAAACAAATGCTGGAGGGGCGCAGCCGAAAGGGGGACAATGTTACACATCTTGTGGAAGTGCACAAACATTAGGCCTTTCTGGGATATGATCGCCCAACTAATTTCAGAGGTTTTAGTAATGCCGCTACGAGCATCCGTAGAGTTCTTTCTACTGTTTATGTCCCCAGCACACATGAACAAAAGCCAAAGGGCTATAGCATTTCACATATTGATCGCTGCTAACTTACTTCTGTCTAGAAAGTGGAAATCCACAAACACTGCCACAATAGATGAAGTGATTCAACAGGTAACCACAAATGGGCAATATGAAAAAATGGCCCACATCAGCTCAGATAGATCCAACAAGTGGCTAAAAGTTTGGGCCGCATGGGAGACATGATTAGAACACTACACTAGCCTACAACACTAAGTGCCAGAGGTTTTGCAGTCCCGTATCCACAGGGCCACGGATATTAGTCGCAGTCCCGCGACCAAAGGGCCCAGGACATTAGTCAGTTGTTACCAGTACGAACTCACAATGAACTTCCAAGAGCAGTATCAGCAGTACCACACACTATGGCCCCCTCCCACCCACTCACTCAACCTACGCACCCCATGGGGATATACACATTATTTGGAATGCATCTATTCTTCACTTTTCTTTACTTTCTCTATACCTCCTGTTTCTCCTCATATCTGTCTGCTACCCTCTACCCCAGCTAAGTGCTGGGTGTTATTGCAAAACCCGGTGACCTCACAGATAGGGCAGTACCCGACGAGTCCACAACCCAGTGATGGTCCAGGAATAACCCCTAGCCGCACCTAGAAGTACGGTGATGAGTAGACACCAGACATTGGTACTGAGGGAACTGGTGTCATCACAGGAAACTAATACAGAACCATGCTGTGTTTTAACCTTTGTGCGATGCTAACACTTAACACGACAGGGCGTATGTTACAGGGTTTATCCGGCCTAAGCCTACGGTACAAGCTGCACATTCATGTTGAGCACCTGCCTTGTCCATACATCTATTTATACATTTATGTTCCATTTTCATGATGGTACAAGACTTTATGCTTACATGATTTGTTAATGTACTTGACTCACCAGAATAAAGAAATAGAGTAGGTGATGTATAGAGTCCCACAAGGGGAAACTAACATCAGGAGCTCCACTGTATATGAAAAGAGGAAGGGGAGCCCCTACCTTTAATCAATCTAAGGATAAAAGGGGATATGCAAACAAAAAGTATAATCCCTGCACTTGGTAGCACTTTTCTATTTTTGTTACCACTATGGTTATTGAGTTTTAGGTGTTTATTTATTTATAACTTTAGTAGGAAGAGTTGGTTCAGGTAGACACTAGTGGTCAGACCACAGTGTCTAGGTAACTCTTAGGGTGAATTAGAGATTTATTTATTTTTTATGTGAGGCTTTTCATCTGCATTTAGACCAGATTACGTGGTCCCTTGTTCTCTGGGGACCCTGTGCCTTTTCTCTCTCCCTAACCTCGTTTACACTACCTTCCCATCAGTCAGACACTAGGGGAACAGGAACTTAGATGCTAGTTAGTACTCCAGACAATTGATCCCTTGGGCACCGCTTAGTAGATCTCCCTTTTTTTTCTCCAAGTTATACTTTTTGTTTGCATATCCCTTTTTATTCTTAGATTGATTAAAGGAAGGGCCCCCCTTCCTCATTTCTTATACAGTGGAGCTCTCCCGATGTTAGTTTCCCCTTGTGGGACTCTATACATAACCTACTCCCATTTCCTACATATTTTGGAGGGTTACCCCCTCATTGGAGCTCCCTATTAGGTGGTTACAGTGGTGCAGCTCATGAGACCTTGACTTGTATCCGGACTCCTGACCTGCACTCTGTTTACTTTATCTCTCCAACCTGTGATAAATAGTTTTTACATTTTGCCCTGAATTTAGAAATACCCAATGTTAACATGTTCTTTATTTTTTTGCAAGTTATAGGGCTATAAGTTCAAGTAGGACTTCGCAGTTTCAAAATATATCAATAGTGACATTGTAACACTTATCTGTCAAATTCTGAATCACACCTTACATGTACCTATGTTTTTTAAAGTAGACAACCCAGGATATTAAATATGAGATGTCCAGTCTTTTTTAGTAGCCACTTAGCCACAAACACTGGACAAAGTTAGCGTTCATATTTGTTTGTGTGTGAAAAATGCAAAAAAAATTTGAACGATAATTTTGGCCAGTGTTTGTGACTAAGTAGCTACTAAAAAAGACTGGACATACCCCATTTGCAATACCTTGGGTTGTCTACTTTTGAAATGGTATGCCATCATGGGGGTAATTCTCATTCCTGGGCTACCCTGTGGTCTCAAAGGCAACTTAACCAATCTGGCAAATTTCAATGTAAAAAAAGGAAATGCAACACTTAGATTTGACTCTGTAACTTTTGAAAATACCATAAACCTGTACATGGGGGGTTCAGTTTTACTTGCGAGACTCTGCTGAACATAAATATTAGTGTTTCAAAACAGTAAAATGTATTACAACAATTATATCGTAAGTCAAAGTGCCGATTGTGTGTGAAAAATTAAAAAAACTGCACCTTCACCGACAATATCATCGTTGTGATAGGTTTTACTGTTTTGAAACACTAATATTTGTGTCCAGCAGTCTCCAGAGTAAACAGTACCCTCCCATGTACAGGTTTTGTAGTGTGTGTGTGTGTATATATATATATATATATATATATATATAGAGAGAGAGAGAGAGAGAGAGAGAGATGTATTTATAACGTCATTCTTAATGTATTTTGATTTAAATATCTATGTATATTAATATCATAATACAGTTCAAATAATTTTTTTTTACAAATTATTATATACCGTTTTAAATTTGTTCTGTTTTTCAATTTATTTCTTTGGAGTAGAGATATATATATATATATATATATATATATATATACATATACGTCATTCAATAAAAGTACTTGGATCATATATATATATGAGGGGGACAGCCTGAGAGACACTGCACAAGCCGGCTATTCTGGCCATGTGATCACAAGGATCCCGCAATCACATGGCCCTGGGGGGACAAATCAGCCGCAGGGGGACTACCTGGGATGCCAGGCAAGTCCCCGCATCGTGATCGTCGGCGGGGGATCACCAGCGATCAGGTAAGTCCAGGTACGTCCGTGGTCGTTAACAGTTTTTTGGTCGGGCGTACCTGGTACGTCAGAGGTCGGAAGGGGATAAAATACCTTTAAATAGTAAAAAGTAATTTTACAAATATGTTTAATCTATTCAAAAAGCAATGTATAAGTCATAGACAGACAAGTTTGTCACCACATGAATTCTGAATGGTCATCCTGTCAAGGCTGGTTTATAAATGAGTAGATACACTATAGGGACACCTGACATTTACACCAACAGGGACTTTTATGATATTGCATTATAAATACATATACATTAATATGTAGTTGATCCTCCCTTTGCAGCTATTATAGGTTCCACTCTTCTGTGAGGGCTTTCCATAAGATTTTGGAGTGTTTCTGTGGGGACTTTTTGCCCATTTATCCAGTAGAGCATTTGTGAGGTCAGGCATTGATTTTGGACAAGAGGGCCTGGCTTGCAATCTCCGTTCCAGTTCATCCCAAATGTGTTTAGTTTGTTTGAGGTCATGGCTCTGGGTGGACTAGTTTTCTTTCACACAAAACACATCCAACCAAGTCTTTATGGACCTTGCTTTGAGCACTGGTGCACAATCCTGCTGGAATAGAAAAGGGCCTTCTCCAAATTGTTCCCACAATGTTGGAAGAATGGCATGGTCCAAAATGTATTGGTATTCTGAAGCATTAAGACTTCCCTTCACTGGACGTAAGGTGCATAGCCCATCCCCTGAAAAACAGCTCCATACCATTACTCATTGTCCAGTTACAGTAAGAACAATGCAGTAGGGCAACGTTCTCCTGGCATCAGCCAAACACAGACTCGCCCATCAGACTGCTAGAGAAAAGTAATTTGTCACTCTACAGAACACGTTTCCACTGCTCCAGAGTCCAATGGTGGTGTCCTTTACACCACTTGACTGGACAGTTGGTATTGTACTTGGTGATGGAAGGCTTGCATGCAGCTGCTTGGCCATGGAAGCCCATTCCATGAATCTCCCGCTGCACAGTTTTTGTGCTGATATTGATGAAAGTGAGAGTTTGGAATCAGCAGAGCACTGGCAACTTACACACTATGCGCATCAGCACTCTGTGGCTTGGCCATTGTCTTATGCTTTGTGACTGAGTTTTTGCTATTTCTAAACTCTTCCACTTTCAATAATACCACTTACAGTTGACCATGGAATATCTAGCAGGGATTCTTGTTTCATAAACTTACTTATTGCAAAGATGGTCTTCTATCACAGTACCACGCTTGAATTCAGTGAGCTCTTCATAATGATCCATTTTTTTCACAATTGCAGACTGCATGGCTAGGTGCTTGATTTTATACACCTGTGGCAATGGGTCTGATTGAAACACCTGAATTCAATAATGAAGAGGTGTGTCCCAATACTTTTGTACATATAGTGTATATCCAACTTATGTCTATTGACAATGAGGACTGACGTGACTCTGGCTCAGCCGATTTCTGCACACAGTTTGGTTCAGAGAAATGTTCAAGTGATACCTGCCATAATATGGTAAAATTAGTATATGGAGCCATTCCACACACGTTTAACCACCAGCAGTAGGGAACTGTAGCTACAGTAATCATAAAACCATGCTAGTTCTGCATGTCCCTTTAAGTAGAAATAGTACTTGCAGTACAAATACTGCCAATACATGCCAAGGTCATAAAATATATGTTCGTTAACTAAGCTTTCAAGGAACTGGATTAAATAAAAGATTTTAAAGTAGTGTAAGTAAAATTATACCATTTGACCCCCCACAAACGTGCATCTCCAATATCATGCATAGAGAAAATTGATCTGGTACATGACTGTGTGCCTTATACTCTAACTTTCGTATCTGGAGTTTAACAATTGACAGAATACACACGAATAGTCATTGCCAACAATGATTGCATCTACTCCAGTATTTACCATCTGTCATGTGGAATAATGTCCCCGCATTATCACAGGTCACTTAATCAATGACTCATTTTGATTACCCACCTGCTCAGATGCAGCATGCACTAAAAATCATTAAAGGCTGCATCCTTACATTACCCAAACATGCACAGGTTCTTTTTCTTGGCCCTAAAAAAGTAAAATAAATAAAAATAAAAAGTTCATAGAATAATATGCAGAGTCTTGCCCAGTGTGTACAATAAAATTATTTATACATATGCACCAATTTTGGGCAAAAAGCATATAAATAAGTTGAACTTACAATTCTCACTTACAGGAATAGGAGGTAGTGAGGTAACTTTGCTCAAACCAGCTTGCTATCAGGGTTATTTCCTTAAGTGAAAATTGTCAAGAATCCAATGTAAATTTAAAATTTAAGGTCAAAATTTCAAAGATAGCTATGCTTCCAGTTAAACTATTTTGCAAACTGGACTGGATTTGCCATAAATTGAAACCTGCAATTTGGTTTCTTTGATTTGTTTAGCAAATTATGCTTATGCTATTATCATTTTTATTAACAATTTTTTTTCTCTCACAATGTTGCCTCCTAAGAGATATTGTAGGACCTAGATTTCTATCCTCCGATACTCATATAAGGGTTAAGCTCTTTATAGTCGGTGTCTAGTTCCACTCTTTCCTGTCCCCTTGGTTACGGGTACTACAAGCATACAGCCTGCTTCTAATTTTATTTTTATTTTTTTTAAGATCTTGTACCTGTTGCCTTCTTATTGTAGCATATCAGCACATTAAGGTTCATAATACCACACAGGCTGCACATACCTCTGTAGATCTTTCCTGGACAAATTATTGATGCTTGGAATTTTATGTTCTTTGCATATTATCTAGTCTTAATTCTCAATATGGTCAATGTATGTATGTATGTATAAGTATGTTAACTTTATGTTCATTACCAATATTGATCTATAAAAACAAAAACAGATTGACAAAAAAATAAATTATAAAGTACATTGTGAAAAAAACCCTGTTTTATGAGTGCCCTGCCTATTGTATTTCGTCTGCTGTTCGTGTAGTTAGCTCTATTTCGTTCTTTCCTAAAAAAACGAACAAACTACCGAACAGCCAGACCACCCGCTGGGAGTGTGCAACTCATTAATCACCCAGAAGATGCGGTTAACCACAGTTATTTGTCGAACGGCTGGGTGGTTGCCGTTCATTTGAACGAACACGTGGCGACGGCCATTTTAAATTGATGAACGCCCAGCGGTGATTGGTCGTTGACCGCGTGGAACTATTTTCGGCCACAATTTCACACGAACACCGCTGGGACTATCTAACTTCCACTGCATTCGTTTCTATTTACACGAACGCCATACCGTTCGGTACATTTAACCCACGAAGGAGACCAACCCCAGATAGCTCAATCCATGAAGCTAATGTCGGACATATTTCAAGCGAACAGTCAGTGAGCAGAATCTTTAGCTCCATGGCGATTTGACTGTGTTCATGGGATCTGAGCACTGTTCGGCTATATTGAGCGCTCAGACCCAAGCTATCTAGGGATATGTCGAATGATGGGGTTCTGATCGGGAAAAGCAAAGTTATATATTTTGTATTTTTGTTACTTTTGTAAAGTAGAAATATTTTCTCTACCTGGAGATAATTAAGTTTGCTCAGGCCACTTAACTCTATTATCTCCAGGATAGAGAGGAGGGATTTCACTGTTCATGTGGGAGTCAGTGGCGTACACATGACCCATGGGGCCCCGGTGCAAAAATTGATCCGTGGGCCCCCCCCCCGCGCGCTTACTCAGCGCGGGTCGGGGTCGCAACACATGGTGGCGGGCACCTGGTCGCAGGGGTTGCAGGGCTACGACCCCGCGACCGCGGTATGCACACACACTTAAAGGACCACTACAGACACCCAGATCACATCAGCTCAATGAAGTGGTCTGGGTGCCAGGTCCCTCTAGTTTTAACCCTGCAGCTGAAAACATAGCCGTTTCAGAGAAACGGCTATGTTTCACTGAGGATTAATCCAGCCTCTGGTGGCTGTCTCATTGACAGCTGCTAGAGGAGCTTCCGCGATTCTCACTGTGAAAATCACAGTGAGAAGACACTGAACGTCCATAGGAAAGCATTGAGTAATGCTTTCCTATGGGCGGTTTAAATGCGCGCGCGCCTCTTGCCGCGCATGTGCATTTCGGAGCTAAGTGGCAGACACTGGGGAGTCCGACGCTGGAGAAAGGTAAATGCTGAAGACACACACTCTCACGAACAGACACATACACACTAGCTAACAGACACACATTTACTGACAGAGACACACTCAGCGACAGACATACATACACTTTCACTGACAAACACACACTCACTAACAGACATCAAACACACTCAGTAACAGACACACACAGTAACACACTCACTAGCAGACACACACCCAATAACAGACACATTCACTGACACACACACTAACACACGCACTAACACAAACACTGACACACTAACATACGCACTAACACTCTAACACACACATACACTAACACACACTAACACACACACACTCTAACACACACACATACACTAACACACATTTTTTTTTTTTTCAAATTTTTTTTTCCCCTGGTGTCCAGGGGTGCTGCTGACCCCAGCTGGCGGGTGGCCGGTCGGGCAGGTGGGCGCGCGAGGGAGCACTCAGTGCTCCCTCTTCAGCTCCCTTGCGCGCCGCGTAGGGATGCCGGCGCCGGAAGATGACGTCGTCTTCCGGCTCCGGTATCAGTGCCGTGTGCGAGGGAGCCCTCGCGCGCCCACCTGCCCGACCGGCCACCCGCCAGCTGGGGTCAGCAGGGCCAGCCTCGGGGGGCCCTGGGGTGGTCGGCTCCTGGGCCCCCCCAGGGGAAGAGGCTGGCCCTGGGCGTACATACCGGGTCGCAGGGGCGGCCGGGCCCCCTGGTGGGCTGGGCCCGGTCGCAGCTGCGACCCTGGTATGTACGCCACTGGTGGGAGTGTGCTATATTTTACTATAAAATGATTGGTCAGTAACCCTTGCTGGAGGACCTGCATAAAAGGCCGAGCTGTGGCCATCAATAAACCAGATAGTTTTACCCCTTCATGAAGTCTTGGCTCATGTTTGGGGGATTGGGAGCTATATTCCACAACACCTTCATATCTACTTGGATTTCGGGAGACGCTGCACGGATATACTCAGCTGGAGTGCAAGATATCCATAACATACAACAACCTTTAACCTTCAAAAAATGCAAAAAAAAACTTTAGTGCAAAAATGTTTGTTGTACTGTACTGTTTCTGCACCTTTTGAAAGTTGATGCACTTTATATTTTTTTATTGTACTTTACTATACATAGTTCACAGAGAATGTTGTCTTTAAGGCACAGCACACCTTTATATATTTATTTCTCCTTATTATTTTTTATTATTTTATTTTTTATATAGCGCCAACAAATTCCGTAGCGCTGTACAATGGGTGGACTAACAGACACATAATTGAGATCAGACCACTGACGTACAGGAACAGAGGGGGTTGAGGGCCCTGCTCGATAATAATGCACAAAGCTGTTTCTGCATCTCAGCTGCCTGAATTATGGAACATATCACTCTATTTATTTTTTTTGTTACTTCATATCATTTAAATCCGTAACAAAAATGTAAACATACTCAAAAAAAACCCAACAATTAGAATACCATCAAGATTCATTAAATTTTTATTTTAAAAATAGAATCTTACATTGTAAATGTTAATGTAAAAAAAAAATAAAACAACCTAAATTTCCATGAACTTAAATATGGTATACATTCCGAAGATACCGTTTGAGTGTGTGTGTGGGGGGGAGGAGGGGGAGGATGGGGAGGTTTCACTGTTTACATGCATCTAAAACTCTATGAGGAAGAGTAAAATAATAGTGAAATTAGTGAATCTACAGGTTTGACAGCATAATAAAACTGAGGGACTCTACATGCTTTCCATGCGGCCAGCATACACAGCAGCTAAGGTTTCAATAAAAATAAAAATAATGACCAACCTTAAGTCACAGTGATCCTTTTTCTCTGTAATCAAACTAAATTTGAAAATAGTTCTCTCTGAGAAAGTCGTCTCCAATAAATTTAAAGTTCCAGCAGCAGATTTAACACAAAACACTTTCGTTCCAGATCAAAAAAAGTGGCAGAGGTGCAAGTTGTGAATAAAGTGTGCTGTTTTTTGTGAACAAGGACTTTATACTAGCTGATCAGTGCTTCAACCCACCATAGAGTACCCTGATACAGGTAAACAGATACATTACACTTAATAAAGCAAAACTCAGCACGGATGACAATGTTGACAGCAGTTTTGAACACAGCAAATGGATACCATAGTTTGTATGGTTTCTGCATATTACAAGTATACAAACCATAGCAGCATCTTTGGGATATAGGTTTCAATTAAGACATTCACAACGGAGCAAGTCTGATTTGACCAGTAAAATGGCCAAATGACCATGAAGTGGAACAATGAAAACATTCACGTTTTAAAAAGACCAACAGTTTAAACCTGACTTACATAAATGTATATCAAGTACAATGGTACCAAGTAAGTTTGAGTTGAAAAGTGTGGCTTTCTCCATCATGGCTGAAACCTTTCGCTTGCATCTAGGTGGTCTTTTAACCCATGGAGTGCCAGAAGGGTGTAAGCAATGTATTGCTCTCTAAGGGTTAAATCTACTTGCTTTCTAAAAATGTCAGATTAGCTACATGATGCTCCAAGGATTTTACTCCAAAGGCTTCCACGGTTTTTCCATCTAGACTGTCTTCACTGGTGACATTTTGTATCCGGTTTTCCCTCCATGTCTGTGGACTGCGATAACAACTGTTGCCTGCGTTGCACTGTAAAATAAATGTAAAATGAGCTCATTTGAATATTGATGAATAGTATTCTGGTAGTATGAGAGAAATGTTATATGTTCCTTACAATCCTTTCCTTTAAAGCATATTTTGTTTTTTATAACAGACCCAAAGCTTAATGCTTTTCTTTAAAAATACATTACCAGTTTCACAATTAGCATAACCTGGCATAGAATCATGCACATCTTGATGCCCCCTAGGTGTTTATATGTGTGTATATATACGCACAAAATGTTAACAAGGTTAACTATGAAATAGAAAAAAAATAAAAATCACCATAAAATAGGCATAATTATAAATTCAAGAGAATTAATTCCATACAATCAGTAGGCATATACATGGTTTGTTTTTTAGAACTCAACACACAACTTAACTAAAGAAATTAAAACAATAAACCATGACATCTCTATGGGTTTAATGTAGAACTTAGTTGAATATTGATTATTAATGAAATGACATGCTTACCTTCCGTAGTAATTTACAACAGATTGGGAGCACTTGAGAAATTATCATCATGATGCCTTTAGATTTCTGTATACATGTATCTACCTGTATTAAAGACAGAATCTACATTAGAATCTGCTAAAAAAAATAAAAAATAAAAAATTATTCGTAGGTGATCCAAAATGTGATATGTATAATAAATTCTTATTATTGAACACTAACTTAATTACTATAACATGGCCATAAAGTCTGTTTGAATGGAATATTTGGTGCAGACTGATGTTTGTGATTAAAGGGTCATCTTATGTTTTTAAACGATCAAAACTGCTATCCAAGAGCATGCTGTCATTTGCAATCTAATGAGATTCAGCTAATAGATGGTATTCATGTGAGGCTGTGGAGAATGCAATGCTAATATTATATGGTAGGGGTCAGCATGCTACCTGGAAGCTCTGGATTCTAGATTTTTTTTTTAAATTCAAAAACAGAAAAAGCTGTCATGATCAGTTATGATATACCACCATTTCTTCACACAGAGATATAATGGAATCGTTAGAGGAGGGCAAGGTTAATATAAAAGAATATTTTTCTGAAGTCATGATATTACCGATGCTTTGTGTTTTGTTGTATTTTAAGTTATTTGTTTTCATCATGAGCAGTTTGGCAAATCTTCTGTGTTTTTCTAGCTCTCAGCAACAAAGGTAAGTATTTATGACCTGATTTGATCTAACACAGAATATTAACTCTTTCACTAACATTTTCATAGTTAGGGTTTAGCATCCAAACAACTCCATGGGTGATTGTAATGGTGTCAATCCTTGAAATAAGAGGAAACATATAAAAAAAATGCATATTCCTTTTTTTAGAGTGAAAACTAAATAAATCAACTTAGAAAACTAGGTATACAAAATTGCTTTTGAGCTATATGGTATTGAATCAAAGTAAATAGAGCAAAAAAAATAAAATAAAAAAAGCAGATAATCCTAACACAGGGTAGTACAAGTACAAAGACTGACTGGCACGCACGGTTTGGTTTAAATATAAACACTGACCACTGCTCAGCCTCATCACATTAATTGCACCTAATTTCATATGCAGAACTTATACAACCCCCAAAGATCATATCACAAAACAAAAAAAAAACCCTCCTCATAACTTGTGTTTCAAATATAACATTTTGAAAATCAGGGTACTAGGTTGTAACACTCATGTGTTTTTGAACCAACTCCACTCAAATACTGGCATTGGACATCAATTCACAAAATTAAAAGGTTCAATTTCAGTGCTATTCTATGCTTGAGACGTGCTTGAGAGGGGCTCCGCCAAAGAAACTGAACAAAGCTGACTAAACCGTTTACAACGCCCCAAAAAGCAAAGCGCTACCATAACCACCAAGCCGACATAATGGGACGCGAAAACAAAAAATTCCACATTCCAGAGACCCGAAAACTGCCTGACATCAGGCTCTTATTTGAAAGGCCTACCCCGCGGGCCGTTCCCAAGATGGAGCCTGCAGAGTTAAGTGAAGACGAGGCATCACAAGAAGCAGAGCAACCCACTGTGACTACCCCAGCGAGCTGCACCAACAGTGAGTCAGGATCCGACGAAGACTCCTCACCAGCTACGAAGAGAGACAAAGGATCTTCTGCTGGAAATGAGACATGTGTGGAAAGCAGACCTGCGTGCAACTCAAGCTGAGCTGGGGACCCTGTGCACGCGACTCATGGAAGTGGAAGCCAGAGATGGAGCCAGGGAACAAAGGCTGCAGACCGCACAGGAGGAGATCCACGACCTCACCCAACAAGTGCAGACACTTACCATATAAGTGTGACGGGGTTGGAGACATGGCTCAGAAGAAAGAACATCCACCTTTGTGGCGTGCCAGAACGGATCTCGGGTGATCTACTGCCCTTCCTTCACTGCTTACTGAACAACATGGGTTCCAAGAGAGGTGATGACCCAGAGATGGTAATCGCGGTGTTCCAGATTCGCAAGGCCGCAGCTGCTCCAGAGGATGCATCTAGAGACATTATAGCAGTCACTAAGGACATTGCTGCAAGGTCCACAATAATGTCCCGCTCTTGAGAGATAAACATTTTCGATTTGAAGGCTGCACTGTAGTTATTTATGGGGACCTCCTGTTTGCAGTGCTAATGGCAAAAAGGCACCTAGCACCAGTTGCAAAGCGATTGCGGGAGGCAGACGTCAAATATAGATGGGGTGCAGAGGGATCCTTAGTGGCCCAAGAGGAAGGGGAAACATTCGCTTTACCCCCATGTGGAGATCAGGCAGCGGTTCTCCAGAGCTTACAGGTGTCCGTAGCGGACCCAGAGCGGGCCCACAGGGCCAAACCAGAGCAAAACATTGAAATCCCACACTCTGGGCACCTGGGGCTGTTACACTGCCTACCCCGTGACCACGAATATCAGGGGGGATCCAGGGCGGCTAGCCAATCGATCACTGTCACAATAACCGACCTGACAGTGGAGCATAGAATCACACATGAAAAGTGGACACACATTTGTTACTGAGATACAGTTTATATCTCAGACCCGATTCGCTGATGGGCACCTGTTTCAGCCACATATAACCATGTGGTACAACCTATTAGAGAGGGAGATGCCAAGTGAAGAGCCTACACTAGCCTATGGCGCAGGTCTCAACGGGTATCTTCACTAAAACATCGCTAAACATTGTAATAGAAGGATGTAATACTATATGGATAGACTGGAATAAGAAGTTGTTAAATTATTGTCTTTACCACCATATTGATCTTATACTGCGATACAGCTGTGTTTTGTGTGTGAAAACTCAATAAAATACAAAATTTAAAAAAAAAGTAACATAAAAAATATATCTTGAGATCACCCTTCAGAGCAGTTTCATTAATTATAACAAAAGATGCCATACAGATTCTAAACATTAAGCAGTGGGAAACTGCACCAGTAGAAAATTCTCCAGTCTTGGGGAAATTCCCAAAATGGATATCTCATTCACAATGTGCTAACCTGTGTTTCTCATAAACGTTGACAATTCAGTGTTCTGGTACATGGGAAGTCCATGGAAGCCATTAGACTTTGCAAAACCACTGCTACGTTTGTCTAGATATGTGAGGGCTTTATTATTCCAGAACATTGGAACATCGTTATGGAGCAGAATTTGCTTTAAAGGTAGCCTTTGAGCTTGCAAAACAGTCTAACAATTCTTGGCAGTTACAACATTCACAAAGATCAATCATTCAATTGAATGACTCCCACTAGATGGCTGTCCATGCTCAGCAATTGACAACAGAAATTGTGGGTTACACACATCCTAAAGCTTTATCTAACTGTAAACCCATGCAGATGCTTTATATTTGTTTTGTTTTTTTGATTGGTTTTCTAAATAATGAATTAAACTGTTTAACAACTGTCCTGAATATCAGAAGTATTTAACAGTATGTACAGCTAATAGATGAATGTGATATCTATACATTTTGAAAAAATTCCATCAGCGTACTATATTTATGTCAAATTGTTTCATATATAACTTAGCTGCACCAGAAAATTTAACTGAACAGGGATGTTAAATCTATTTAATGTCTAATAAATACCTTGGTGAAAGTGGCATTTTTTCCTTGAACAGGCATTCTGGCTGTTATCTGTAGCTGCTGGCTGAGTGGAACAAGTTTTTCAATTTCCAGCAGGAGCAAAGGTTTGTCATCGTCTTCAAGCTGGGGCACAAATTGCAGAGATTAGACATGTGTGAAAGGATTCTCTAGCTAAAAGAAGGAAATGACAGTTGCTCCTGTCTTGGAGAGACAAGGACGACAGACCAACAAATAGCTTATAGGTCCAATGAATGATCACACACTAATGCTATGACTTATTTCAGTCCATTCTAGCCAAAAAAAAATCATAAATCATACCTCCCAAATTTAACTCTTATTGAGGGACAGATGGAAATTCGTCTTTTGTTTTTTTTTAAATAAACTCAGATTACACAGGAGTAACACAATAACAAAAGACAGTACAAATATTTATAAATAATGTAATTAAAATAATGTTACATAAAGGGACACTAAGCACCAAAACAATTTTAGCTTAATGATGATGAGGTTTTGGTGTCTAGATCCTGCCTCTGCAGTCTCACTGCTCAAATCTCTGTAATTTCTGAATTAAATAAACTTTGTGCAGAACTAACCACATCTCATCTGGCTGAGACTCTCACAGTCTCTCTACAAACTTCCTAAAAGAGTACATTTTTGTTTTTTTTGTGTAAATCTTTACTATTGGTCGTGCATGAAAATACAACAGCAATCGCGAGAATTTGTGTAACACATAATGAAGCTTATAGCATGAAGTTGTAAACATTAGTATCATGACATATGTAAAAACTGCACTTTTTAATTTAATTGTAAAACAAGATTATAATGGATGGGTAGATATGTCAGCGTCAGTAACGAGAAGTAAACAGGTTATGCTGACTGCTAATACTATCAGTAATAAACAATTGTTTAGATTCAGGCATAAAGAAGACATGAGGTATGAACATAAATACTAGTTTAGATGGTTAGTGGCTTCATCATACAGGCTTAAGAGAGTCCCACAACATGTAGCTAGCTTCTGCAGAAATCAGTGTGGCTCTCAGTGCCCATCTTGATGCAGCACATCGGTATTTGTCAGCGGTTAGCCGATTCCCCTGCTGATGCTTTGCACAGTTCTTCCTAGTCGATCGGCGAGGGTATCAGAGCAATAGAAGCAAGGGGAGACATCCCTCCAGCCCCAGGCCTTCGCTAAAGCAGGCATCTTCGGGCCGCTGTCTCGGAGGCTCTGGAAGTCCCGGACCTTCCCCCTTCTAGGGGAACAGGAGGCAGTGGTGGTCTTGCACCACCAGCGGTGGGTTGCCCTCTGTCTGTGCGGTCGATGCACGGGGGTAAGACCCCTTGCAGCTTTCGGCCCAGGTGGGTGTACAACATTGGTGGTGTGAGTAGCTTGAGAGGCTGTACCAGAGGGTGGCTCACTCTCTCCCTGACACTCACCTTCCACATTTTTTGAGGCAGTCGCCATGAAGTGCTCAAGTGCTGCCCAGAACCCAGAAAAGGCTTCATCCAGCCGCTGCATGAGTCTATCTACAGGGTTAGGAATGGCTTGTGGTAGCTGTTCTGCAGCACCTGCTTGCCCTGTGCATCTGCCATTTTAGTGGGAACTAGAGTTGGCAGGTAACGCAGGAGTGTCTAATGATGTGGGCGCCGTGATAACCCTCACCGGCAGGGGGGACGACGGTGTGTCAGACGTGACGTCAGCCACCCCTCAAGGCCTCGAACGCCAGGTAAGACTTTGCTGGTAGTGGTGCTCAGACACTTAGAAAGGTAGTGCAGACTTAGTGAAAACAGATGTAGACATTGTAAAGTAGTTTTAAAGCTTGATGCTGCACGGAGCTCCAACTGAGTGCAACCATTCAGCTCAGCAGCCCCCGAAAGAGTAAATTTTTTAGCTTCCCTTTTTGCATAGTGTGTTTAATTTAGAATTCCTTATTTCCTGCTCTGTTAATAGCCAGCTACAGTCTGATACAGCCTCATGTGTGTGATTAAAGTTCAATTAACACATGTACATACAAAGGCAGACATTTTCCAAATAACCCTACCATTTCAAATAAGGTATGTGTTTTATTCTTGTGAGCAATTCTTTAAATAAAGTTTCAAATTCCAAGGATAGCCTCCGAAGAATTTTCACATCTTCACCAATAAAGAAAATGTAGCCTTTGCAAGGAACATTTTAAGGTTACACTTTTCTGCAAACATCAACTGCCTGTTGAGCCCTTCTCTTACAGCACGTGTAGCAAGATGAAGGTTAAAAATGATAAGCAGGTGGTGCTTACTATATAATTAGTGACTGCTGAATATCCTTTTTGCCTTGCAATCTTTCCAAGATGTGCAGAATAAAAGAAATATAAAAAAATTCATGCTCTAATTTTTTTTCTCCCATGACTGTAGTTGGCAAGTGTTGGTAAATATTTAAAGGGAAACTTTAGTGCTAGGAGTACAAAGTTGTATTCCTAGCAATATAGTTTCTCCCTCCCCACCCCCCAGCCATGTAAAGGGTTTTTAAAAAAAAAAAAAAAACAACACAATTGTCACTTACCTGATTCCAGCACTGATATCCTTCGGGTCAGGCTCTGCCAACGTCAGCCGGTGGACCTAATACTCATGTGCAGCAAGTGCTGCGATCACATTAGTATTTCCCCATAGAAAAGCACTGAATCAATGCTTTCCTACGGGGTTTTAGCAGAAGCTGGATTCGTCATGCAAAGCATGAAAACGTCCAGCATCATTTAGCGGACCAGAAATCCAATTGGGATCCAGAAGCGCCTCTAGTGGTAGAGGTGGAGATAACCTTGCAAGTTAATTATTGCAGTTTCCCAATAACTGCAAGAATTACAACTGCAGGATTAAACTGACAGGGACAGTGCACCCAGACCACTTCAATTAGATGAAGTGGTCTGGATGCCTATAGTGTCCCTTTAAGCATGAATACACTTTTAATCTATATATTTGCTAGCCATTTCTGTAGCACCGTTTATAATGAGATTGAATACTTCATAAATCATAACGGACATATTTGGCATGACAGAGTCCCTTTATTTATTAGTTTTTATGGCAAAATATTGCTTAGTTTACCTGATTTGAAAAGACATGGAGAACAGAAGAGAGTTTTAAGCCGGCTGCAGCAAACACCTAAAAGGAAAAACAAAAAAAGTTTAAAGGTCATTGGAAATTAATCTGGCAGGTCATTTCTACCTCTGGCATAGGTAGAGGGGATAATACAAAAGTTAATATTTCAAGTTTCCTTGGTAAGATGACTCACTACTAAGGAACTGCCTGGAAGAAAGAAAAACGACAGAAGCTGGCAAAACCTAACAAGAGGAGATCCTCCATATACCTCTATACCATGGGTCGTCAACCTGGTCCCCAAACGCCCACTAGTGGGCATTTCAGGATTCCAAGTGGGCGGTAGGGATTTTCTAATTTTGAGAGATTGGGCGGGCGGGTGCGAGCCGGCAGTACCCCTGCGACCGGGTACCGCCATCACCACTTGCGGCAAACCGCCGGGGCCGCATATGGAGGGGTCCATCGGGTGGCCCATGCTGTCAGGGCCACCCGATGGATGTGGATTGTAAGGAGGCCCGGTCAGTGCTGGGCGCTTTAACAGTGTGACCGGGCCCCCTGTGATTACATAACAAGCTGGGAGGAAGTGACTGCACGTCACTCCTCCCAGCTAACACACAGACCACGCGGGAGGAAGGAGGAGGGAGTCAGAGTGGGAACTCTGACTCCCATCCACCTGAGCCACCACTGGACCCCAGGAAAAGTCATCCTCCTGCACCTAAAAGGTAGGAAACAGGAGGGTGACTAAAATATTTTGTGTGTGTTTGTTTGTGTATGTGTCTTTGTATGTATGTCTTGTGTGTTTCTGTCTGTATGTATGTGTCTATGTATATGTGTCTGTCTGTCTGTATGTATATGTATGCGTGTCTTGTCTTTGTATGTATGTGTTGTTTGTGTATGTGTCTTTGTATGTATGTGTGTCTTGTGTCTGTCAGTGTGCTTGTCTTTGTATGTATGTCTTATGTGTGTGTCTGTATGCATGTGTGTATGTGTCTGTATGTATGTGTCTTGTGTGTGTGTGTGTCTGTATGTGTGCCTGTCTGTGTGTCTGTATGTATGTGTGTGCCTGTCTGTAAGTATGTATCTTGTGTGTGTGTCTGTATGTATGCCTCTCTGTTATAGTGGGCTATAGTAAGTAATAGTAAGTGGGATACCTAGCTCAGCCTTCCTACTGGGCATTGCTATAAGGAAGGTTTAAAAACATTTTTAAAAAAAGTGGGGAGGGGAATTGAGGAGGGAGAGGAGGGGAGGGGAGCTGACGCACAGATGAGAAATCATAGTATGCGCAAACAGAGAAGTCGTCTGAATATCACCGAAAGAGGAGACCTTTGTTTGTTCCTTACGAAAATCGAACCAGATATCAAATATTTAGTCTTGCAGCATCAACCTCAAGGATCTCATTAAACACTAGTAAAGGTAATTTCAATTTACTTTATTGTTTTCTCATTAAACTTTATAAAGTTAAAAACATTATAAACATGCATTAAGTAGAAATAAAAAGATTAATGTAGGTACATTTATTTATTTTTTGAAAAAAATATACTGCACTTTGCAAAACTGGTGGGCGGTAAGGAAATTTTTTCAACCAAAAAGATGCATTAGTGGGCGGTAGGTAGAAAAAGGTGGACTACCACTGCTCTATAATGTGCTAGTGTACTAATGTGCATACTCTATGCTGTACTAGTACAGTAGTGAATCAGGCTCTTGGTGGATGATGCGTCAAGAACTGAAGAAACATGATGGAGGTGCCCATAGGTAATTAACCTCTGCTGATTCCCATGGCAGCAGAGATGTCACCTTTGGGGGTCATTGCAAAATATGTAAAGACACTGGGCAGTAACAGAGCATCTAAAAAAATACCACATTTTCAATGTTTCCTCTTTTTTTTTTTTTTTTTAAACATAATCTTAAAAATGATGAGAAAGCCCTTGAAAAAATACTAGTACAGTAGTGAATCAGGCTCTTGGTGGATGATGCGTCAAGAACTGAAGAAACATGATGGAGGTGCCTATAGGTAATTAACCTCTGTTGATTCCCATGGCAGCAGAAATGTCACCTTTGGGGGTCATTGCAAAATATGTAAAGACACTGGGCAGTAACAGAGCATCTAAAAAAATACCACATTTTCAATGTTTCCTCTTTTTTTTTTTTTTTTTAAACATAATCTTAAAAATGATGAGAAAGCCCTTGAAAAAAATATCAGTTTCTTTTAAATTTATTGTGGAAAGATTTATCCTTAAAAGCTTTATTATTTTAACTTTAAGGATGCATCATGGCCATCACAACCTGGCTTACCTCTGCTTGGTGAAATAAATCTTGGGTTGTCTTAAGCAAGCCCTCGCCCCTAAAGAAAAAGAAAATGTCAACACTGTGTATAATATACATCTTTCTACCTGCTATGAGATCATGTCTGTTCCACCTTCTCCAGCAAATCGTCAATATGTTTTATTTTGTTCAAAAGTATGAAAAAATAAGACATGAGGGCCATCTGTAATTTGAAGACTGTGAAGAGCAGTGGCCATTTTTGCAAAAATGAAAGCCGGGAATGAGAGCACAGCAGGTGATCTTATAGGTTAAAATAGGGAAGCAGAGGAAATCATATGAGGGAAATATATGAGTTACTGTCAGACCCTGGAAACTGTCTCGCTAACTACTGAGCAGGAACAAACTATGTCAAGGCAAATAATTTTCTGAGGAAGAGAAAATAATACTACCATGTGAAGCACTCGTCTTTTAAATTCCTTTTAGTTTTGGAGAACATTTAGGTGGAGACCATGCATGATATAAGGTAGCACTTCAAGAAGATGGCATGTCATGTGCGTGGGTAGGACGGTGGAGGGTAGGTGATATCTGTATACATTCAAGTGATATGACTCTTCATCAGTGGCGTACTAAGGGGGGGGTATCTGACGGTCTTGCCCCGGAAGTGAGCCGGTAGACGGGATATGATGTCATCGCGGCCTCTGCGTCCTTACAGGACGCGCAAGGGACCTGTGCAGGAAGAGCACAGAGATCTCAGCAAAAAATAGGTCCCACCCCGGGTGCCAAATGCTCTAGGTACACCCTTGCTCATGTTTGGGGGATTGGAGAGCTATAATCACTCTGGGGATTGCTATAATCACTATACTCCCTTGGATCACAATGATTGCTCTTGTAAGAGCAGCCTGCTTCGCTCTCTGGACTAGGAGAGGTCTACCCCCTGGAAGTTGGATCCTGGTCCAGGGTGGGTGGAGAACAGCGAGACCCCAACCAAGCTGCGGCGGTTTGTGGGGTTTACGGTGCTTATGGTGTTCCAGTGTGGTGCTTATGGTACTCAAGGATTACTAGGCCAGACACAAGGAGACCTGTGCAACGCTGGAAGAAAGGTAGGTTTTAACCCTTTCTAACGTGGAGCTATCACCTAAAATGTGTTTTTAACACTACAGTGTCAAAGGTATATGTTTGTTCCTTTAAAGTATTTGCGTAATGCCATAGGCATGGTGAAAATTTCACCATGGACACAATCCGAATACACAGCTATGAATGCACACTACCAGGGGAATAAGGTATGATGACATTATGCAATTTTGCTTCTTGCTGCAATTATCAACCAGTTTATCAATTGTCTGCTAATAAAGGTTGGCTAAATGAAGAAGTGGTAGTCCATAATTTATACAAACATAAACCCTGTATCTTACTGTGCCTTCAATAAGCCACACTTATGACTCAGTGGTTTAGATGACCATGGGGAAAAGGGGGTAGTATTTACCCAACATAGTGATATTATATCAATATTAGAGTAAATGTAAAATGCTACATGGAAGAGTAACCATCATAAAAATGACATACCTGGTAAATAAATACATGGTATAGGCCATGCTAGACATTGTCTGCCCATTTCTGACCACTTCGTTATCCTGATCTTCCCATTTTTCAGTCTCAGAGTCCACATCTGATGTAAGCAAACGTAGCTCCAGCCCCAATTTGGCAATTTTCCCTTGTTCCTGAAAAATGCAAATGCTATCATCATTTGATAAATAGCAACAAACAAAACTTTACAAGAACGTAACTAATGTAAAAGGGCACTCTAAGCTCCTACAGATTACTGTACCCAAAGTGGACAGGTTAATGTCCAAGCTGCAGCAGAGGGGTTGGGCTGTATCAAGGGCCCCAGATTTTTTTTCAAAGAACTTAAAAACATTTTAGTTCAAACTAGTTTTTATTGTCGAGATTTTCATATGCAAAAGACAAGTAGAGGAGCCTCAAATACATTTGTCGGAGAAGGGAATTGCACTGAGCAATGCCAAGACAGATTCCAATTTATACAGCTATATTTCTAACAAAAGAATTTTAGAAAAGAAACAAAAAGAACAAAAATTGTTAAAAACCAATTAGTTTGACAACAGTTTAACCAAAGCCATGTTCTAATGGATGAAGGTGGTAGTGGAGTTTCGAGTGCTTCTTTAAGAATATAACAATCTTTAACTTATTAGGCAATGCTTAACTCTTAAATCATAACGTAATAACATGCTGACTTACTTCCACATCAAGTTTAGCTGGCTTTAATGTTTTCAGATTCCCACTATGTTTCTGAAAAAGAAACAAATCATTAAGAATAGATTAACTTTACATAAATCAAGTTTCATAAAGAAGCGTAAATACATCATATAAACATGTCATACATAACAATGGCACACCACTGCCCTCCAGTCAACAGAATTGTAATTTGGGTCAGTGGGCCAAAACTCCTCCACAATTATGTTAGAGGCTGATAAAATCATACAAAAATCAATTACTTCACGTTATTGCTGTTAAAGGTGTTTCTACAAGCTATTGCATCATAAGGTGTACTTTAGTTATTCACTCATGGCTTCTTCATTGAAATTGTAAACCAATCACAGTGCTCTGATGGCCAAGTCTTTTTCACTTTAGACTTGCCCAGTAATATGGGTTAATGTATGTGTGTGTGAGAGATATATATATATACACACATACACACACACTAATTCCAAAGGCTTGGCACTCCTCCACATTAATCTAACCAACACAACTTGCCTGGGTGCTGCAACCCACGTTAAATATAGTCACTAATGAACAAAGGGTGCACTCACAGGTCTTTACAATCTTCAATGCTGTTTATTCCAATGTGATATTCCAAATCAACTGTGCATATAAATCAACGTTTCAGCTCAATAAAGCCTTTTTCAAGATTTTTGTTCATTAACAGTCTTGTATGAATATATGTATACACACACACACACACTATATATATATATATATATATATATATATATATATATATATATATATATATATATATATATATATATAGTTAATACAATGCTAAACAAAAATCTGCACACCAGTCAAGCCATAAGACTTGCTTTTCCCACAGAAATCCCAAATCAGCAGTGATGTTACAACCGCAAAGGATTCTGGGTGGGCATATGCAAATTAGTTTAACAAAGAATCACATTTTTGCCTCATTCCATTTTAAACATGGCTGATTTGGGATTTCTGTGGGAAAAGCAAGTCTTATGGCTTGACTGGTGTGCAGATTTTGGTTTAGCATTGTATTAACTATCCACATACTTCAGGTGGAAGGGGTTTTCAATCACAATTTTTCCCCACCATAATCTATTTGGATCTTGCTTCACAAGCACTACCAAGCCTCCATAAGCAAACCAGTAACCAACCTCATGCTGAAGAGTTGCATTAACAACGAAACAGCTGTCCATGAGTGGTTCACTGGTTTTGCATCTTATCCTAAATTGTGTTCCAAGCAGTTGTATACTGCAAACACAAATTAAAAGGAATCCATGTTTAAAATGGAATGAGGCAAAAATGTGATTCTTTGTTAAACTAATTTGCATATGCCCACCCAGAATCCTTTGCGGTTGTAACATCACTGCTGATTTGGGATTTCTGTGGGAAAAGCAAGTCTTATGGCTTGACTGGTGTGCAGATTTTGGTTTGGCATTGTATTAACTATCCACATACTTCAGGTGGAAGGGGTTTTCAATCACAATTTTTCCCCACCATAATTTATTTGGATCTTGCTATATATATATACATACATATATATATATATATATATATATATATATACATATACATATATACATACATACACACACACACACACACACACGTTCAGGCTGTTAAGCCTGAAATTGTGAGATGGGTATGCCGTTCTTTAAAAACGCCAATAGCTCGTCACTACTGCAGTCTAAGCATGTTCGTGAGAAGGCTCTGTTTTATTTCATTAAGGATGAATCACAGCCGGGCAAATGGGATATGTATACACCTGGTACCCGAAATTCATATATGCAATGGTTTCTTGCAAGCATGTTCTTAAGGTTTGGGGGGAGAGGGCTGCCTTTATACTGAAGGGTAAAAACTGCTTAATGCGTTGTGTCAATGGGCCAATTTGTTCTATTTGGATTTTAAAAAGTGTTCCATTTACAGATGACTCACCTATCAGAACACCATAATGACTATACATCCAGCTTAATCATGCTGTGTGACAACATCATTAAAGTCAGTGCTTGGCAAAGAAAATAGGCTATCAAACAAAGATACTGAGAGGTGACCAGGGTATATGCAGGAGCACATTACAGGTCTTCCCTCTCTCTAACTCCCGCGAGATCCGCGGCTGTCAGAGCGTTGCCACGGGTTACCATGGCAACGCTCCGCGCGTCACGCATGGCACGCTTGCGGGAGTTAGAGAAAAGAAGAGAAGAACTGTAATGTGCTCTTGCAGTCTGCTGGGCCCCCATTGCAAGTACAGGGAGCCAGGGGGCCCCACCATGCCACCGGACCACCAGGGATGGAATCACCCCCCTCCCTGGACCAGATAAGAAGCAGGGGGGGGGGGGAATAACTTAACTTAATTAAATTTAATGTAAAATTAATGTGAAAATGCCCCAACCACCCCCGTTTGCACATTTACACACACTCTGCATTCACCACACTGACGCACACTCTGCATTCACCACACTGACACACACTCTGCATTCACCACACTGACACACACTCTGCATTCACCACACTGACACACACTCTGCATTCACCACACTGACACACACTCTGCATTCACCACACTGACACACACTCTGCATTCACCACACTGACACACACTCTGCATTCACTACACTAACACACACTCTGCATTAACTTTACACACAACATCCACTACACAAACACCCTCCATTCACTGTACACACACTAAATCCACCACACATTCAAACACTCTGCATTCACTATACACAGACACTTCTTCTAATACACACACTATATCCACTACAGACACTGCATCCGCTACACACATTGCATCTAGTACACATAAACACTACATCCACTACACAAACACACACTACATCCACTACTGAAAAACACACTGCGTTCACTATACATACTGCATCCTCTACACAAACACACTCTGCATTCACTGCACAAACAGTATCGATTACACACAAACACTACATCCATTACACAAATTCTAATTCACTTCCACTATACACACCACATTCAGTCCTGCATCATTGATAGCGGACTAGGTAGGAGTCCTGTGGGCGGGCCCAGACCTTGTGCTTTGTCAGGGGCCCCAAAATTTCTGATGGCAGCCCTGTGTGCACATATGAAGACATATATTCAATAATTGTTACCTTGTTTTTATGTCATTTAGCTATATTAAATGGCAGATCTGTCTCCATTTCTGCTCTTTTCAATGGCGGAGTAATACAAGAAAACAAGGAACTTGCTTCACATTTAGTCTTATTGTTAATCATATTTCATAGACTGTATTACCCAACCCTTGTCATTGAAGCTATGAGTTCACTCAAATTAGCATTGGCAACTCTACCATTGGCAGCTCTTGGACACATCTTACTAGTATTGGTTATCGAGCTTACACGGCCACAGAGATTTGCTCATCAAAATTGGTATGTAATAGAACTTCATCTGTGACAGGAGTCATGAGCCCATTCAAAAGTTAATATTGCCTACAGAGCCACCTCTATCCCAGAGGTCAAGCACTCATTCATATTGGCGATGTTACTGAGCTTCCTCTATAATAAGAGGTTACATGCTCTGTAAATTAATATCAGTATTGGAGCTTCTTGTGTCTCAGACAAATCTAGTTTACCAAGCTTTCTCTTATATAAAGGAGACACAATCATTAGGTTTGTATGTCACTTTTACCCATTTCAAAGATTATTGAGCTTCTTCTGTTACAGAGTTTGTATTCTCAAAGTAGTACTGAGATATCTCAACCTCTAAAAGGTTATACGCTTTTTTCAAATGCTCTGTTTACAATGCACCTCAATAGAGGTCACGTACTAAATAAATTAGTTCTGTTATAGAGGCCACAAGCTCAGCAAATCTGTATGGTTGACAGTCTTCCTCTGCCACAGAGGTTTCATACTGCTCAAATTAGTTTTGTTACTAAACCACATCTGCCTCAAAGTTATGTGCTTGTCAAAGTTGACTCGATCAACCACAGAGGCTACGTACAAAGGAAAAGGATTTATCACCAAACTTTAGTCTTGACAGAGGTTAAGCGCTCATTTGCATTACTTTGCTACTGTGTGTCTAAAAAAATAAAAAATAATAAATAAAAAAGTTTAAAAAAAACAGAAAAAACAAACAATCTAGTGTTATACTGTACTTCCTGTCTGAACCGTGTGCCAAACAATTGGTTTGGTTCCACAGCATCCTTTATCTTTGAGGCATGTGCCCATCAGAATAGTATCCGCTACTAGACTACCTATATTCCAGAAGTCATGGGCTCATCAAATTGTCAATTTCTTACCAAGCCACCTATACCTCAGTGCTCACATGCTCAGCAATTTGATATTTCATTATGCCTCTTATTACGGATGATGAGCAGATCATACATTCAAACTATTGGTTGTGATTATTGAGCTCCCTTTATCTTTGAGGTTAAGTGCTCATCAAATTTAGTAATTACTACTGAACTAGTCCATTTTTCAGAGATCATGTGAGTGCATTACATTGTTGCTGGCATTCCCTTTTCACAGATGTGCAAATTCTTGGTTATTATTATTGAGCTTCTGGTATCTACAGTAGAAATGCACTGATAAAATTACGGTTTAATTGTATCACCTGTCTCAGAGATCATCATTTCAGAACTCAGAATGCATCAAATTTGTAATTTGTTACTAAGCTTACTCCATAAGACATCAAGTAGCCAGAAATGTAGGATCTCTAATTGAGTTTTATCTATTACAGAGGACACAAGCTCATCAAATTACTGTTCTACTGAGCCTCATATCTTTAAGGTCATGCACGTATTGTTAGTGGTTACTAAGCTTCCTCTAGCTTAAGTCAACACATGGTCTTCAAATTAGTATTCGTTGCTAAGACTACCATATTTCATAAGTCTTGCATTCAGCAAATTTGATAATTGTTACTGAGCTTCCCCTATTGCTGAGGTGACATGCTTATTTTAATTGATTGATACTGAGCTTCCTCTGTAATATGAGGTTACGCACTCAGTAAACTTATTTATTGCTGAGCTTCTGCTATCACGTGCGGCCACATACCCATTCAAGTTTGTTCATTATTGCAGAGCTTCCTCTCTATCATAGTGATCACTTTCTCATTCTAATTGATACTGCACTTACTCTATCACAGAGACCTCAAGCTCATAATTTGGGTAATATTACTGGGCCACCTATTAATGATAGTCACCTATCGTTTGATCTTTCAATTTGGTATTTTGTTATGGAGCTTCCTATTTCCCAGAGGTCACGGGCACCTCAAGTGGTTACTAAGTTTCCTCTGTCACGGACTTCAGACACTCATTCAAATTGATAATTGTTGTGGAGATTTCTCTATCTCAAGAGCTCATGTAATCTTTAAAGAAGTACCGTCACTGAACTCCCTCTGTTAGAAGAGGCCACATACTGATCACATGGGCAGTTTTTTCTGTGCTCTGACACCAGAAGTCAAACTTGTCAAATGGTATTTTTAACGGATATTCCTCTATCACAGAGGAAACCGGCTCATTGAATTGGTAGTTGTTACCGAGGCACCTATCACATGAGATCACACGTCATTTCAATTCTGTGTTCAGTTACTGAGCTCCCACTATCACAGAGGTGACACACTCATCTAGTTTATTTGTTACTGAGCCTCCTCTATTACATGAGGTCATATGCTCATCTAATTGGTATTTTTAATGTGCTCATTCAATTTGGTATTAATTACAGATCTTCCTCTATCACAGTTTACACACTCATCAATATAGTAATGGTTACTGAACATCCTCTATTACAAGATGTCATGCGCCCACCTAATTGGTAGTTTTAATGAGATTCATCTATTAGGTTCATTGGTCACTGATGTTCGAATAGTTACTAAGCTTCCTTTTTCTCCAAAGTTACATACTTATCTAAATTATTTTGTTTTTAAGTTTTATACTTCAAGTGGTAATGTGGGCAGCAATTGGCATTTGGTACAAAGCACCCTCTATAGCAGAGGCCACTGGCTCATTCATGAGTATTCGTTTTGAGTTTTTTCTATCACATAATTCATATGCTTAGCTAATTTCTTATTTTCTTTCATTATCACAGAATTCATCCACTAATAGTTTTAATTTTATTTTACCACTGTTTCAGATGTCACTCATTCTTTACAGTAGTGTTCATCACAGAACTTCCTCTTATGGAGAAAACACATTCATTCATGGTGTTGGTTAAAAAAAAAAAAAAAAAAAACATTCGCTGGCACAGTAGTTACCACCCACTCACCAACACTGGTACATGGTTATTGTGCATCTGTTAATTTCAATAAGGTTATATACTTATTACCTAGAACAGTTTGAGCTTCCCTTTTCACAGAGGTCAACGCTCACTGCAATAAATAATGATACTTTTGATTAAGACATAATTTTGTCTGTAGTGCCTTCACAAACTAGGTTTGTATGGTTCATCAAAGCAATTTGGGTTTGCACCTTACCCCAGTCATTCTGGTGTTATACTTTCAGGCTTTGCACTTCTACCTATATTATGAATTTATGGGTCACCGGGAAGCAGTAGTTACATCAATTATTTCTTCACATGAGCAAAGAAATGCTACACATTCAGTAGTTTGAATTGTTCCTTAGTGTTACATGTACACATATGTGTGTATCGGTGGGCATATTTAGGTATATTGTATATATACATTGTAAGTATAATATTGTATTGAATTTTTGCCACCTTTATTTACAGATGTAACATGATCGTTTGTTCCGGCTCAATTAAACCTAGGACAAGTTTGGATTTTTGTACTCAACCTCAAATGTGTGTGTCTGTGTGTGTGTGTATGCATATTATACACAAAATGGGGTTTAACAACTGCCCTAAGTTCCTTTTCAATATCCATGTTTTAACAAGGTAGGGGTTTTATTTCAAAACATGTTAACCAAATTAATATATTATTGGTTCCCATGAATATCCCAAATGGGCTATTAAAATGTGAATAGTCTAAAGCTCTGATCATTTAGACAACACCCTGTCATTCATATTCGGCAACTGCATTTTTCAATACTACAATACCTAGTGATGAAACGGGTAATGTGGCCCAAAGGTTCTTTACATTGAGTAAGTGAAAGCTAAGGTAAGACAGACAAGACCTGCCTTCTTTAAGTACTATTGTCATGTCACTACCCTTAGCTGACTGAGGGATGTGGAAAACTATTGTGTGACAACCTTAATCAATTGACTCTTGTATTTTGTTTGTTCTAGATTTGATGTAGAGGTTGTCAATGGACAGGTCTCTTATCAAAGCAATTGAAAGCAGGGAGTAATCTGTCAGTTTCAGCACACACATCTTTTGTAGCATGGCAAGAACATCCTGAAAGCGATAGATTTTATGTCCTAAATATATCTGACAATGTAATCTCCCCCCACCTCAGGACTGCAGTAACATGATTGATAAATAGGGCAGTAATTCCTCGGAGCATAATGAATTAAAGATCGTGGTGGGTTTGCTGGCATGTGAAAGATCCACTGTGAGTCATGACAATTTGCTTGTCGGAGATATTTCCACAGTACTTTCGGTCGGCCAGATCTGTGTAAATCAAATATAAGTTTTTTTGATGGCTATAAATACAGATGAACAATTTATGTTATTACAGTTATATTTGTCCACTTCTGAGTAGTGACACAAACAGAGATTCATTCATGTCAGCAGGTGGGTGTATGTATGGCAATTCTAAGAGGCTACAAATTGTACTGCTGAAAGTTTGTCAGTTTGTCTTTCTGGGACATGATTTTTTTTTTTTTTAATTGTAAAAAGATATTTCTTTATTAGAAGCTCCCACATTTACATATTACTAGATGCTCAATTTAGTGTTGAGATAACAGGAACAAAGCCTTGTTCATGTGAAGTACAGAATGGGCATGCTTGGTCTAGTCTCCCCAATTTTAAATATATCATACCCCTCAGCATTCCAAATGACCAAAGGGGAACAGCAGTGTGTTAGGATGTGTGGCTTCCGGTGTGGTCAACCTCTTGTCCATTCTTAGAAACAGATGTGTGGGAAATTGAACTTGATGGACTTGAGTATTTTTCAACCTACATTATTATGTTACCTTAAAATATTACGAATGGAGTTGGTATCTGCATTGCAATTAAATTACTTGAGTGGAACAAATAAAAAATAAAATCATTAAAGCGTGGCTTCAGTGTCATTTGAGATTAAGAAAAATAATAAGTTGTTCCTAGGATTTATTATTTCTTTGAAAGTACTGTGCCATTAAACAACAGGTTTTTTATTTTTATATTTGTCTGGCAATAAATGTTCTGTTTGAGACTGTGCAAACCTCTCTTGGGGCCAATGGTTACTGAGATAGTGACATTTTCTAATAGGATATCCTGATCTAGTTTACAGTGATATGTAACACCTATGCACAAAAACCACAAAACGCAGACACAAAGAACGAAGAAATGACAAAGTTGATCCCCTTTCCAATTCCACACCACAGAGAATTAAAATAAGCTTCAAGCAGCTCTATGTTTGACTAATGGGGGTGAGATTGGATTGCTTTGACTAGTATTTAATTTCCGCAGTATCTGGTTATTAGACTTCCTCCTAGCGAGGATTAACGTACTTTATAGCTCCTGCTGTAATCAAAGCTGACAAATGAACGTCTTTCCAGATGGCTCGCCTAACACTTGAATTCAACATATCACACATTCCTCAACATGTCAAAAGAAGGAGAACACAGCTTGTGGCTGCGGAAAGTTAAAAAGAGGAACGTCGGTGCTCATCGCAAACCAAACTCCATCAAAAAGCAAATATGATTTGAAGGTTTGCAGCTTCTGATTACTTATGCACACAATACAGCCTTGCTCATTACAGGAGTGGCAAACAAATAAAAGAGTCAATTTCAGACCTGTCAGCTGATTTTCATTAAGGCTAAATTATAAAGGCTCTCTGGTTCCCAATGTTCTCTTATGTCTCAGGGACAGGGAATGTGCATAACGGACATAAGAAATTACTTTTAACTTAAAGTTAGATTGATTAAATTTAGGCTCGAAGCATCAGTTAGTATTGATAAGGTAGCCCCAAAAGTTACAAGTATCACTCCTGTGGATGCACACAAGATGGCTAATGAAAAAGGTTAAATGTGTATGCTTTTAGCTTTCAAATGTCAGAAGAAAAGAGGATGCATCATATGCTGGAAGCAGCCTGAAAACTTAAAAACACTGAATTTCATTAGCTATACTCCGATCGGAGTATATTATTTTCTCCAGTCTTCCAAATCTTAATGTTATCCCTTAAAAATGCTATAACCAATCCACAAAACCTTTTCTTTCATTATTATTATTTTATTATTTATATAGTGTGTCAGCTAATTCCGTAGCGCTGTACATGCACCCCAGCTCCTTTCAATCATAAATTATTGCAAGCAGGGAGCTACTACTCCTCTTTTATAAATTGTTTTGTTCATTCATATTCTTGCATTTGTTTGAACCCTATTTAAGATGTAGGTGTATTTTAAATAAAGGAGACCAGATAACCTCTCTTCTATTCTTTGAGAGTTAGTCACTATAAATTGCCTCTACCATATTCTGAACCAAAACATAGTACAGCATTTATGAAATGTATAGCTACATACATCATTCATTCATATAGCAAACTGAGTTATAGAATACACTCAGATACCAATAACTTACCCCTGGTCTTGGGAGTGAAAGGTAGGCCCGTTTCTCTCCTATGGACAAACAGAAAGAGTGCATTAGACAGTTTTCTATGCAGCAAGACATACGCTTGAAAATGCAAATGCGTTGGAAGGAAGTAGAGCAAACCTTCCATTAGACAAGCTCAGTAGAGGTAGCACTACATTAAGCTGAAGTGGTTCTGATGACTATAGTGCCCCTTTACTTCATTTGAAATCAATCAAAAGAATGCACAATATAAAATCACACAAACACCAGTAAATCATAAATACATCACACTTATTTACTATGTATGTATTAAAGTACTGAAGAGTTTTCATATCTAGGGTTGCTTTAGATTGGATACAATACTAGTATGTTTTTGTTTTGTTTTTTAATTATTGCGGTGTTCCTTCTCAAAATTTAATCAGACACTTATATCTCACCACATATTTCAGCCATCCCACATCTTACTTTTTTATTTTTATTCTTTATTTAACCACAGAGAGCAGGTGTCATAACAACAACATATTGGCAATAGCTTATACCAGTAAAAGTTGGACATATATAATGATACATGTAAAATTTTCAAGAGAGTGACATTAGAATGGTTGAACCATAGATATGCAGTGGTATTACATGTCATAAGACATGGGTCCCAGGTGCTTATATATTCGACCAATATAAAGGTTCTTTTGGTCACACCAGTAGGGATTGTATAAACAAATATTATGTACATTACCGCAAGATGATTAATATATAAACCGATTACCAAATAAAGAGAGGGCAGTAGCCTGCCCTCTATGGGTTTTAATAGTAGAAAAATCTCTGTGTGTCTGAGCATAAGGATATGGAAAGAGATAGATACAGTGAAAGGAACCAGATCCAACATTTTAACATTTAACATTTTTTCAGGCTTTATAGAGTTAGCCTGGGTTGGTGGTGAATGCTTTTTCTAAGGGTTACTGCATTGCTTTATTATTCATTTTATGTATCTACTTTTGAGGCCTGAAAGGGTTTTAGTCCCTCATTACTTCTAATTCCTAAACTGAATGTATATCACTTATATTAAAAATACAGATTAAGTTACAGCACAAACATAAAAATACATTTTTAAAACTTATAAGGCTACTTTAAAATCACCTCTCTCAGTAAACAAATATGGGAATTCAGTTTCCCCACATGACCATATTGTGTAAAGCCCACCACTACTTCACAGTACCCTAATATCAGTGGATACAATAATTCCAATGGGGAGACAAATCAAATAGTGCTACTGTTGTAAGAGCATTGTGAATATTTATAATGCAAAATGAATGTGATAAAAGCAATTCAAAACATCCATGAATGAATAAACTCCCAATGCAAATTATATATCTACTCAATAAGAGTTATAATAAAAGTGACAATACTATCTAAAAAACTCCTCAAATATCCTTTTGTCTTTATTATATTAAAAATAGACATGGCCAAGATCTATTCTGATGTTGCTATAAGCATTATTTCTGCTGTGATAAACTGAATATGCGCAGCGAGGTTGTCCAGGTTTTGATGCTCCCTGAACTGCCATTACTGAGCATATATAAAGCAGCTGTTTTGGTCAAGGTATTGGCTGGTGATACAGGGTAGCTATGGCTAGTTTAGATACATTGTTGCTCGTCCACCTGTACTTTCAGACAGAGCATCAATAAAGTTGTCTGGGTGCCTATAGTGTCCCTTTTAAGCTAAGAAGACAAAAACAAATTGGGTAGCAGATGTGTCTTACACCTAAAAAGGTGTCTCTGCGTGTATCTGTCTGTGCATGTTTTTAGGTCTCTCTGTGTGTTCATATCTATATAAGAAATGTACTTAATATATAAATTAATCATATACTATAATAGATAAAGGACTGTAAAATAATGCCATGTCCTAGGCCTACAGACACTCATGTCTTATAAATTCCTTAGAATATCTCAACTATTTTTCCATAATACATATGTCCTCATTTTATACACCCAAGCAGATTACCTAGACAAGTTTGTATTTGTGCAATATTCTTTTAAGTCAGTGCTTTATAGAGAAATGATTAGGTTTTCAATTGCTACACGGGCGTAAAATCTTGCATTCCTAAATTAAAAACAATTATGCAACAAGTTTAGCCATGTGATTCCGTTCAACAACATGTTTTGGGAAGGCATTCCTGATTTTAATGGTAAAAAAAAAACACCAAAAACATTCCCAGTTTTGATTGAAGTTTATAAAATAATGCTGAACTTGAAGCCAAGTGTGAAGGAATTCAAATGACCTACAAAGAAATGAATTGCCTCAAGCAATTAAGATACATACTGTTCCTGTTACATAATACAAAAATGTGAAGGCAATTGTAAAATAAAGCACACTTTTCCCTTCTATTCTTTGGGGATTCCACTAGTAGTTTGTACAAGGGTTTCTATGGCAACTGTGTACTACTACAGATACATTTTCTCACAGCACTTTGAAATGGACACCTGCCAAATCCCAAAGCAGATAAATCATGTATTTCCAATGTAAAACTGAGCAGTCCCGCTAAGATAACCGAATAGCTCACTAAGCCCAGGCAGCAGTGACTGACCCAGTATAACGGAAGTTGTATCCTGCAGCTTATGTATCAGAGGTTCCCTGCCCCTGAGGCAATTTGTAATAACAGATTTTTCCCGTTTCCATTTTCCCCCAAAGAAAAATAATAATATCCTTAAAGATACCAGTTTATGTCTCAGATTTATATGTGTGTATAGTCACCTAGGCTGCTTTACCTCAATGAATGGAATTATAATACATTTCCATTTTTTGCCTTTTTATTTTAATACAAGATCTACATGTCACGGTAATAGGCACTTGATGCGGTGCCCACGCATTAGGTCCCCAATGCTATTCTATGAGCAGGGCCTCCTCCCTAACGTTGGTAAGAGAGGACAGGTCAGCAGTCAGAGTAAAACATTTCCATTTATATTGGGCTCTAGGAGGGGCGACCTACTCAGAGGTAGGGAAAGGGACACTATAGCATTATAAATACAGATTTGTATTCTGAACTACAGCATTCCTTTAAGACAAAAAAAACCAAACATTCAAGGTTTTTCATAAAAGTGAGAATTGCTGAAAAATCAAAGGGACTTTCAAAATGTAGGCCAAATAGCTGAATTAGAAATATTCTCAATGTCATTTTGGTTTTCAGCTTGCCCTATTTTAGCCTTAATATTGAAATTAACTTTGAATTCCTGGTAATTCTCATTTTAGTAACAACCACTGCCTGATTGGCTGGATCATGTAGTGATGATGTAAAGCAAGCATGTCAAACTCGCGGCCCACAATGGACAGCTTTGCGGCCCGGCAAGCCGCAAGTACATGCCTAGTGTTTCAAGCAGGCACCTGCTTTCCTCACATTGCAGGTGCCTACTCTGCTATAATTTACCCGGCCAAGGAGGAGGGGAAGGTAGATGCAGCGAGGGAGCTCAGCTCCTCACTGCTCCCTCGCGTGCGCCGTCTGTAGTAATTCCGGGAAATGTTTTACTCTGACTGCTGACCTCTCCTCTCTTACCAACATTAGGGAGGAGGCCCTGCTCATAGAGGAGCATTGGGGACCTAATGTGCGGGCACCGCATCAGGTGCCTATTACCGTAACATGTAGATCATATTCCGGTGCCTGACATCACTAAACTGCGTGTGAGGGAGACAGAAGATCCCCACTGAAGATCAGACAGAAGATCCCCACTGGACCCCAGGAATAATTACAATAATGTGAGTGTGTGCAAGAATGTGTGTGTGTCTGTTAGTGAGTGTGTGTGTCTGTCAGTGTCATTGAGTGTGTGTGTCTTTCAGTCTGTCAGTGAGGGTGTGTCGGTCAGTGTTTCAATGACCACAACTGGAGAGTGGAGGACCTGGAGGTGCACGGAGGCACGCAACGCCACGTCACATTCCAACGTGACGTTGACTTGCTCCACCTTCACAAGGTGTCAAGAAGTAGCGGGAGGATCCGCTTTGGCACAGGGTATGGACATCGCCATTTGGGATGTACCAGAGGCCGGGCTCCGGAGTCGCATACTGGTAGCAGCAATGTGAGTGGAGTCTGCTTGTGGGCTAGATGGGGGTTCTGGGATTTAGTAGAGGGGGGACTACGATTTAGTATATGGGGGGTGCTGTGGTTTAGTAGAGGGGGGTGCTGTTTTATTTATTTTTTTATACTGTACTTATCAAAATAAACCTACGTTTCTATGAACATTTCAGTTTGGGTTTTTTGGCCCAAAAAAACTTAAACCTTGTTTATTTGGCCCTTGCTAGACTTTTGACATGCTTGATGTAAAGTTTGCAAAAGTTAAAATCAACAAATTTAGTTTTACAGTCTACTTCAAATCATACAGATTTCATCATGATAGAAGCTTTAAAATGCATGAAATGTATTCACAAGATTACGGATTTGGATATTCCATTCTAGTGCTGTATAGGGTATACTGAATAATGGTAACTTCATCAGAAGGTCGCCTAAGTAAAAGGTTTTAGTGGAGTCAGCTGCCTAAATAGTGCTTTCTACCCATAGGTCATGAATAGTTTCATGCTAATACATGCTAATAGACCTATTGGCAGGTCTTTCTAGATGATAAATATATATATATATATATATATATATATATATATATATTTATAATAAAAATATGAACCTCTCAATATTGTTTCCTCTCCCACCCTACGCCCTAGTGGTACCACTCAACTGTATGCACTTATCCTTTACCTTCGTAGATGCAACAACAGTTTCCATATCCCATTCCATAACAAAACCCTTCCCACTAATGGTTGACAGATGGGCATTACGCCTGCCCAGCTGGGCTTCCCTATACCAGTAAGATGAAAGAACTTTATGTCAACTGAAGCTACTTCCAGGACTTATGAATATGCCAGCTGGAGCGGTCATGTGAGCCCCTATACAATAAATTATGTACCTGAACCCAATGTTATGCCCTCACACAACGAGCCACACTTTATATACCACACATTGTGGGTTCTTTACAAAGCAGATTTTAGTGGGTCTCATAAATGATGCACAGGTTACTATTGCAAACTTAAATGCCCCCAATACGAACAAACTTTATTTTATTACAAAGACTGAAAAAAATAGATAAAATGAAAAAAGGACAAACGCCTTTATGAGGTGATTTCAGTTGTGTCCTTGACCCAGACAGACCAGGTTATACATGAGCCCCTACCCGCACATTAACTTTAAGTACAAACTGGCAGAGCTAATGCAGTCCTACAGATTGCATGATACTTGGCGCTCCTTATACATTGCCACTATGGACTGCACTTTCTATTCAAACTTTTGTGACAGGTATTTAAGGATAGATGTGCATTACTGATGGCGCTATGATAGACACGCTTGAGGAAGTCAACATTTTGCCTATAACATAGCCTGAACACACTGCTCTCTCAATTTTTTCACAACACTACATCCAGTGTGAAGCCAAAGTTAGTGGTGTTTAAATTAGTCACTTCTAGCCCCTGAGAAACAGGTGTCATAAATTAGAGGAGCAATAGTACATTTCTTTGCAACCAACCCTTACACTGCCATTGATATCCCTACCACCTGGTTGGCCCAGAAGGCAGTGATACGTGAAATCCTGATCAGACAAGGTTTCCAAATTTAGCGATTTAAAAAATGCAGAGGACCAGCATAAACTAGTGTCAAATTAAGATAACAGGCAGAACTATTAAACACAAAAACACAGCAGGCCTCGCAATTTTTCACCCGCGCCTCGCTCTGCCGGCACGACAATTGCCCCCCAGCTACCAAGCATGCCAACGAACTGCACTTAAGCGGCATCACCCCAACCAGTACCCCGACTTACCATATCACCAGCACTCACTGGCACGAGGCCCACCCGACTGGGGGTCCCTTTCACATAGCCCAACGGGCTCACAAGCATCCAACCTTTGCAAGAGACAGCGAAGAGTATACCGACAACACACCGGGAACAGAATCAACGCGAAATCGTACAGCAGGGCTTCAACATATAGCATACACATAGTTATACCCAACGTATACCAGGCCAAAGCACTATAACATGCTCAGTTCGGAGCTCCAGACTTATATATGCTGCTTAAGTTTAACACTCTTGTCCTCTTCTCATAATTTTCTTATATAAAAAAGTGCAAATGATCCATGTAACGGTTTGTTCTTGATAATGCTTGCCATCGCTGTTGTGGCATGACAGGCACAATTGTAATCAACTGCACGAAAAAAATAAAGAATTTAAAAAAATAAAATTAAGATAACAGAGCTCTGTTCAGAAAACTCAGGAGTAAGTGGAAACCCATCAACTCCAACACGTGGGAAGAGCACTACGCAAGTTAAAATTTGACTATTATAGACGGGGGAAAAAGTGGAAAGTGGGTAAGCTATTGTTCTCACGACTGAAAAGAAAATTTGCTTTATCGAAAAATTCTTTACCTTTGGAAATCTATGACTATAATAGTCTACAATAGGCATTAGTCTTAGACAGGTTGAACCATACCAAACATTGCAAAGAAATGTTGCACGCAATTCTCTCTCACAATGAGTTAATGGCATGACTGATCCCAAACCCCCAACAAATTCAAATGATGTGGTGGGACCTTAAGAAAGCTGTGCATAAACAAATGCCAGAAAACCTCAATGAACTGAAACGTTGTAAAAACTGGGCCAAACTTTTTCCACAACGATGTGAGAGACTGATAAAGTCATACTGAAAACAATTACTTCAAGTTATTGCTGCTAAAGGTGGTTCTACGAGCTATTGAATCATAGGGTGTACTTAGTTTTTAATACATGGCTTCTCCATTTTGGTTTTATGTTTGCTAAATAAATCACGACTCAGTGTAATAAATATGTCAAGTATTCTTCATCTGAGGTTGTAGTTAATTTTATGACCTGCTAAGGAACATATTCATGTTACTATGTCCTCATATGTAAAACCAGAGAATTTGAAGAGGGTGTACTTTCTTTTTCCCATGACTGTATGTGTCAGTGAGATCCATTAAGTACTTATACAGCAGTGCAATATACGAGCCTGTACACAAGAATGGCTGCAATACAAACTACATTTACTTTGCACAGATAACCACACTATTGACATTTTTAAGGTCTCAATCACAGTTGAAAGCTTAGTCATTCATTAATATTAGGTCTCTGGCTGCCCCCTCCTCCCACCCCCCAAAAAAGACATTTATTATTATGACAGGCTATGGTAAAGTATTTTATTTTTGTACCAACCAAGATTGCTTAAAAATTGACTGGCAAGACATCCTTCTTACCTCTTCGCCCTTCAAACACATCATTAATTTCCCGCAGCAAAATTGACATATCACTCATCTGAGATTCCCAGGCTTCACAAAAAACATCCAGATTTTCTTTAGCAATCTTACTGGTTGGATGAAGGGCTAACGTTTCTGCAGCAGATACAATCTAAAATACAAAAACGTGTATCACACAAAGACACATGGCAAATTGTAATAGCAGTGTTCTAACAGTGAGTAAGATTTACCTATTTTTTCGTGATTACAAAGATGATCTTCTCCAAGTTTAAAATAAAACAAACAATAAATCTAGACACTGTCTTAACTCCTAAAATGACGGATCATTGAATTTGGCCTTGAGTGCAGTCACAATCAATGTATTCACTATTCACCCCGCAAAAAAATATATATAATCACAATATAAAACATATAGGATATTTTTGTTTAAAGTCTTCAATTTGCTGCAAGCAGCACTGTGTGAAAACAAGAGAAGAACTATGACAAGTTCACAGGGCCAAAGATGTCATAACTGCTATAGCTTGATAAAGAAACTTTCTTTTATTGTGGTCATATGGGTCACATAGAGATAATAATGGAAAACAAGAGCATATTATCAGACCAGCGCACTCGGGAAAAAATAGACGTACGTGTATACACACACTTTTAAATTTTACAGAGATACCCAGGGCTTTGCAGTTTTTGACCCTAGTTATATCAATCTTGGCTGCATATATGTTATAAATATGTGAAGAAAATCTGGTAAGATAAGTCACCAAGTATCCGATCATCTAAGAAAAGTTGGCTTTGGTCTAATCAATGTATCATTTTGCTGAACATATAAGAATAATAATAAACTTCATTATATGTTATTTTTCTCCTTTTACTATGTGTGCAGATCTGAGAATGTGCCCCCTTGTAACTTTAAGTGACCTGTATCCAAATGTACTTCAGTAGCCTTTAAAAGTAATGGTGGCTCAGAACTGTGAGTATATCTATTATGATTTATCACATTTGTCATAACATTTTGTAGTTTGTAGTTATTTTGTAGTTATATCAGTTGTTTCTGTATTTTGTAGTTTTATCATTTGTTTTGAACTTATCTCATACTTGTCATTGAAAGGGAAACAGCCTAAAGTGTTTTCATGCTGTATGTACTAGCCATGCAATTTTTGGTAATGCTGTGCTTTGCATACTCTGATTACAGTAAAGTAAACACAGCTTGATATGAAATGCACAATAGTTATTAGACATTTTTCCTTTAATATAAAATTGTAGAAGCTACAGTACGCTTGCATGCGATTATTGTAAATTAAAAGCAAAACAGTTATTCTTCATAACTTTGTTAACCCCTTAAAGACCAAGGCTTTATGGAGATTTTTTTTGAAAGGAAAAATAGAGCATTCTTTGGACACCCTGCAAGCATCCATAACACAATACTTAAAGGGACACTATAGTCACCAGAACAACTACAGCTTATTGAATTTGTTCTGGTGATTAGAATTATTACCTTCAGGCTTTTTGCTGTAAACACAGTCTTTTCAGTGAAAATGTAACAGCCACTGCCAGTGGCGTACACACAACCCATGGGGCCTATGGGAGGTTTGAATGTGCGCACAGCTCTTGCCGCGCACGCGCATTCGGAGCCGAGAGGCGGATTGGGGCGGAGGGATCCCCAGCGCCAAGGGCGTCAATCACTGGAGAAAGGTAAGTGCTGAAGACACACACACACTCTCACGAACAGACGCATAGACACTAGCTAACAGACACACACTCACACTAACCCACACTCACTCACACTAACCCACACTCACACACACTAACCCACACTCTAACACTAACACACACTCTAACACTAACACACACTCTAACACTAACACACACTCTAACACTAACACACACTTTTTAAAAAAATGTAATCCCCCAGCCTCCCTACCTTTGGGAGTGCTGAGGGAATTCCCTGGGGTCCAGTGGTGTTGCTGGGTGGCTGGTCACCGGGCGGGCAGGCGCGCGAGGGAGCACTCTCCCTCAGGAGAAGAGGCTGGCCACACTGGTTACATACCGGGTCGCAAGGCGGCCGGGCCCCCTGGTGGGCCGGGTCGCAAGGCGGCCGGGCCCCCTGGTGGGCCGGGCCCGGTCGCAGTCGCGCCCCCTGCAACCCCGGTATGTACGCCACTGGCCACTGCATTATAGCCTAGTGATAACTTCACGGGCCACTCCTCAGATGGCTGTTAGAAATCCTTCCTGGGTCATGGCTGCCTAAAATGCATCCAAACATTCAGTGTCTCCTCCCTCTGCATGCAGACACTGAACTTTCCTCATAGAGATTCATTGATTCAATTCATCACTATGAGGAGATGCTGAATGGCCAGGGCTGTGTTTGAATCATGCTGGCTCTGCCCCTGATCTGCCTCTTTATCAGTCTCAGCCAATCCTATGGGGAAGCATTGTGATTGGATCAGGCCACCACTTCTGATGATGTCAGAGGAAGTAGCTTCAGTCTTGAATACAAGTAATATTTTACTATATTTAGGGAAGCAAAGGGGGGCCAAGGGGGCTAGATAGTGGTTTACACATTGTAGGGTCAAGAATACATGTTTGTGTTCCTGACCCTATAGTGCTCCTTTAATAGAATGCAATATTTAAAAAAACTTTTTTTTTTTTACATTATAAAAGTTTTACACACCAAGTGCAACTAAAGGTTCACCAATTAGTAATGATTGTTAAAGTGCTCAGTATGTCTAGGATTAAAATTCATTTTTAAAAGTTCTAAAACAATTACTGCAATAAGCGAATTATGGTTTTATAAATAAATCTTTACAAAATTTAGCTTGCTGAAATTACAACTTTTATAGTACTCACAGAATCCATAACAGGTACAAGTACATCCCATAGTACTGAGCATTTTGACACTTTTCATTTAACCATTTTTATCACAAACCCAAGTTAAATTAGTTTTTTGTTTTTCTGGGGGTTTTTCCGCTCACATTTTATTTAACAGAATGCCCATCTCCCACTACTGCACATTTGTATTCTGCTTTTGACTTCGAGTACAATGACAACCCACATGTTTACCTTTTCCCAAAACCGTACACCTAATCTTTTCCCCAATCCAAGCGTTGATCAGACCCCTAATCCAACACGTAAATCAACCCCTAAACCTACCCATAATCCAACCCCTAAACCTACCCATAATCCAACCCCTAAACCTACCCATAATCCAACCCCTAAGCCTACCCATAATCCAACCCCTAAACCTACCCATAATCCAGCCTCCAAATCCTACCGATAATCCAACCCCTAAAGCTACCCATAATCCAACCTCCAAATCCTACCGATAATCCAACCCCTAAAACTACCGATAATCCAACCCCTAAACCTATCCATAATCCAACCCCTAAACCTATCCATAATCCAACCCCTAAGCCTATCCATAATCCAACCCCTAAGCCTATCCATAATCCAATCCCTAAACCTACCCATAATCCAACCCCTAAACCTACCCATAATTCAACCCCAAATCCGACCTCTGAGGTATTCAGTTTGCTGATGTCAGTACTGACTTCAGCAGAGGAAATTCCCAGGTCACACCGTACAAATAGCTCTGCAAGCCCTCTCTGCTGTGTGATTGCAGCATGAGTGGGATAGCTTTCTCAGATGCTGTAACTGCAGCCACTGTGATTGTTGCTGGGCAGCTGGCAAAGCCCAGCACCAATCACGGGTCTAAGAATGCTCGGCTGAGATATTTAAAGGGCTAAGTGCAGGGCTCACTAACTGTGTCAACATCTGACAGAGGGGACCCTCGAGTATCAAAAGATATACCTGGGGTTCTTTGGTACCAGTGAAATTAAGAACACAGCTTCCCCAAGGGATGTCCCAGAAGGAAGCTGTATTCATAATTTAATAAGATAAGTGCATTTGTATCACACCATACACTTTGTGATGAGGTTGTTGGACATTGGTATATATTGGTTTCTTAGAACCCACAGGGTTTTAACCCCTGCTGGTAACTTTATTGCATGCCCTGTTAGAGGTCTGCAACTGGATGACTGCATAGACCATCATGTGATCCTTAAGGTGTTAATAACTGAAGCAAAAACAGGGATCAGGGCAATGATGCACTTGGTTATTTGTTGCCACAATTAAATGGACACTAAAAAGTCACCCAGACCAATTCATCTCAATGAAGTGATCTGGGTGCAGTGGCCCTGTCATTTTAAAGGACCACTATAGGCACCCAGACCACTTCAGCTTAATGAAGTGGTCTGGGTGCCAGGTCCATTTAGGATTAACCCTGCAGCTGAAAACATAGTTTCAGATTTTCACAGTGAGAAGATGCCAGCGTCCATAGGAAAGCATGGAGAATGCTTTCCTATGAGACTAGTTGAATGCGCACGCGGCTCATGCCGCGCATGCACATTCAGCCGATGACTGGGAAAGGAGGAGGAGAGCCCGGTGCTGGAAAAAAGAGCCCGGCGGGAGGGGGACCCAAGGACCCTATGAAGCCAGGAAAACGAGTATGTTTTCCTGGCACTATAGTGGTCCTTTAACTCTGGAATGTAACTGCAGGGATAAGTCCACCTCTAGTGGCTGTCTTCCTGAGGTGCACTGCTGACCAAGTAAAGCGGTCACGTGATGCGGAAGCCCATTGAAAAACAAAATTTTTTTTTTTTTATGGGGAAGTTTGAATGTGCATGCAGCACTTCTTTAAAGGACCACTATAGTGCCAGGAAAACACTCGTTTTCCTGGCACTATAGTGCCCTGAGGGTGCCCCCACCCTCAGGGTCCCCCTCCCGCCCGGCTCTGGAAGGGGGAAAGGGGTTAAAACTTACCTTTTTCCAGCGCTGGGCAGAGAGCTCTCCTCCTTCTCTCCTCCTCCGTTCCGCCCCGTCGGCTGAATGCGCACGCGCGGCAAGAGCTGCGCGTGCATTCAGCCGGTCACATAGGAAAGCATTCATAATGCTTTCCTATGGACGCTGGCGTGCTCTCACTGTGAAAATCACAGTGAGAAGCACGCAAGCGCCTCTAGCTGCTGTCAATGAGACAGCCACTAGAGGATTTGGGGGAAGGCTTAACCCATTAATAAACATAGCAGTTTCTCTGAAACTGCTATGTTTATTAAAAAATGGGTTAACCCTAGCTGGACCTGGCACCCAGACCACTTCTTTAAGCTGAAGTGGTCTGGGTGCCTAGAGTGATCCTTTAACTCTTGGTTTATTTCCCAATGCTCAAATCCCAAGGCAGATTTAAGACACCTTGGAATCGTTTTTTGCTGCTTTAATCCCTGGGTTACAGCTATTGTAGTTTGCTTGTTTCATTGTGGTCAAAAATGCTTCAGAGTTGATAAAGGGGGGAACTCATGAAAGCTTGTCACACAAATTTCTGTTATTCCAATAAAGAAATGTATTACAAGAAACGGCAATACTTCATTATTTTGCCTCTACATTACTCGACGAATACAGAAACTCAGATATCAAGGTTGGAAAAAAAAAGTGCAAATAGGATATGTTTGCCCTGCACATACAAATTCACACAGGAAATCTTTAACATATACATCCATGACAGTGACAAAATGTTCATTTACATAAGAATATTTTTTGAAATTTATTTTATATAAACTTAAGCTGTATTTTGCCACTGAAATCGTGCCTGCAGCTTGGCACTTAATCACAGTTGTAACATTTAATTATCTGTTTGAAAATTCCTGTCTCACTTCCAATAACTCTGCTTTATGTAATGTAAAGAGTCAAGTTTCTCCTATAAATGGTTGTAATAAAATGTTTTCATATAACAGTGTCTGCCTCAAGCACATGTTCTATTAACATCTGGTTTCATCTTTCACTGGGATACACTGGAAACAATAGGAGGATGGGAAGTTCCATACCTGAGGACCAGTCACCTGAAATGTATCTTCTGCATGGATGCAGGTAATTTCCAGGGGCTCCGTGCCTGAAACGTGTCTCAACAACCGACAAGTCTAGAAGAACCAAAAGATTAATCACTTAACTGCGTATCTCAGTTCTGAAAAACAAATATGAATACTACTATTCAAAGTCACTAAGAGGAGATCAGCACATGTGCTTATAGCACACAATCTTAAATTAAATCAAGCAGACCAGTTACTTCAGACTGTCTTCTAATTTGTAATGTGCTCTGTGAGCGCTTAAATAAACGCTCTATCACAGACAGTAAACAAAAATTACAAAATTATATTACATACATACATACACACACATACATATGCACTGCTCAAAAAAATAAAGGGAACACAAAAATAACACATCCTAGATCTGATTGAATTAAATATTCTTCTTAAATACTTTGTTTTTTTCATAGTTGAATGTGCTGACAACAAAATCACACACAAATTTAAAAATGGAAATCAAATTTTTCAACCCATGGAGGTCTGGATTTGGAGTCACACTCAAAATTAAAGTGGAAAAACACACTACAGGCTGATCCAACTTTGATGTAATGTTCTTAAAATAAGTCAAAATGAGGCTCAGTAGTTTGTGTGGCCTCCACGTGCCTGTATGACCTCCCTACAATGCCTGTGCATGCTCCTGATGAGGTGGCGGACGTTCTCCTAAAGGGATCTCCTCCCAGACCTGGACTAAAGCATCTGCCAACTCCTGGACAGTCTGTGGTGCAACATGACGTTGGTGGATGGAGCGAGACATGATGTCCCAGATATGCTCAATTGATTCAGGTCTGGGGAACGGGCGGGCCAGTCCATAGCATCAATGCCTTCATCTTGCATGAACTTCTGACACACTCCAGCCACATGAGGTCTAGCATTGTCTTGCATTAGGAGGAACCCAGGGCCAACCGCACCAGCATATTGTCTTACAAGGGGTCTGAGGATCTCATCTCGGTACCTAATGGCAGTCAGGCTACCTCTGCGGCCCCCCAAAGAAATGCCACCCCACACCATTACTGACCCACTGCCAAAACGGTCATGCTGGAGGATGTTGCAGGCAGCAGAACGTTCTCCACGGCGTCTTCAGACTCTGTCACGTCTGTCACATGTGCTCAGTGTGAACCTGCTTTCATCTGTGAAGAGCACAGGGCACCAGTGGCGAATTTGCCAATCTTGGTGTTCCCTGGCAAATGCCAAACGTCCTGCATGGTGTTGGGCTGTAAGCACAACCCCCAGCTGTGGACGTCGGGCCCTCATACCACCCTCATGGAGTCTGTTTCTGACCATTTGAGAAGACACATGCACATTTGTGGCCTGCTGGAGGTCATTTTGCAGGGCTCTGGCAGTGCTCCTCCTGTTCCTCCTTGCACAAAGGCGGAGATAGCGGTCCTGCTGCTGGGTTGTTAAATATATATACACACACATATTTAAATATTTGAAGTCTATGTGAATATATTTATGAATTTATGTAATTATGTGTATGGATATATATATATATATATATATATAATTTCATTCTAAGTGTATTTTGATATAAATATATATATTAATATCAAAATACAGTTAGAAAATAATTACATATATAATTTTTCCCCATTTTTTTTTTTATTTATTTGTATTTACTTATTTATATTTTATGACATATGTACAAGATATATGGGTGTGTACAGTACATATGTATAGGAAATAAGATGAGTGCACTCTGGAGACTGTAGTAGTAAAGTAGAAATGCTTTTATTTAGCACAAAAAAACATCAACGTTTCAGTCCTCCTGGACTTTTCTCAAGACAAGTGCAAGGGGCCAGATAACGGTTATATACACACAAGCTGTGAGATAATTGGAGGATGAACAGGTGAGAACAAGACTGGTGATGTCAGAGATGACACCATCATACCAAATTTAACCATGTGAGTGAAGGTAAGAAAAAATATATACAAAGAAACAATTAGCTCTATAACATATGATAAGTGGAGACCAGATAAAAAGAAGACTGGATCGACAGAGATAAGTGGGGTGATAGTTATGTGAGAACAGAAATGATCAAAGAACTTAATTCAGTGATTGTTCCAGGCATGAAAAGAAGGAGGAATCTCACATTAACAGGCATTATTAATTGCAATGTAAATTATACGAGTATTGCATAAAAATGTTATGTAGCAAACAATATAGCAATAAAAATGAAACATATGGAGATAAATTGCTACAAGAGATACATAAGATCCAGTGGACAAGCTAAGGTTCACAGGGAAATTAGTCCTAAACAATTAGTGTCTGGGAAGGAAACAATATAAAGGATTTTTCTCCTTCAGTCCGTGTGGGGCTAGTGTCCCCAAGGTAAATATCCAGTATGCCTCCCTTCTCAAAAGTTGTGCAACTGCGTCACCACCTCTAGGGGATAGTGGGACATGGTTAATGCCCATGAAGCGTAACATCGGTAAAGAGTGTCCAGCTTCCAAGAAATGTCGTGCCACTGGAGTGTTGGCAGAACGATGTTCAGGGCGATACGTATCGCTGAGCGATGACTTCGCATTGTTTCTCTTAGGGCATTAGAGGTTTTCCCTATATATACACAAAGCCACATGTGATGCGGTATACTACATGTGTAGTGGTGCAAGTGATGCGATGTCTGATGTGAAAAGTGACAAATATTTAAAGATCAAGAAATTCAATACTGGTGGTACTGTACTTGCATGTGAGTTTCACTGAAATAGGTAACATTCAATTTTTGTATCATAGAGCATAGTTCATCCTCACTACCAGTACAAATGAGGAGGATATCATCGATAAATCTCATGAATTTGAGTATATGCGCTTTATATCTATTCAATATGTAAAAAGAAACACAGCACTGGTTAGGAATGGAACAAGTCGATCCGCCAGGTTGTGATGGTTGAGAGATACAATGGGGCCTAACCCCTAGAAGTACAAAGAGAAAATAGGACTAATGGGTTGCAGATTATAAACAATCTGCCTCCCAAAAAGACCTTGTATCCTTATGTGAAAAAAGCTACATGCTTTAAGTGCATAAAAAATATATGTGCAAAGATCTACCAAAATACGTTTGCAACATTGCAGGAAAAGAGCCTGCAGTCTAAATAGCCAGCAATATAAATGTTAAATGAACTGCCTAAACAGCTGTAGGAGATTTGGAGGAAGGAGTCCCTAATATCATGCTGGTAATAGACTAGTATCAAATCCCACCATGTATGTGGCAGAGTTGCCATAAATAATAGCAAATAACTATGACCAAAAAGGGGGAGATACATTAAATGTAGCAAACTGAAGATCTCTAAATACAAAAGTAAATAAACTCTATAATTAGAACAAAGAGTATATCAAGTGCACAAAAAATATATATGTGCAAAAGATCTACCAAAATACGTTTGCAACATTGCAGGAAAAAAGCCTGCAGTCTAAAAAGCCAGCAATATAAATGTTAAACAAACTGCCTAAACAGCTGTAGGAGATTTTGGGGAAGGAGTCCCTAATATCTTACTGGTAATAGACAAGTATCTAATCCCACCATATGTGTGGCAGAATTGCCATAAATAGTAGCAAATAACTATGACCAAAAGGGGGGAGATACATTAAATGTAGCAAACTGAAGATCTCTAAATACAAAAGTAAATAAACTCTATAATTAGAACAAAGAGTATATCAAGTGCGCAAAAAATATGTGCACAAAGATCTACCAAAATACGTTTGCAACATTGCAGGGAAAAAGCCTGCAGTCTAAGTAGCCAGCAATATAAATGTTAAGCAAACTGCCTAAACAGCTGTAGGAGATTTGGGGGAAGGAGTCCCTAATATCATGCTGGTAATAGACTAGTATCTAATCCCACCATAAATGAATGATAGGACAGTCTGAAAACAGAATAGAATCCTAAATTAAAATGATCATCCGCTTTAGTAAAGTGCCCAACGCGCGTTTCGGCGAAGCAAGTTGCCTTTATCAAGAGCAATTTGCAGACTGAAGGGAGCCTCTTTTTAAATGTGTTTAAAGCTCCACCCATAAGCATGATGTAACCATTGTTGTCCAATCAGGAAATAGGGGGCGGAGAAAAGTACCAAGCTCAACAGGAGTGAAGCTAATTGTAGATTTAACCCTCACATAACCAAAATATGAATGGAAGCTAGCACATATCTTCTATCTTCATAGAGTGAAGGCACAAAATGTAAAATGTAAATGTAGCTAAACAAAAGAGCTGGCGAAAGTAGCGTATAGATCATGGGTCGTCAACCTGGTCCCTACCGCCCACTAGTGGGCATTTCAGGATTCCAGGTGGGCGGTAGGGATTTCAGAGATTGGGTAGGCGGAAGGGAGGGCGGGTTCGAGCCGGCGGCCATTTTCGGCCCCGGCCCGCGTGGCAAACGGCCGGGGCCGCCACCCAAGGGGTCCATCGGGTGGCCCATGCTGTCAGGGCCACCCGATGGATGTAGATTGAGAGGGGGCCCGGTCAGCGCTGGGCACTTTAACAGCGCGACCGGGCCCCCTATTATTACATCACACGCTGGGAGGAAGTGACTGTACGTCACTCCTCCCAGCTAAAACTGAGAGCCACGCGGGAGGAAGCAGAGGGAGTCAGAGTGGGAACTCTGACTCCCATGCACCTGAGCCACCACTGTACCCCAGGGAAAGTCACCCTCCTGCACCTAAAAGGTAGGAAACAGGAGGGTGACAAAAATATTTTGTGTGTTTGTTTGTGTGTATGTGTCTTTGTATGTATGTCTTGTGTATGTCTTGTGTGTGTGTGTGTCTATCTGTATGTATGTGTGTGTGTTTGTGTCTTGTGTATGTGTACCGGTCTGTTTGTATGTATGTGTGTGTGTGTGTGTGTACCTGTCTGTTTGTATGTATGTGTGTCTGTCTGTTATAGTGGGCTATAGTAAGTGGGCTACCGAGCTAAGCCTTCCTACTGGGCATTGCTATAAGGAAGGTTACAAAATAGAAAAAAGGGATAAAAAAGGTGGGGAGGGGAATTGAGGAGGGAGATGAGATGAGCTGACGCACAGATGAGAAATCCTATTATGCGCAAACAGAGAAGTCGTCTGAATATCACCGAAAGAGGAGACCTTTGTTTGTTCCTTACGAAAATCGAACCAGATATCAAATATTTAGTCTTGCAGCATCAGCCTCAAGGATCTCATTAATCACTAGTAAAGGTAATTTCAATTTACTTTATTGTTTTCCAATTAAAATTTATAAAGTTAAAAATATTATAAACATGCATTATGTAGAAATAAAAAGATACATTTATTTTTAAAACACCCTCCTTTCTAAAAAATATTCTGCACTTGCGCGAAAACTGGTGGGCGGTAAGGAAATTTTTCCATCAAGAAAGATGCATTAGTGGGCGGTAGGTAGAAAAAGGTTGACTACCACTGGTATAGATGAACAAAACGCTACAGGGTAAACAAATGGAGCCCATTTAGGGAATAATTCCCTAGTAATCATGATAAATATCACAACAGTGGCACTACATGTACGAGTATGTCACACAGTGTAAAACTCATCACATATATTAAAGTTGTAATAATTGAGCACCATGTGTGACTTTGTATGTCTTAATAAACTCTATCATGTAGTAAATATAATGAGCCCAGAGAAAACAACATTAGAGGGATATTCAAAATTATATGAATAGAATAATAAATTAGGGCATAGAAACATAAGCCCAACAGTGTGGTTAAAATAGAAAATAAAGTAAACTCCAAAAATAAAGAGGGAGAATAAATATTGATTCAAAGAGAATTCGTTAAAGTAGAAATCCTGTATTGACTTAGATAGCAAATTGAAAAGTACTCCATTAATGGTAAAATGAAAGGAGAGATGGAGATTGAAAAAAAGATGAAAAAATGAATGAATGAATAAATGAATAGAAAGTGAAGTAGTATAATATATCCATATTCACATATCATGTAATGTTGGTGAAAATAACTAATAAGTCGCAAAACTGAAAAGTAGTAGGTAATGGTGGAAATAGATGATATTAATGATGATGGACAGTTTATCAAAACATTACAGTTTTTAAATAAAGGGGGCAAAAGAAAAACCTTCGTTGAGACCTTTTGGGTAAAGTGTTCTAAATTGATAAATCCAGAGGCTTTCCCGTTGTCTCAGAAATCTGTCATAGTTACCCCTACGTTTATCCTTGCGCACCAATTTCAATCCACAGAACCGGAGTCCCTGCGGATTGCCCGCATGGAAGTCTTTCAGGTGACGACCTATGGGAGTATCAACAGGTAGTTTTGGAGATCTAACATGCTCCTTAATGCGCTCCTTAAACGGTCTGAAAGTTTTTCCTACATATTGTAGCTTACAGGTGCATGTAAGGAGATAGACTATACCAGCAGTATTGCAATTGAAAAAAGATTAAATCCCAAAAGCCTTTTTACCATCGCTATCCATAATAGACAGAGTCACGTTTGATGTATTTACACGCGACACAATGGCCACATTGGTATGATCCCACTGTAGGGGTGTGTAGCCAGGTGCGTGTGGGTGAACAATGGAAATGGCTTGGGACTAAAAGGTTCCTAAGGTTTTTGCCTCTACGTGCCGTCATATCCACATTTGGCCCTAAGAGCCTTTTAAGGTGAACATCATCCAACAGACACGGCCAGAATTTTTGGATCTCCAACTTAACAGCCTCCCAGCCTGAATCGTAAGTGGCTATCATCCGTGGGGCTTGAGGTTTGATGGAGGTATCCACTATTTTTGGGGATAGTAGAGTGCCTCTGTCTGCCTCTAAGGCCCTTCTATAGGCTTTTTTTAGGCATTTATTAGGATAGCCCTTCATTTTGAACTGTTGTCGCAATATGTTAGCTTGAAGCTTAAAATCCTCAACATCGCTGCAGTTCCTACGGGCTCTAAGATATTGCCCCGTCGGAATGCCCAACGAAGGAGACTGTTAGAAGATGTGGGCTTTTTATACAACGTAGTGGTGATGGAATTACCACTGACCATAATCGTAAGGTCCAAGAAATTAAGTGTATTGCCCCCGAACTCCGAAGTTAAATGTAGGTTAAACTCATTGATATTGAGTAGGGATACAAATTCATCAAAAAATTCCCTACTACCTGTCCACAAAATCAAAATATCATCAATATAACGAGCCCAATGATGAATAAAGGGCCTGTATTATGAAAAAACATCGGATGCCACAACTACTTCCTCCCACCAACCTAGGTGGAGATTGGCATACGATGGGGCACAAGCCGTCCCCATCGCAGTGCCCTGTACCTGATGGTAGAATTTTTCATTGAAGAGGAAGTAGTTGTGGCAAAGGATAAACTCAAGAAGTTCCAAGACAAAGTTAGAGTGATCATTAAGGTCAGAACCCCTTTTGTCCAGGTAAAGTTTAACATGTTGAATGCCCCCCTTGTGTGGTATAGATGAATATAATGCTTCAACGTCAATACTACAAAGTGCCACTGATTCGGGCACTGTTAGACTTGATAGACGAACCAAAGTTTGCTTGGTGTCCTGAATGAAGGAAGGTAACAATTCCACAAATGGGCGGAGAACCATATCCAGATAAATACTACCATTTTGGGTAAGGTTGTCAACACCATAGGCGTGCGCACGGGGTGTGCCTGGGCACACCCTAATCCCCGTGGCACGCCTATGGTTTGAGTCCTGCAGGAACGCTGTTCCTGCAGGCACTCAGTGCCCCCTGTTTCACCTCTTGCCCCTGTCATGGGGAGGGCAAGAGGTGATGGATTTCCCCCCCACTCAGCGCGCGGCGAGGGAGCTCTCTGCTGTCTGCTCTCTGCTCCCTCTCGCCGCGCGCTGATGCCGGGAGCCGGAATATGACGTCATATTCCGGCTCCCAGCTCCAGCAAACAGCCCGCGCGGCGAGAGGGAGCAGAGAGCAGACAGCCGAGAGCTCCCTCGCCGCGGCTCAGCTGGAGAAAGGCGCCCGCCCCACTGGACCCCAGGGAAAAGTCCACCAGCACTCCAGGTAGGAGGCTGGGTGGACATTGTTTTTTAAAATTAAAATATAATAATTTGTGTGTGTGTGTGAGTATGTGTGTGTGTGTGTGAGTATGTGTGTGTGTGTGTGTGTGTGTGTGTGTGTGTGTGTGTGTGTGTGTGTGTGTGTGTGTGTGTGTGTGTGTGTGTGTGTGTGTGTGTGTGTGTGTGTGTGTGTGTGTGTTTCTGTGAGTATGTGAGTGTGTGTGTGTTTCTGTGAGTGTGTGTCTGTGAGTATGTATGTGTGTGTGTCAGTGTGTGTGTGAGTGTGTGTCTGTGAGTGTATGTGTGTGTCTGTCAGTGTGTGTGTGTGTACATATATATACACATATATATATATACACACATACACACATACACACGCAGAGCCGGCGCTATCTGAGTGCCGGCTCTGCTCTAAGCCTTCATGGGCCGGCGGGGAGACCAAAGATCTACCTCACCGGCCCACAGCAGCATGGAGGGAGGCAGTAGAGGACCCAGGGAGCTCTAGACAGAAGCTCCGCCAGGTTCCTCTCGCGATATCTGAGCGTTGCTGCGGGCAACGCTCCGATCTCGCGAGAGTTAACTCTAGCCCCACAGGCTCGAGTTCACTCTCCACTGGACCACCAGGGATGGCACATGGCAGAAAGGATTTACTAATCTGCCAAATCCCTCCAAACATACAGCACACACACATACAGCACCTACACACATACAGCTCACACACACACAGTACACTAACCGCACCCTCACAAACACACACAGCACCTTTAAAAAAAACACAACACCCTCACACACAGCACACTAACAGCACCCTCACAAACAGCACCCTCACAGGACAAACATACACACACAAACACCCTCACACACAAACAGCACAGTCACAAACACGCACCCTCACACACACATCACACAGCAGTGTGTGTGTGTGTGTGTATATTATATATATATATATATATACATACATACATACACACACACACGCGTGGCGTGTGTTTGTGCTTTTGGGTGCACACCCTAATGCAATAGGCTGCGCACGCCTATGGTCAACACCCAAAACTATGGGGCGCCCAGGGGGATTAATCTGGCTTTTATGGACTTTTGGCAGGCAGTAGAAGGTAGCTATCCTGGGGAATTTATTCAGGATGAAATCATATTCATCTCTGGATAGCACCCCTCTACTGCGGCCCATGTCCAAAATTGCTTTGTAGTCCTGTAAGAATGTATTGGTGGGGTCTGTTCTGAGAAGATGGTATGTATCTCTATCATCAAGAATCTTGAGAGTCATTTTTATATAGTCTGCTGAATTCAAAATGACTATATTCCCTCCCTTGTCAGCCGGTTTGATCGTAATTGTGGTATCCAGTTTTAAAGACTGGAGGGCTTTGTTCTCAGATTTTGTAAGATTCATATTGGGAAAGAAATTCAAATCCTTATGATTGATGTTCTCAATTGCAAATTTGACTGACTCTAAAAAGAATTCAATATTCTTAAAATTCCCCAGATTAGGTGTAAAGCGACTTTGAGGTTTTAAGTTTGTTTGTTGTAACATGGTATTTGTGTCGCTCTCATGCAGGAGAGATATTAAAGTCATAAGACAGTCATAGTCTTGATCAATGAGACCCAAATCTTTTAGCTTTTTGTCAGTTCTGATTTGATGATATTTACACAAGGCTAACTTTCTAACAAATAAATGTAGGTCTTTAACCCATATAAATCTGTTAAAGGGCGGAACCGGCACAAAAGAGAGGCCCTTTGAGAGCACATTTGTTTCTTGAGTAGTGAGGAGATGAGATGAAAGGTTGATTATTTGTAAACTATTATTTAGAATTGCCTTCTCCTTGTTGCACTTCTCCTACGACCCCTGTTGCGAGTGTGGTATAGTAATTGGTGTGGTAATGGGTCGTCCAGATGGCCCATTTCTAAAAAATTCACCCCCTTTTTTAGGATACCCCTAAGTACTATATGGCTATTTAGACTGCAGGCTCTTTTCCTGCAATGTTGCAAACGTATTTTGGTAGATCTTTGCACATATATTTTTTATGCACTTGATATACTCTTTGTTCTAATTATAGAGTCTATTTACTTTTGCATTTAGAGATCTTCAGTTTGCTACATTTAATGTATCTCCCCCCTTTTGGTCATATTTATTTGCTACTATTTATGGCAATTCTGCCACACACATACTTATAGCAATTCTTTTGACCATATTACTATTATTTTTGGACTAGTCGATTCTATCCAATTAGATCCTAATTTTATTACTTGTTTGTTTAGTATCTGTGTGTTTCTCCCTCAAGAGGGATTAATAAAGAGTTTTTCGTTTTTTGCGCTCTGCGCTCCACTTTTATATTTATAATTGCAGAGTAGCTTTTTTCACATAAGGATACAAGGTCTTTTTGGGAGGCAGATTGTTTATAATCTGCAACCCATTAGTCCTATTTTCTCTCTATTCAAAATGTATTTGCTCTCATAGTTGTACATGAAGGCATCGGCATACATGTACAAATATATATGTATATATATTTGAAAGCTTGGCCTGGAGTTGTGGGAGGGGCTTGGTTCATCTTTAAAAGGGCTGCCAATCCACTCCCACCTTACCGTTGCTGGTCTGGCGAGTCTGAAACGTTACTTCCGGTTCAGACCGCCATCTTGGATTTTTCCTTACCTGTTCCCTCGTGGTCTCCTGGTCCGGGCTCCCCTGGCTCTCCTCAACGCCGTCCGCACAGCTCGCTCGGAGCGTCCTCTTCAGAAAAAAACGTAAGTCAGGCCTGCCGTAAAGCAACCGCTACAATCCCCCTGCTTTGCACGGCGGCGCCCCGTTCGGTTCAAATCTACGTTCGGTTCGTTCTATCATATCACCATTACATTCGTCTAAATGCTTTCACTCTGCTATTCGTGTGTTTCACAAGTTCAAACAAGCGAACGATAACATTCGGTTAAATTATACTTAAACATCATTCGGTTGGTTTCTCAAGTTAATTATGGTGTATGTATTCGGTTGTTACTATACTCTACATAACTCTTTTGGCAGCTACACTAATTCACGTATTAAACTCGAATTCAGCCAGTACTACAAGGGAATTTCGCCCCTACTGGTTACAAATGTTACTGCAGTAAATCTATGCTGAATAAGAATATTGTAAAACAAGTTGATGGGTCCTGATTTTCTGAATCTGTTTTTCCCCACAGAGTCATCCCAGTGGTTGTTCAGACTTTTGAATACGGGCACTGACAACTCTGATGCAGGGGAAGGCCCTGGTGGCACACAATTGCCAACATTTCACGCCATGATGACCTCGCTCATGTCATCCATCAGCACAATTAATGACAGACTGGATAAATTGCAAACAAGTGGTACTAAACAGACCGCTACGAACCTAATTGAGGCCAGTCACCCTCTGGTTGACATGACTGGTAATACTTTGGAATCAGGGTCTCTTAGCGGAGATATTAACCCCTCACACATGGTCCCATCTCACCTTAAAAAGGACATTCTGGAAGGCAAGGACGTCAACCTGGTGTCATTGCTTAGAGCCTCCCAGAATGTCCTAGAGAATAGGACTTTTGCATACGGGGATATATCGGTCGTACTAAGGGCTAGAGACCCTAGACTAAACAAAAAACTGTCAATACCTGAATTTGTACTGGGATTTGGGATTTATAGAGATGTGTACTGCTCAGTATACCCAGGTAAAAGAGCAGAGCTGGATACATACATGCACAAGATGGTGGACCTGGGGCACAAATACGGTGGTACTGCTTTTTATGATTACCACCGTTCCTTTTCCACAAAGGTGGCTGCAGCTCTGGCATAAATTGGAGCAAATTGGACACAGAGCTATTCTGCAGGCATTTTGCGGGCCTCAGGCCTCCAGCATGTGCAGTATGCGCATCTACAGCACATCACACTCATCTCTGCCCTAACACAGCAGAGTTAGAACAAAATCAATCTTCCCCTAACTTTCCTAAAGCTAACAAGGGATTAAAAGACAAGCTGGGCAGAGACATTGTATTCCTGGGTAAATCTCAGATATGCAACAATTTCAATGCGGGCAATTGTGGATTTAGTTCATGTAGACTGATGCATGTGTGTTCACACTGTTTTAGAGCCCATGCCAAAACAATGTGCCCGAATAAAGCATTCCCAAAACCGTATCACACGTTTGTGAACGTCACTTTATTAACAGCACTTTTACAGCCACATCCTTCACGTCATTTCACAGAATATTTTTTTGGGGGCATGACCGAGGGTTTTCACACCGGGTTGGTACATTTACCCTCCGGTACACTAGAATGCGACAACCTACAGTCCACATTAGACGATCCACAGTTGGTAAATACACTTATTTCAACTGAACTTTAGCAAGGGTTTCTGTTGACGTCCTGGAGAACCAATCCTATAGGGGTGGTCACAGGGAAGACCTCACTTAAACCCAGACTGATAATTGATCTATCAGCACCACACTCCTCCACTATCCCCAGCCTAAACTCCCTAATACCTTCTGAAGAATTTTCACTGCACTACGCCACTATCGACCATGCCATAGGGGCCATCATACAAGCAGGTACGGGAGCATGGCTGAGTAAAACAGATGTGGTAAACGCCTTCAAGCTACTACACATACACCCTTCCCTGTGGCATCTACACGGTATTAAATGGCAAGGGAGGTATTATTTTTTCACCAGACTTACTTTCGGCTCTAAAAGTAGTCCACGTATTTTTTACACATTTGCAGAGGCTCTATGTTGGCTATTACTAAATGTGTGCAAGTGCCCTTCGGTTATCCATTATCTGGATGACTTCCTCCTGATTGAGAATAACACTCTTCCACCTAGTAGTTTGAATCACTTATTGGCACTGTTTGAATCTCTTAACATTCCTGTCTCTCCTCACAAAACTTTGGGTCCAGATACCTACATGCAATTTTTGGGCATACAACTAGACACAATAAACATGCAGGCCAGTCTACCTCAGGACAAGATTGAGCGTACCCTGGCAAGTATTGAACATTACCTGCTACAAGGTCATTGCAATCGGAAAGAACTACAATCACTACTTGGATCGCTCAATTTTGCCATGAGGATCATACCCCAAGGTAGATCTTTTATATCCCACCTGTTATCCCTGTTTCCACTGTTTTCTTCGGACACTTCACATATCACATTAGATGTACACGCAACTTCTGATTTACGCATGTGGCGGGTCTTTCTCACTTCTTGGAACGGGCGAACCATGTTTTTAACACCCCCCTCCGACACATCACCTACACTATGGACAGATGCTGCAGCTAACACAGGCTTTGCCGCCATCTGGGGTGACAAATGGCTTTGGGGCCCTTAGCCGACCGAAGTCGAATCACTACCCAAATTTTCTGACACCTCGGCTTTATTTGAGTTGTACCCAATCGTGGCGGCAGCCATTGCTTGGGGACCATATTGGTCTGGCCACACGGTCAGGTGCTACTCGGATAACCTGGCTACATGTCACATTGTGAACAAAGGCCGTTCGGCATCACTGGTCATTATGAGACTGCTAAGATGTCTCACATGGGTAGCAGCCACTTGCCAATTCTACATAACATGCATACACATCCTGGGTTACACAAACACCGCTGCTGATCACTTGTCTCGGTTTTGTTTTCAGGCTTTCCTCTCGTCACTACCCAACGCTTCCAGACGAGTGACACCTGCACCTCTTTTCCAAGACATGATCATGGATTAAAGACCTTGCTAGATCACGCACGCCACATTTCTCACATGGCACTCTCAGTAAACACTAGGGACACTTATGATAGGGCATTTCACGTATTCAAAAAATTTATCACCGAGTTTCACATTAGAGACGATTTTGGGGTTTACCTCTTTTTGCCACATTAACCTTAAACTATCCTTCAATACTATTAAACTGTACCTTACTGGCATCCAACACCATATGCTCATCCAACAACATAACAGTACTGCTTTTCTAACCTCATACCAAATTAAAACATTACTTAAAGGCATTAAAAAATTAGACACACATGTTCCCTCACAAAGACTACCTATAGACAACAACAACAACAACATCTTCCACTCTCTATCCAACCTATTAGATTCATCTCCTTCCGAACCCACGACAAATAGCACCATCAAAACAGCACTATATCTTGCTTTCTACGGGTTCCTACGGCCTAGCGAATTCACAACCACAACCATAACCGCACCTAACTACCTCAGAACCATTGATCTACAGAAACATACCGACCATTATATTCTCTCTCTAAGACAATCCAAAACCAGCACCGACGGACAAAGTATTCAGATACCCCTGTATCCTACTCACAATATATGGTGCGCTGTTAAAGTGTTAGACACTTATTCACTTTCAGTCCACAAACAACCTCAACAGCCTTTGTTTGAACTGCATGGACACACTATGACCACAGCTAAATTCATGCTATACATAAGACTTCTGTTAACCAGGCTTGGCCTAAACCCCAATCAATTTTCAGGCCACTCTTTCCGTATAGGAGCAGCATCTTCCGCATCCGCTAACCACGTCCCCGCTCGTATTATTAAAGCCATGGGGCGATGGAGATCCTCCGCTTACACACTCTACATACCCAATCCTGTTAAAGAATTAAGACAAGCGTTTTGTGACTTATCTCAATAAACGAAGTTGATTCATGAATTATGTTTTCTGGTTATTTTCTTTTTGCCCACTTTTATTACAGGCCTACTGCTCTGTCGGTTCCGGCACACCACAACCGACTGGTGCCTACTCATAGATGTTATGATTGTATTGTGCTAAGATTTCTCTGTTCGGTTAAATTGCCCCGACTACAAATTTGAAGGCTTGGAGATACAGTCTCCAGTACTACGTACAATACTCCAAGTGAGGTCTCACCAGTGTTCTGTACAATGACATGGTCACTTCCCTCTTTCTACTGCTAATACCTCTCCCTATACAACCAAGCATTCTGCTAGCATTTCCAGCTGCTCTATTACATTGTCTTCCTACCTTTAAGTCAACTGAAATAATTACTCCTAAATCCATTTCCTCAGATTTTGAGGTGGTTAGGGTATCAAATATCCTATACTCTGCCTTTTGGGTTTTTACGTCCAAGATGCATTATCTTGCACTTATCCACATAAAATGTCAGTTGCCACAGCTCTGACCATTTTTCTAATTTTTCTAAATCATTTGCCATTTGACTTATCCCTCCTGGAACATCAACCCTGTTACATATCTTAGTATCATCGGCAAAAAGACATACCTTACCATCAAGACCTTCTGCAATATCACTAATAAAAATATTAAAGATAATGGGTCCAAGTACAGATCCCTGAGGTACCCCACTGGTAATTAGACCTTGCTTCAAATATACTCTGTTGACTACAACCCTCTGTTGCTGGTCATTTAGCCACTGCCTAACCCATTCAACAATTTTGAAATCCAAACTTAAAAATTGCGATTTATTGATAAGTCTTCTATGTGGAACAGTGTCAAAAGCCTTACTGAAACCTAGGTAAGCAATGTCTACTGCACCACCCTAATCTATAATTTTAGTTACCCAATCAAAAAAAATCAAATCAAAATAACAAAAAAGGTCTGCAGGCGTTAACACCATCCCCGATCCGCCTCTTTGGCTGACATCACAAGAATTGATGATCTCAGTCAAACCAATGCTTTCCCACAGGGACATACAGATTCACACATGGGAAAGCATTAGATTAGCGGAGATATTCAAGGAGGCAGGATGGAGCGGAGCCAAACACCGCCCTGGCCAATCAGCATCTCCTCATAGGAAACACTGGAGGTATTTCTAAGCTGTAAAGTAAACACTACTTTTTCTCTGAAAAGACAGTATGTGCAACAAAAATCCTGCAGGGACTGATTATACTCACCAGAACAACTACATTAAGCTGTAGTTGTTCTGGTGTCTATAGTGTCCTTTTAAGGTCAGTTTAAAAAAAAAAAATTTTCAACAGGTTTTACGGGGGGTGGGGGGTAAGTTATGCACCATCGGATGCAACAGTTTTATTATGAGGGTTGGAGTAACCCTTTAATAATGAGCTAAGATGGAGGCTTTCAGTTACAAGATAAAAAGGGGTGGATTTATATGTTTAAATTTCTTTTACACACCTCACAAATATATATTATATATAGGACAATGTTAACAATGTGACAAATCCTGATAAGTATCTGTTACCCTTTAAAGAACTGTGTGGGCCATGCTCTTCAAATACCAGGGAGTACAGCAGGTAACTTGGAGAGACAATTGAATATTCCCATATAACAAAGTATCCTTTCCCAGTCTAAAGGCAGACACTCAATTTTACCACAGACATGTATGGAACCCAATATTAAGTTATTAAAACCCAGGAAGCAGGAACTATACACCATACACAGCATGTCTTAGATCCACTGTGTGTATTAGTTGTACCAGCAGTGACTACTAAACATTATCAATACAGGTGAACGAAGTACAATCCTCCCTTATTGATCATTTAATATTGCAATGAAAATTTTGCTGCCTGTACTCCGTGTGTTTGAATAAGTAAATTAAATTGATTGTGTGTGTTTATGAGTCCAGTCAGTATATACATCTACTCTATGAGGTGAGATGACGTGATGGAGGTATGTATTTATTTTATTCACAAATGATTAATGGAGAGTACATATATATATTTATACAGTGTAGAGAAAGCTTGCAAATAATTATCTGAAGTACAGCATTCATCTACCATGAAATGTGATCTTATCACATTTCTAAAAATTGACCAGAAGAATTGAGCTAACACACAAAAGCAAAAAAGTTATCTACTCCCACATCAGTTACACTCTGTGTTGGGGTATATATAAAAATCAGCTTCATTATAGAGCTAATTTCTAAATCAGACTTCGGGATAATGATCAAGACACATTTTATTCCAATGTACTAGTGATGCAGAAATAAAACTAATTCTCAAGGGTTCAAAAAGTTTATCTCAACTATGTACATGTATGAACAAGTGTGCATGCCTGTAAGGATGTTTTGGGAAAGGTCCTTCTGACTTTGGACACTGACTTATTGTTAATTAAATAAATGATCTATTGTTTTATTTGTACAATACAGTATTGTTTACTGAATTTCATTAACCATAAAAATTTTTTACTTTTTGGACACAACACAAAGCAATTACAAAACACACACAGACAAACACACTCACTTCAACAAGCTGTTCCTTCTGTTCTGATAGCTTGCAGGTATATTCAGCGACCGCTTCCAGGTTTCCTTCCACCCCCGCAATCTTCAGTGCTTTCAGGACCATGTGGTCCGCATGAAATTTTAGCAAGTCTGCTGCCAGTACTGTAGCGGCATTGTGAAGCTGAAAGACAGGAAAGGAATTAAGAACTACAAAAAGTTGTACACGCAAAGTTCTGCAACACAATGCTCATAAAATAATACAAACACGAGGCTCGTCCAAAGAGATCTCTGACAACTTCAGGGATCCTAAAACATTATGGCTGATCTAAAATGATCTGTATAGAGTTAAAAGAATAGTTTAAATGCAATCCCAAGTTCTGCTTTCCTAAATAGCCCCAAAAGATTGTATTACTGGAACATCTTTCACTACAAATTGAACTGAACACATGCAAAAACAGTTGCAATGGCAGTCACAAGATGTCAATATTACTGAGTTTGCGTGGTTCTCTCGATTGTAATCGTGTACTCATATTGGGCCACAAAGCCCTTTTACATGTGATTATAATGCTTACTACTCTTACTCATTGTCTGTAATCTACACTAAAAGATCTTTTTTTTCTCTCAAGCCAAGGAGCACTTTAATAATTGGTGCACCTACGGTTTTCGTTTTACCATCATCAGCAGCTTATAAAAGGTCACATTTACCTGAATCTTTCCGAAATATACATAATTGTAGACAAACTGAGCAGATAGCTCCCACCTGTGCTGTCTCTCCTAAATCAGTCTGTTCTATCTCTTTCTCGGAACTTATCTGTTATATGTACATGACGTTCATCCCTATGTCTTATCTGTACTCCTTTCACTCCCTTGAATATACCAAAGATCACATTGGATCTATATCACTTATTAGTTTTAATCACTTGCCAGATGGGGTTCCCAATCGTAATGCTGATACTGTGTATTACAAAAACACATTTTAAGGACTGCATTCAACCTACTAAAGCTTGAAGGCAATGCATTCATGGCACACTGCTTAAAAGCCACTGAGCTACGATATATTTACATTTTTCTTCTTTTCTGTATTTTATGACTTGCATTTGTACAGGTTTAACTTAGAAAAGGAAAACATGTGCATAAGTAAATGTAAATAATTCACACCACTTACTAAACTGCCAGAAACTGAACAGTAAGTAGACATTTGCCACTTATACACAGCATATAAATTTATATTTTTACGGATTCAGTAAGTGCATCAACTTTGGTCTTGACAAACCAGCAAATATAATATATGCCTTACAATAAAAAAAATATATATATTTATTTTTTCCTAGCTTTGATATTCATGTAATGCTTTCTTAACAACCTCTGTAAGGAGAAAATTAGCAATTTAATCTGCATCCATCAGCCAGGGAAACACGAAAGCAATCAAAAGGCAGTGATGTGCAGCTGTATGTGTACACTCTACATCCAACGTCTGTCTAGCTGGAGATTTATTTTACTGGTGCAATGGCCTATATTAATATTTGCTTCATATCCCAAATAAGTGCCATTTGTTTTGCATTTAGATCTGGCAAAAGAAAATATATAGCAAATGTCAAGTCCTATACGATTCATCCAATATGGGCCACTAAAACTTTGAATCCATATGAAGTTTTCATGGTGCCAGGAGGCCCCCAGAGGCACTCTCGAATGGTTTAACCCAAAGTTGTCTCTATCGGCAATGTCCACTCCCCCCGGTGGCATCCGGCTCCTGAATTTTCAAATTTAGGAAGCGTGGAGTCAGACACTTACATACAGACATACACACACTCATATACAGACACAAGGACACATACACACAGACATCCACACATATACAGACATACACAAACACAGACAGACATATACACACACATACAAAGACAGACACACATACACTCAAATACCTTTCCCTGGGGTCCTGTGGCTCAGGCTGATGGGAGTCAGAGTTCCTCCTGCATGGCTCCCAGTTGTTGATGGGAGGAAGTGACCAGGGCAGTCACTTCCTCCCAGCCTTTGACATCATCATAGGGGGCCCGGTTGCGCTGTTAAAGCGCTGACTGGGCCCCCTAGAATTACATAGCATTGGGTGGCCCTAACAGCTTGGGCCCCTTGATGAGCCCCTTCAACGCGGCCCCGGCAGTGACACAGCACGGGCCGGGGCCACATTACTCAGCTGGTGGGACCCGTGGTCACAGGGGTCCGCAGGGCGGCCGGGCCCCCTGGAATGATGTGCCTGGTCACAGCTGCGACTCCTGCGACAGCGGTAGTTCCGCCACTGCATGGAGTGCCGCCGGGCAGGGGTGACATTGATTAGCTGAGAGCAGTCAGCTGATGCTCTCAGCCAATCAGTGACACTCCATTTACAAAACTGGTTTGGAAACAAAGATGCCTCAGAAGTCATGTGACGTAGTACGCACTATTGCCAGCATCAAAAACCAAGGCAACCTATGAAGCCTTTATAAGGGTCTATAATGCTTTCCTACCTGGCTTCTGCTTATGTAAGTGAGAGATCCCTCAGCCTCACGTTATGGGAATGTGCCACAATGCCGTGACACTGGGTGGAAGTGACCAGTTCTCACCTTCCCAGCATCAGAGATATTACATGGGCCCGGTCACACTGTTACAGGGCCACAGTGCACGACTTGGCCCCTGTGAGCAATACCCTCCGGGTGGCCCCAAGTGCATGGCCCACATGATGAAACCTTCAAGCATGTTGACGCCGTGTGTGCTACACCGCTGGCAGTTCTGCCACTGGAAAGGTAACTTTGCAATTGCTGCATAAACATGCAACTAGCACAAAATATATATATATATATATATATATTATATATATATGTATATTAAAAAAAATTATTATATAATATATATATATATATATATATATATATATATATATATATATATATATATATATATATAAATATATATATATAATTATATATATATATATATATATATATATATATATATATATATAAAGAAAATGAAATTGTTATTTTGCTCAATGTTCTACTACATTATGCAAATACCCAATCTATTTTGTTCTTGTTTCAAAATACAGGTTTTTCCAGAAATTACAAAAAACAAAACAAAAAACCAACAAAACTTAAAAAACAAAACACAGCTAAGAACATAAAGAAGCTGTACAGGCCTGGTTATGGAAGTCTAGTCCTTTGTAATGCAAAATTAAAAAGAATTATGTGCTTGAAATAAGTGGGGCAGGCCAGGTACAGAGAGTGTGTGTGTGTGTGTGTGTGTGTGTGTGTGTGTGTGTGTGTGTGTGTGTGTGTGTGTGTGTGTGTGTGTGTGTGTGTGTGTGTGTGTGTGTATATATATATATATATATATATATATATATACACATACATACACACACACACAGACTTATGCAAAAGAATGTATATGAAGTTGTGTGTGTAATACACACTATGTGTATTTCACAAAGAGGTTATTTGTTATACTCTGTTTCTAACCCTTGCTGCCCCACTACATATACTTAAATATGCATACACACAAACTGAAATTCTTGTCTTTCCTCCCTCAAGTGTTGCTACTCCTGTGTCTGTCAAATCCTGCCGCTTCCATCTCAAAAACATTGCACACATCCAACCCTACTTAACGCCAGATGCAACTAAGCTGCAGGTCCATTCCACTGTCCTTTCTCGCCTGGACTACTGTAATCCGCTTCTTAGTGGTCTTACGTGCTCCCAACTTGCGCCGTTACAGTCCATAATGAATGCGGTGGCAAGGCTCATCTTCCTGTCCGCCCACACCTCCCACGCCTCACCCTTCTGTCAGTCCCTACATTGGCTTCCTGTAAGATATAGGGCTCAATTTAAAATTCTGGTTCTTGTTTCAAATCTCTACATAATGCTGTTCCCACCTATCAATCCTTCCTAATACACAAGTATGTCCCATCTAGGCCATTACGCTCTGCTGAAGACTTACGTCTATTTTCTCTCTGTATTCCCACCTCTGATGCTCGCCTTCTAGACTTCTTGAGGGCTGCACCGTTGCTGTGGAACTTAGTTCCCTCCTCCGTTAGATGCTCACCCAGTCTCCACTCCTTCAAAAAATCATTAAAAACCCACTTCTTCATAAAAGCGTATCAATTAGCTCCCGACTGATTCCTCTCTTGCAAATGTCATTAGTCTAATACTATCCTTACCTTTTTGTGTCACTTTACCCCACTCCCTCTAGCATGTAAGCTCATTGAGCAAGGCCCTCAACCCCTCTGTTCCTGTGTGTCCAACTTGTCTGGTTACAACTACAGGTTTGTTCGTCCACCCCCTGTAAAGTGCTGCGGAATTTGTTGGCGCTATATAAATAATAACATAAGAATATTAACAGAATAGTGGTCATATGATAGCAGGGTGCAGTAGGACTTAAAATTGTATTTGCCAAGCATCATGTTCTGCAGGGTTATACAAAAGGTAAGGGGGGGGCGGGGGGAAACAACACATGTATGTGTAGAATATAAAGGAATATGAAGGCGTTCTAGGCTGGTGGACAGATGAAATATATGAACATATGTTATCGCCCATAAAAAGGGTCACAGAAGTAGAGGGGTTAGAGAATAAATATTATTTCATTAATTCCTAAGTCACTAGTATGCATCCTCTATGGTTAAGACCAAATACAACTTGTGGGTTTTAATAGAATTAGACTGGCAGATAGGAATACAGAAAAAACACATCACTTCTCTGGTGTTCAAAGCATTAAAGCAGATTTTAATAATCTACATATTTTAAAAATAAAATCAAAAGGCTTACAAATATTCATGCATGTTACAGGAGTCCATAACAGCAACAAATCCATCGAGGCTAAATATTAATAATATATTGTGGCAGATCAGATAGTTAGGCATTAGGAGACCGGAAGTCTGTGCTCTAATTCTGGCACTGTGACCACTTTCCATCTGACCTTGTAAGTGTCACTCTACCCTGTTCTCAATATCGGCTTACTTGACCATATAAATAAATCTAAAATAAACAAAAAATTTCAGGCACACACAACACATGCAAGACAAATAAACTCTGAGCAAAGCTGAAAAAAGAAAGAAAAAAAATCACAACAACATTTTAGTTGTTTTTTATTCCTGTAATTATGTACTGGCAATAAAATAATTAACCTAGAACAAATGATTCCTATGGTTTCACATCATATTAAGATTAACATATTTTGCTGGTAAAGGAACAAAAATGTAAGTATGAAGATTTGCAGTCTATCCAACATTAAGGCAATATGAAAAGTCGGTCAATGGTAAATGTAAAGGCACTAATCTCCTGCTTACTGAGTTTATTAAAAACGTTAAGATGGTTTGAAGCAGTGGGGGCTCTGGATGCAGAAAATTGTTTTCAAACAGTAGCATAGTTATTGAGACTAAAAGTAATTTAATATCTCACCCCCCCCAAGGAGAGTGCTTAAAAAGAAATATCTTCTTTAAGATTGCCTATAGTTTAGTATGTCTGTGGCACGTGCATGCAAAAAGCAATGCTAATTTATTTATTTTTGATAACTCCAGAGTAGACCTAAAGGGTTTATGATACTTTTTAATTTACTGAAAGCAGTTAATAAGAAGTTGGAACTTGTACAAAGATTCAACTATATCCGTTTTTCAAGTGTATAGCAGAAGATTAACATGTGATAGAAATAGTGCATATGAATGGCACTGGGTTTATTTAATTACATGTATTACTATTTACTGGCAAACACTATTCACAGTATAATTTTCTGTATAAAAGTGCAATGGCATGAGTCTAGTTTTGTATGGTGCATGTCCAGGTATGCAGTTTCAAGTCAGGAATCCATAACATGTATGATTTGCACTCATTACTCCTCACTGAAGACAATGCTCCTTTTACCGGAAGCGGTCAGCCTGTGCAATACATTCACTCTCTAACCCAGTGTTTCCAATTGGTGTTCCGCTGCATTTTGCCACATTCAAGATGGCCGCCGCTACCTGCTGTTCCTGGAAGGTCGGAAACAGCAGAGATCTTAAGCCCGCCTTGCCATCAGAGCCTGCCCTAGCGCCCGCCTTGCCATCAGCCAGCAACTTAGCTTGGCCGTGAGAGAGCCCGCCCAGCCATCACCCAGCCTGCTCAGCAGTCAGCCCTGCCGACAGCCATTTTCTGTCACTTGATAGAGATTGGAGCTGATAGTTAAAGATCTGTTAGGTAGGGCCATAGAAAGCTCTGTTAGGTAGGGGCAATAGAAAGCTCTGTTAGGTAGGGGCAATAGAAAGCTCTGTTAGGTAGGGGCAATAGAAAGCTCTGTTAGGTAGAGGCATTGAAAGACTCTGCCAGGGGCATTGAAAGACACTGCCAGGGGCATTAAAAAGCCAGTGAGGGGCATCGAATGACTGTCCGGGGCAAAAAACTGTTAACTGTATTTTTCAAAGGGTTCAAATCTTTTTCCTCCAAGTCTAACTCAAAAAGCATGCTTTAGTTCAGTTCTTTCTAAGAGCGTTCTCAAAATCAGCATATTTTTCAGTCAGTTTGTGAGATCTGTATTTTTCAGGTTTTTTTTTGTTTTTTTTACCAATAAAGAACTATGACTTTGGAAAGCTGGTTAAAGCAGGGAACTCTTCAGAGAAAAAGGATTACTACTTATACCTGTTCGGCACTTATAGAAACTGAGAAAGAAGATACAACAAAAAAATCCAGAAAACATGCCCAAAATAGTTTTATCTTCTGTTCCTCAAATAACAGGGACAAGTGGCAAGCAAAAAAAAAAAAAAAAATTAGAAAAGCACACAATGCTTGTCAATCTTCTTCTCAAACAAAGAAAAGAAAATATGATGATAGCTACTTGTCATTTGGATTCACAAGTGCCAGAAATAAAAAAATATACCTCAAGCACAATGCTTAGTTTACAAGAAAATATTGCCAAACCGTTCAAAGGGTTCCACTGGAAACATTAATTGGAAACCACTGCTCTAATCTAATCGTGGGCATCTGTCTGCAGGGGGTGGTGGGGTGGCACTTGCCGCCGCCCCGGTATTTTTCTTTTCAGATTTAGAATACACTGCAATAACAGCGCCGGCCAGTAGGTGGCACTGTGTGTGGAGAGAGGCAGGGATAGAAAGCTACATCTTATCCCTGCTTCTCTCTCCTGACTGATTCCGCAGGGAAGCAGCACATAATGCAGTCAGCAACTCCCGGACTGCAGAGACAGCCTACAGATCAGGTAAGTGAGGATGTAGGGGCAGCCTACAGGAAGGGTCAGCAAGAAACAGGAAGGCAAAATAGGAAAAGGAGCAGAAATGAACAGGGAGGGTCTGCAAGCAGCAGGAAGGGACAGAAGGAGCACAACAGTAAAGGAGGAGAAGGTGCAGAACGGGGCAGCAAGGAGCACAAAGGTAAAAGAGCAGAAAGAATCAGAAGGAACACAAAGGTAAAGTAAGGGAAGGAGGAGCAGAAAGGGCTAGCAATGAGCTGGAAAGGGCAGCGAGGAGCAGAAAGGGCCAGCGAGGAGCAGAAAGGGCCAGCGAGGAGCGAGCACAATGTTAATGTAGGAGAAGGAGCAGAAAAGAATAGAAATGAGCAGAAAGGGGCAGCAATGAGCAGAAATGAGAAGAAAAGGAGATTGGAGCAGAAAGGACAAGTGAAGTGATCTCTCCACTTCATTCTGGACACCACATCATAATGGTTTGGTAACTGGACCTGGCAGGGAAACTTTGGACCTTCTCATCTCCCCAGGTAAGAAAAATAGTGTTAATGTGTTCACATTTATTTACTGAGTGTCAGGAAACCTAGAGTGTCACTGGGTAGGGGTGTCGCTGATTGGCTAGAGTGGTCAGCTGGCACTCTAAGCCAATCAGTAGCTTCCCATTCATAAAAAGTAAAATATTTTTATGAACCGGGAACTAGCGATTGGCTTAGAGCGTCAACTGACCACTCTAGCCAATCAGTGGCACCCATGTCTGATGTCAATTTGTAATTCTTGACACTCCGGTTTAGAAGCTGAATACCACTGAGAGACCTAGAGATCTGGAGCTGATGGAGCCTTTGGGGTTAAACCATTTGAGAGCGGTTTAACCCCTTAAAGGAAAAAAAGAGCCCAGGGGCCTCCTGGTATCCTAGCATTTTCATTTAGATGAAGTTGTTACTAGAATGTTCCTTTAATTTGATTAAAGGAACACTCTAGTGTCAGGAATACAAACATGTATTCCTGACACCATAGTTGTGAAAACGCTATTCACCCTGGCTTTATGTGATAATGACTATGCCCCTCCCCTTCATGACACTGTCAACAAGGTGCCAGGCATGGATGTAAAAATCCTTGCGGACGCCCATGAACTTAATCACCCTTTATTAAGATAAAGTCATATGGAAAAATTGAACAAAAAAAAAAAGTGTGTTAAAGCAGTGTGGAGTAAGCTATAGACACAGTTTCCAACCATGTTGAAGCGGACAAGGGAGATCACACACTGCCCAGAGACGGGGCTCCAAGGCTGGTAGGGTGATCGAAGATTTCCCTACTGTATCATAACATTGCCGCAGGTTACCACTGCAATGCTCTGTCACATTAACCGTTGACGGCCAGAAGTAGCTGAATTCCCCTTCCCTGGCCTACTGAAACGGTCCTCTTAGGTTAGGAATGTTCATTCTTCAAGACCTATTGGAAGAGATCAATAACAGTTCAGGGTATTCACTAACTCCCAGATTATTGATAAGGGAGATGTAAAACTATGTCTAGTTTATCATGCAAAAATTCAAGATGATTATCACGTTTGCTGTGAGAATACAATAGTATGAAAAGAAGAAGTTTCATTATAATCTTTAATACTTACTTCTCGTTTCAGTTCCGTAATGCACTGACATGTTTTCAATATAGCCAATTCCAAATCCTCCATAACATCCTTTGTTTTGTGGTTTTGCTGGAATTAAAAAAAGAAATGCAGGTCAAAGGTATAAAATCATAAAACCATAATAAAAAAAATGTATATATCCATCTCACATATATATATTAACATAAAATATAATAACCATTCAAACATTATTAAGGGGGGAGGGGAAGGAATACGTTTATTTTACTTCTTTCAGCTAAACCCAACCCTAAACATCCCCTGTTATTTATAAAGCTCATTGCATATTGACAACATTTCCCAATGCGTAGACAAAAGATTGTTGTAAGGGATGACAAACAAGTGCAGGCATACAGAAACAAGAACTGATTATGGTGCTTCTCAAGCAATCTTACAGTCTCAGCACATGATTGCATTACTTAGCAGGAAATCAGGAGCTGCCAAGAGAGTTTAATATAGTTCAGTTAGAGGTAGCATTACCATACCATGGAGATGTAACCCACATAAACGTAGAATGTTCTCTCAGCAATAGGCTTAACAAGAGAAACAGTCTCTAAGCAAGATTTACCTGCATGGACTAATGCACAAATGAGATCTGCTGTAAGTGACGGCTTTTAGATAGTTAAAGGGACACTTTAGTCACCAGAACAACTTTAGCTTACTGGCACTGTTTTGCTGTATAGATCATGCCCCCGTAGTCTCACTGCTCCATTCTGAGCCATTTAGAAGTTAATTCACTTTGTTTATACAACCCTAGAAACCCCTCCCTGCATGTGACTTGCACAGCCTACCTAAACACTTCCTGTAAAGAGTCAGCTAATGTTTACACTTCCTTTATTTTAAATTCTGTTTAACTTGGAATTCCTCATCTCCTGCTCGGTTAATAGCTTTTTATACCCAGCAGGAGCCTCTTGTATGTAATTAAAGTTCAATTTACAAATCTGGAGATAAAAACTTTTAAAGTTAGTTACATCGGATTGAAAATTAAACTATTTTGTTTTCTTTCAGGTTGTGTCAAGCACAGCCAGGGGAGGTGTGGCTACGGTTGCATAAACAGAAACAAAAGTGATTTAACTCCTAAATGGCAGTGAATCGAGCAGTAAAACTACAGAGGTATGATTTATACACCCAAACTGCTTCATTAGGCTAAAGTTGTTTTGGGGACTATAGTGTCCCTATAAGAGTGCATGAAATGTAAGAAAAGGGAAAAAATAAATAAAAAGATTTACAATATGGGAAGCAAATAACAGAGTTAAGTCAAACTTCGTAACTATATTCAGTATTCCAGAGATCACTTTCTATTAAAATGATCGATGTTCTAGGTGAAGGCATTTGTCAATATGTTGCAACATTGATTCAATAAATGGCAACATAAAACATAACATTCAAAGGAACACTCCAGGCTCTACAACAACTTCCATGCTTATTAAAAGAACACTCAAGGCGCTATAGCCACTACCGCACATGTAGAATATATATTCTACATGTCTATGTATGTGTTATTTTTACATACTTATGTGATTTTATTAATTACAATTTAATGGATTTGTCCGACAAAAGTCCTGAAAACTTAATTTGCAATGGGGTTTCAAAAACCGCACAAAACCTGTACAAGGGGGTAACTGCTGTACTCATAAGGCATCGCTGAAAACGAATATGAATGTTTTAGAGCAGTAAAACATATCATGATAATGATATCATCAGTGAAAGTGCAGATTTTGTGTGAAAAATGAAAAAAATGCAAATATGAATACTAACTTTGACCAGGGTTTTGTGACTCAGTGGCTACTACAAATCCTGGATATATCCCAGTTTGAATACCCTGGGTTGTCTGCTTTTGCAAATGATATGCAATGGTGGGGGTAATTTTCATTTCTGAGCTGCCATACGGTCTCAAATGCAACATAGTTAGGAAATGAATACGCAAAATTTCAATGTGTTAAAACTGAAATAGGCAAGAACCTGTACATGGTACATTAGTGGGACATAACAGCATACAAATATATGTTTTTTGCACTAAAAACTAATATTATTGGGATAATCACAGTTAAAAGGCCATGCAGAACTTGCAGAAATGTCTTCATTTATAACACTTTTTATATTTTATTCATATTAAAATGTGTTTAATATATACTAATTTGATGTGAAATACTATATGTGTGGATGCACTTAATATGAAAGAGGTAAATTATAGATGAACAGACATATAGCTCAAATACTAGGTTTTGTTTTGGTCAGAACTTGTACCATTGCCTCTGTCCTCAAGGGGATAAGGTATTGGCAGATAAAAAAAAAACAAAAAAACTAACAATAATAATTCTCTCCAACTAGTTCATTTTTGCTTTTTGCCATATTCGAATAAATAAATCCCTGATGTATAAAATATTGAAAGGCTGGCAGGCTGAATTTAAGATATGGTAATAGGAACACACACAGTAGACATTAATAAGGGGGTAATCTCATTTAAGTGAGCCCAGTCAAAGATAAAATATAAATGTTTGCTCTCAGGCAGTATATTATGGGGTGGATTTTCGAATATAAAAGATGTCCAAACATGATAATAGACTTTGCTCTGTCAAAAGCAAAACATATTTCAAAGGAAATTAAGGATGCATTGATAAAGAAAAATACTGCAGCAGCAGAAAGAAAATCCCTGGTGAGTTATATAAACCTTAATATATTCCTTCAATACAATATTTTAACCAGTGACACATAGAAGGAAGGTGTAACTTACTTGCAAAAAGCTTAAGGGTGTATTCTTTAAACTGGGAGTTTGGGATAATTGAGAGAAGGCATCGGGACACTATACAGAGGTAAAACCTGGACATAAATGCAGGAATGCCATTACATTATATTTCACTGTTGTTTAGATGCCCTATTTGCCCCTGTATGACATTCTAGCCACCATTTATTGCAAGGAATACTTTCATTTGAATCAATAGGCTGCTGGGAACTCCAGCAACAAGTTCCCTTTAGGAATCCAATATTTTCTGCAAGGAATAGTTGGTACAGTTAATTAATGGAACACTATAGAGTTAGGAATACAAACATGCAGGGCGGGCACCACCGTTAGGCAAACTAGGCATTCGCCTAGAGCGCTGGCCTGCTGGGGACGCCCACTGGGATGTTTCCTGGTGGGCACCCCCGTCTGGGGCCGCAACGCTGTGAGAGCGGATCTTGAGCCCCCCTGCGCCGGGCCGATCTTCAAGGCGCCCGAAGGTGGAGGCACCGAGAGGAGCCCTGTAACAGTGGGCCCAGGAGGTGGCCTCAGGGCGCCCCCGAACCTGTATTAGGTAAGGCAGAGCAGACACCTGCTTACCTTTATGGCAGGTGCCTGCTTTGCCAAAAAATGCCGGTAACCGGAGGAGAGGGGGACGGAACAGGAAGGCAGCGAGGGAGGCTGTAATTGCTCTGTAATGCCGGGAGCCGTAATATGACATCGGCGCCGGCATACTAAACGGCGCGCTGGAGGAGTGAGGAGCTGCCACACACTGGACCCCAGGAGGTGAGTGAGTGTGTCAGTGAGTATGTCTGTCAGTGAGTGTCTGTGTGTGTCAGTGATTGAGTGTATGTCTGTCAGTGAGTGTGTGTTTGTGTGTCTGTCAGTGAGTGTATGTGTCAGTGTCAGTGAGTGTATGCATGTCAGTGAGTGTGTGTGTCTGTCAGTGAGTCAGTGTGTGTGTCAGTGAGTGAATGTATGTCAGTTAGTGAGTGAATGTCTGTCATTGAGTGTGTGTTTGTGTGTCTGTCAGTGAGTGTATGTCTATCAGTGTCTGTGTGTGCGTGTGTCTGTCAGTGAGTGTATGTTTGTCAGTCTGTGTGGGTGTGTGTCATGTGTGTCAGTGAGTGAGTGTGTGTGTGTGTCGTGTGTGTCACTGAGTGAGTGGGTGAGTGAGTGTGTGTGTGTCTGTCTGTCAGTGAGTTAGTGACATGAGGAGGCTCGAGCATTTGTGTAACAAATCACTGCACTGAGCCAATCATATTTATGCACCCAAACCACTTAATTAAGACTTTATTAGTAAAGTTTCCTGTATCAGGCCAACATGCATAAATATGTTGTACCGATGCTTCTCCAGAACACTCAATGTGCACTAAACTTAAATGTGCATTAGCAGGTTACATGTTTACTGCATTAGTGCTCTTCCAGAGAAGTCACGATGACCTGCTTCAACAAAAGGAAACCTGAATGGTAACATAGTTAACAATTCCAGAAAGTTAAGCAAATCTTGACAAGAATAAACAATATTTCTTCTTTTCTTTTTCTAATTCATCTTTACTTGTGACAATATAACTTGAAGGAGAATTGTTTTAATATATTGCAATTTATATGCATTTGTCATCTCCATAGCAATCAAACAGCCAAGGTGAGTGCACAGCTGTGCCCCTTTTAACATTAACTAATAGTTCATAAGCTCCTCCTTACAAATACAATATTCACATTGTGTCATATTTATTTTAAAAACATTCTTTAATCAGACTTGTTCTCCAATATGGGATTTACTTAAATGTCAGTGTCTACATGTTTCATTAGGAATTTAAAATCAATAGAAATTACTTTCTCAAGGCAGGGGTACTTAGCATTTTTTTTTTTTAGATCTAAAGGGGTACTGCCCTGTACAAGGTTGGGAAACATTGCTGTAAAGTCTTTCCTGTTCTTTAGTTCATCTCACAGGCTAAATAATTACACTTGCTTTTTAAAGGACCACTATAGTGTCAGGAAAACAAACTCATTTTCCTGACACTATATAATCCTTAGTTCCTCCCACCCCCCCACCTCCACCCCCACCCTCAGGGCCCCCCTCCCGCTGGGCTGAAGGGGTTAAAACCCCTTCAGCCACTTACCTTTATCCAGCCCTGGGCTCCCTTAGTGCTGGTAACCTCTCCTCCCCCTCCGACGTCAGCCAGAGCCGTGCGCGCATTCCAACCGCCCATAGGAAAGCATTATTCAATGCTTTCCTATGGACGTTCTGCGTGCTCAATGTGATTTTCGCATTGAGCGTCGGGGAAGAGCCTCTAGCGGCTGTAAGGAAGACATCCACTAGAGGCTGGATAAACCCTGCAATGTAAACATAGCAGTTTCTCTGAAACTGCTATGTTTACAGCTGCAGGGTTAAAACCTGGGGGACCTGGCACCCAGACCATTTCATTGAGCTGAAGTGGTCTGGGTGACTATAGTGGTCCTTTAATATGGTCATCTTCTAATAATCAACACAGTGGCCTAAATTAAACCAATAATGTTTCTGCAACAGCTCAGTTACAACTTCTACAATGATGTCTGCAAATTCTAGAACGAGCTGAGATTTTACAAGAATAATATATAAAATAATATATTAGCCACAGCCATGTTAAGCGATTTGATGACATTGTTTTGTTGTTGTTTTTGCAATGGCTATGCTACTCAGTGGCGTAATAAGGGGGGTGCAGTCCGCCCCGGGTGCCACCAGGATGGGGGGTGCCATGACCAGCCCCGCCGCCCCCCACCCCCCATGCTGCAGCCGCCCGAGCGCTCTGTAGAGAGCCGCAGCTTTGCCCGGGCGGTGCGTCCATGAGGGCGGACCGCACCGCCCGGGAGCAACATGAGGAGAGGATAACAGGAGGGAAGCGCTCCCTCCTGTCACTCCCTCTGTAGTAGCGTGGCCGAGCCCTGTATAGTCGGCGGGTACAGGGAGCATCTGTCTCTTGTACCCGGCCGGACTAACAGGAAGTGCACACAGTATGTGCACTTCCTGTTAGTCCGGCCGGGTAATGAAACAAAGCTGCCTGTACCCGCATTATACAGGGTCGCCACGCCACAGCAAAGGTAGGGGAGGGGGGGGAGAAAAGAAGAAAGGGGGGGTGAGAAAGAGGAGAAGGGGGGGAGAAAGAGGAGAAAGGGGGGGTGAGAAAGAGGAGAAAGGGGGTGAGGAAAGAGGAGAAAGGGGTGAGGAAAGAGGAGAAAGGGGGGTGAGAAAAGAGGAGAAGGGGGGGTGAGAAAAGGAGAAAGGGGGGGTGAGAAAGAGGAGAAAGGGGGGGTGAGAAAGAGAGAAGGGGGGGTGAGAGGAGGAGAAAAGGGGGGGTGAGAGGAGAGAAAGGGGGGGTGAGAGAAAGAGAAGGGGGGTGAGAGAAAGAGAAGGGGGGTGAGAGAAAGAGAAAGGGGTGCAAGTGAGAAAGAGAAAGGGTGAGAAAGAGAAAGGAGGGGTGAGAGAGAAAGAGGGGGGGTGAGAAAGAGAAAGGAGGGGGGGGTGAGAAAGAGAAAGGATGGGGTGAGGAAAAAAATTAGAGGGGGTGAGAGAAAGGAGGGGGTCTATATTAATTATGGGGGTGTATCAATTATGGGGGTATTAATTATGGGGGTGTATATTAATTATGGGGGGTGTATTATGGGGGAGTATTAATTATGGGGGTGGTGTATATTAATTATAGGGGGTGAATTAATTATGGGGGAGTATTAATTATGGGGGTGGTGTATATTAATTATAGGGGGTGAATTAATTATGGGGGGTGTATTAATTATGGGGGTGGATTAATTATGGGGGGGTGGATTAATTATGGGGTGGATTAATTATTGGGGTGGATTAATTATGGGGGTGGATTAATTATGGGGGTGGATTAATTATGGGGGGTGTATTAATTATGGGGGTGGATTAATTATGGGGGTGTATTATGGGGGGGTGGATTAATTAAGGGGGGAATTAATTATGGGTGTGGATTAATTAAGGGGGGTGTATTAATTATGGGGGTGTATTAAGTGGGGTGTATTAATTATGGGGGTGTGGTATTAATTTTTATGGGGGGTGGATTAATTATGGGGGGTGTATTAATTATGGGGTGGATTAATTATGGGGGGTGGATTAATTATGGGGGGTGGATTAATTATGGGTAGTGGATTAATTATGGGGGTGTATTAATTAAGTCGGGTGTATTAATTATGGGGGGTGGATTAATTAGTGTGGATTAATTATGGGGGAGTGGATTAATTAAGGGGGTGGGTTAATTAAGGGTGTGTGTATCAATTAAGGGGGGTGGATTAATTAAGGGGTATGGATTAATTAAGGGGTATGGATTAATTAAAGAAAACCTTTAACATTTTTAGTGGGGGAGGAGGGGGGTGCCAAGCACAGGATCCGCCCCGGGTGCCAAATGCTCTAGGTACGCCCCTGATGCTACTAAATAGACTATTGTGCCAGTGCACACCTGACAACAAAGTGTCTAGTTGTTCTTAAACTAACCTCCACTACTCATCCTAAACCGAGGGTCCATCCCAAATGCTGAGGGTTTTGGAACTTGTAGTACAGTTATCGAGGGAAAGCAATAGTAGTCCAAATATATTTTTGCTTTGTGCAAAAACAAAGTAGAAAGGTAAATTAAGAACAATCTAATCTGCCTTGACTCCTGGCTATTTTATTTAAACATAAGTCATTTACTGCAGCTAATAAGAAAAGTTAGGAAGTCATGGCTGCATAGATCCCCAATGCCATTGGATTACTACACCTCCCCCACCCAACATGGCCTTGAGTAAAACCTCTTGTTTGTTGCAGTCACATCCAGGGGTTATAATCAAACAAGAACATTTTGCCTTCTGTAATTAAATATCAGCTGTACATTTAGTACACAATATACCTACACCTCCAGGGCTGAATCAGTAATTGGAAATCTAAGAACTGTGTTTTCTTTAAAAGTCATGCAAGAACGTGAAAAATGCAAATATTGGGATGTTAACAAATTCTTATCTGCAGTAAAAACAGTATGCTGCTAAATTCATATTTACTTATTTGCATACAGAGTAGAAAGAAAGTGGTGTTTGAGAAAAATAAAACAAGCAATATTAGCTTGAAAGCAAAAGTTACCAATATGGATTTTGCAATGTAATTCACCCATTATACATTGTAGGTTTTAGCTACATTTAAACAACGGTTTTGCAGCATAATGGTGTGTGTCAAAAAATAATAAAAATACAAATTAAAACATGTTACAGATTGGTTAAGGGAATTGTATGTTAACGGGAGCTGTGGTCCATCCCAAGCCAGTCCTCACAAAAGTCCAGGTTTATTAGTAACCCCAAGGGACAGTATTGGGAAATCAATATATATATATACATACACACACACACACACACACACTTTTATTGAGTGTATACCACAGGTTTGGCAAACCTTACCATAGGGCGGAAAGCACATGCTATCTCTGTTCTGTTCATATTCAACCATAATGCATAAACCCCAATATATATATATATATATTATATATATATATATACACACATATACAGGAGGAGTGTTTAAGGAGAAGTTAACAGAGGTGTAGGTAGAGGGCAATGAATTATCATGTGGCTTATTGGTAGCTATTTGCAGAATTGCATTTGTTTTTTATCTAAATATTGAGCATATTTTATTGAAATGGTCTAATCAACTAACATCTAAACTGGCCTCCATTAGAACAATTCAGGCAAGATAGTTGAAGCTGATCCAGAAACACAATTGAGGTATTCACTGAAGACAATGTAAGGGCACAATCTGATGTTTACTCACAATGTGCAAAAATGGGTATGAGCCATTTGATGATTGAAAAGAAATATCCCCAAAACTACTGCATATTTGGACATGTATAAAACACCAAACAAAATCAATATTGTTCTTTGATTTGGAGACACAAATGTATGTTTGAAAATTTTATTTGCTTTTCAAACCTGACCAGTAACTGCCTTTGAACAAATGCAAAATAAAGGGTAAATTCGAACCAAACCACTCTGCATGATTGATTATTTGGGACAGACACCCATCACGTGTTTTTCTAAGCTAACATGATAAAGTATTGTAATGCCACACAACTCATGCTAGGCATCACCATTTTAAGGATATACCAGGGATGACAGAGGAGGAGACTAGAAACCAGGAATGCAATTGAACAAATTGTTAGTGTTTACAACTTATCGAGTCAGTGCAGATGCCTGATATATTAGAATTTCATGCATCAGTCTAACAATGCATATTTTCACGCAATCCAAACATAAATCTAATAAACATAAGGCAGAGGGCATTGGCAGGGCCACATTTACCCTCCTTGCTGCCCCAAGGCCAGCTTCATCATAGCACCTCCCATATATATGCAAAACTTTGGTGGGTGTATGTTATTGAATGGGTCTAGTTCGGTATCTTTGATTGGATGTGTGAATGTGCCTTGTTTGGAGTAAAATTAAATGATGCATGTGACTAGGTGGATGGTTGGTTGATAGATAAGATGGACAGGGCTGGGAGAAGGTAGGTGTGTATATGTGTGAGGAAGTCTGTTTGAGATTTTGTACGTTAGTGGGAATGCGTGTGTGGAGGTGGTTGTTTGTTGCTTGCTTCTTGTTTCCTGGGATGTTGCTTACAGGGTTGTGTGTGGGGGCAATGCATCGTGTGTGGTTGTATATGAGAGGGGGCATAGGGGCTTTAGTGTGTGTGTGTGGAAGGGAAACTGATTATGTAGTTTGTGGTAAATTGGACTTGCAGTGTATGTATATATGGCTATGTGCGTGTTTGGAAGGAACAGGAACTGTTGTGTGTGTTGAGGGGTAGATGATAACTGTAGTGTGGGAATAAAAGCTGTGGGGGGAGGGACTGTGAAGGGGGAGATTTCCTCAACATGAATGGCTCATGGCAGAAAAACACTCACAAATACACACATACATTTAAAGTGACAACCCTGCACACACATACACACATACAAACTGACATTCGCAGTCATACATCACTGGCTCCTCATGTATGACTCCACCAGTTCAGCATATCTGGTAGTCCACTCTGCCTGTGTGCTGCCTCACAGCCCTCTGCGAGCGAGGAGAGAGTGGAGGAATGTGATGTCACCTTCCCGCTCTGTCCCTCCTCCTTGCACACACAGATTGCCATGCAGGGAGGACACATCAGTGAACACTCAGAGCGGGCTGCCAGTACTGAGGTCTCATTTGACAATGTGCTATTTGCCATAAGGAAAATTATAGTGGGTGGCACAGGGGCAGCACTGCATGACATGGTGCTGGTCAAATCGATCATAATCAGACCAAAGCAAAGGAAAGAAAAACAAAAGCTTAACGGAATGACAACTGATAGGGCAAGTGCCATCCCTACCCTGCTTGCTGTCCCAAGGTAATAGCCTCTGTGGCCTTATGGCAAATTCAGGCCTGGGCATTAGGATGTTTAATGACAATTGAATAAAGAGTAGCCACAGTTTAAGATTAATGTGAGGCAAATTTACTGAAAAACCACTAAAAGTTTGGATCTGAATTGCACTGAATGATTTTCTAAACCCAGCCAAATCCACCCATCCACCTATCCATCAGTCTCTCTGGTCGCCTGTTCCTTTAATCCCATCCCAAATTTGTCTTTCATAAAAATGTGAAAGATGGGCAGCAATTTGAAGAGCCACTGCAAACTTTAGTTTACTAAATGGGCATTTTTGGATGCCACATGGGCACTTAAAATTTCCTTGGAACATTCCCACACATTTAGTTTGCTATAAAAATACTGTAATAGGTTTGGAGGAAAATTAGAAAAGAGGTACTAAAGAAGAAAAAAAAAGTGTTATGAAAAGACACAGACAGAAAAGGTACAATTTACTATTTGATTAAATATATATTTCCTTCCAGATAGAGTAGAAACCTTCAGAAAGGTATTAGCATTCTGAAATAAAAGCTTGCGAACATTGTTCTGATGAGATAAATCAGCTGCATGAACACGTATTTTAAAATTATTCTAGCACAGTTAGTTGCAAATGCTTGAAAGGCCCAGACAATTACATCCCTTGCAGAGAACACGTCTTTAATTAAGTAATTCTTTCTTTATACTGCACGATACAGCTTAAAGTTAATCTTGCTACACCTTAGTATTTGAAGAAACAATAAAATGGTGAGAACAAATCTTACTGCCCAACAACGTCTAAATAAATAATAGAACTCCATAAATCTTCCTCAAATCTGCTATAAGAAACACTATAATAAATAAAAATTTGTAAAAAAAAAAAAAGCACTTTAGTTTCAAATCTTGGAAAAAAAAAAATATGATATATATATATGATTATTTATATATATATAAAAAAACAAACAAATATACCTTGCACTCAGGCTTCAATCATATAACCGGGTGCATCACCTAGGCTCCAATATCCAAATAGTAGTGATGGTTGACTGCACTGATGGATTCTTTAAAACGTAACTTTTATTTATAATGTTAAGAGCAGATCAACGGTTCAGTCCCTCTTGTGGACTTTCATCAGGATCATGATGAGGGACTGAAACGTTGATCTGCTCTTAACATTATAAATAAAAGTTAAGTTTTAAAGAATCCGTGAGTGCAGCCAACCATCACTACTATATATATATATATATATATATATATATATATATATATATATATATACATACATATATATACACACACACACACAATTACACGCACTGATCAGCCACTGCATTAAATGAGCAAGCGAAAAGATCTGAGTGACTTTAACAAGGGCCAAATAATGATGCCATCTAGAACACAGCACCTCCAAAACAGCAAGTCTTATGGGTGTTCCCAGGGCCACCATCAGGGAGTGGCCGTGGTATAGTGCGACCGGGCCCATTTTAAAAAAAAAAGCAGCCGTAAGTGCTGCTGGAAGTGGTCACTTCCTCCCAGCTCACTCCGCGCGGGAGGAGCGCCTGCGCCGGTGAAGAGGGAGAGCCAGGCAGTGAAGAGGGAGCTGTGCCGACTCCCATCATCCCCAGCCACCCTCCTGCAAAGAAAAGGTAAGAGACAGGAGGGTGGCTGGAAAATGAGCTGTGTGTGTGTGTCTGTATGTATGTATGTGTATGTGTATGTATGTCTGTCTGTATGTCTATGTATGTCTGTATGCATGTCTGTCTGTATGTCTATGTATGTCTGTATGTGCATGTATGTCTATGTATGTATGCATGTCTGTATGCCTATGTCTGTATATGTATGTGTGTATGCATGCATGTCTGTGTATGTATGTATGTCTATATATGCGTGTCTGCCTGCATGCCTGTCTGCCTGCATGCCTGTCTGCCTGCATGCCTGCCTGCCTGCATGCCTGTCTGTGCCTGTCTGTCTGCCTGTCTGTCTGCCTGTCTGTCTGCCTGTCTGTCTGCCTGTCTGTCTGCCTGTCTGCCTGCCTGCCTGTCTGCCTGTCTGCCTGTCTCTGCCTGCTGCTGTCTGCCTGTCTGCCTGTCTGCCTGTCTGCCTGTCTGCCTGCCTGCATGCCTGTCTGTCTGCCTGCATGCCTGTCTGCCTGTATGCATGCATGCCTGTTTGTATGCATGCATGCCTGTCTGTATGCATGCATGCCTGTCTGTATGCATGCATGTCTATGTATGTCTGTATGTCTGTATGTATATGTTTGTCGGTCTGTCTGACTGTATGCATGCATGTATATGGATGTATGTCTGTCTGTCTGTATGTCTATGTATGTATATATGTATGTCTATATGTCATTATAAATGTATATATGTATGTCTGCAAATCATTATGAATGTATGTATGTGTGTATGTGTATATGTATGTCTGTATGCATGTATGTCTGTCAGTATGTCTGTATGTATGCATGTATGTCAGTCTGAATGTATGTATGTCCGTATGCCATTATGAATGTATGTGTGTATGGATGTCAGTGTCTGTATGTATGAATGTATGTTGGTGTCTGTATGTATGTGTCTTTATGTCCTCATGCAAGTGTGTCTGTATATATGTTAGTATGTGTCTGTCACTATGTATGCCTGTGTGTATGTCTCAGTATGTGTGTGTCAGTATGTATGCCTGTATGCGTGTATGTCTGTTTCAGTATGTGTGTATGTTAATATGTATCTGTGTCCTTTTGTATCAGTGTGCGTATTTGTGTCTGTGTGTGTATTCCTGTGGGCGGTATTTGGAGGCGGACCCAGTGGGCGGTATTTGGAGGCGGGCCCCAGGGGGCCCAGACCCTGAGCTGAGTTAGGGGCCCCAAAATTTCTGGTGGCGGCCCTGTGTGTTCCAGTTTAGCAGTGGTTAGAATGAACCAAAAGGGTGCAAGGAAGGACAACCAGTTTACTGGCATCAGGGTATGTGAAACCAAAGCTCAGTGATACACTTGGTGTTCGAAGGCTAGCCTGTCTGTTCCAATCACCCAGAAAAGCTAAAATTGTCTCAAATTGCTGAAGAACTTAATGCAGGTCATAACAGAAAGATGTCAGAACACAAAGTGCATTGCAGTTTGCTGCTAATGGGGCTGTGTAGTCGTAGACCAGTCAGAGCACACATTCTTGGTGAACGTTTTCTTACCCCACTACAACAACCAGTCACTAAATATGGAAACCAAGGAGAACTGCACACAATGTTTTATTAATAACTAAATATTTACTGCTTTATTAAATCATAAGTAGGACATCACGTACACTAAATCAGTCACAACATTAACACCATCTGCCTACTTTCCTGTAGGTTCCCCTCGGGTAGCCGAAACAACTCTTAGGTGTCACAGCATGGACTCCACAAGACCTCTGAACATATCCTGTGGTATCTAGCACCAATGCATCAGCAGCAGATCCTTTAAGTCCTACAAGTTGCAAGGTGGGGCCTCCATGGGCTGGATTTGTTGTTCCAGCACTATTTTGTAAAGTGGCAGGGTACATTATCCTGTTGAAAGAACACCATTGCCATGAAGGGGTGTACCTGGTCTGTAACAATCTCTACATAGGTGATACATGTCAAAGTAATAAATGCCAGGACCCTATGTTTACCAGCAGAACATTGCCCAGCTTTCTTCCCATAGAGAATTCTGCAACCATCTCTTCCCTAGGTAAATTACACACAATCACCAGGTCACCCGAACTAAAAGAAAACATGATTCATCAGACCAGGCAACCCTCCTCCATGGTCCAGTTCTGTTTCTCATATCCTTGTTGAAGACACTTTCACACTATGTGTTCGGACATCTTTCCATCATAGCCAGCATTAAGTATTTTTAGCAATTTGAGGTACAGTCTGTAAGATGGCTCCAAATGGGCTATCCTTCGCTCCCTATGTACATCAATGAGCCTTCGGTGCCTGTGACCGTGATGTTGGTTCACTATAAAATGTAACGGTTTCCCGTTAAGCTGTTATTGATATGCTGTTTACAAGTTTATTATTTCATTTAAATATTTTAAAACTGTCCCCTCTTGCAAATAATTCAAGGTGAGGACAGATAATTAATACCATAACAACTTCATCAAAATTTAATTGTTATGGTGCCACGAGGTCTCATGGCACTGGCTTATCTTTAAAGGTTAAACTGTTCCTGAAAAGGATTGAGAAAAATCTGTAAATTTCTCAAGCCGGTTTTTCTGAATGAGGACGAGCTTTGATGACAGGATCATTCCTTTAAAACATAATATTTTATATTCTTTTAAATTAGTGAAGTGGTTTAGAGAGCAGGCCAGGGGCATTGTACAGTGTACCAATTCTTTAGTGGTGAATAAATGCACATGTCATTTCCTACAAATTAAAATATCTGCACCAAGCTCATATTTAAGATAGATATGGTGGATTATGGAATAGTATAGTATCAAGCCATCTAAATGTGCTTGCATACTTCTTGCAATTGTGGATGCATACTATGATATTGGGGTCATAGATTACTGCGCTCATGTTCATGAGTTCCATAACTTTTAACTAGTCTTGGAAAAACTAGACTCAACATTAACTTGCATTTTGTGATGCTGCTCGGCAGAACTATAGGTTCCAAATGGACAAGAGTGTTGAGTGGCTAACAGAAAAGTGCAACATTTCTATGTAACAATCACTATTTAAGGGATGCGATTTGCAAAAGACCCCAAGGATAGCAAAGTAAAACAGATTGGAGAATTCTGCAGAATATAAAGAGATTTACTTTGTTAAAAAGCTCTTACAGCTTGCATCCATGCTGAAACCAGTTGTTCTAGTTCCGTCTTGGCCTGGTTGCATAATTCCAGAATGCGTTCTCTGTTCTCATGGCTTGTGTATGCTGAGTCGGTAAAGTCCTCCGTATGTTCCAAAATGACTTCTAGCAAAGTTGAAACATTCTCCTTGGAGAGGTAATATAGGTTTTCACGGAGCCCTTCAACTTTACTCTATAAAAATAAAAAAGCAATAATGCAAAGGTATGTAAACAAAGTGACTTCACAAAGGAAACAAACGTAAATTTATTTACCAATAGGCTTGGACAAAAAGTAACAAAATGGATTTCTTTAACCTGATTTTTTTTCTTTTATTGGGCAATCTCTTCCCTAAGTACCTGCTTGTCTCACTAGCTTGTTAATAGTGCCTTTTTTTCTTTTCCCTTAGGGAAATCTCTTTGTTTTTTTGGAATCTAATGGAATTACTGTATAGTCCACCCTAGCATAACGTGTACTATGATCTGTCAAGGTGAATACTCCAAGAAAAGACGCTCCTGGGATGTTTTACTGGGGCAATACCTGGGAACTGCACCTTGTATTACATTCTAGCTACTGACAGAGAACAATTGATTCAAAGGAGATGGCTCATGTTTGAAACAAAATTTCCATCAAAACAATGATCCAAGGCTCGATTCCAAATCTTTGAATGCATAAGTTAAATGAACAGAAAATCAATGATCCAGACTGGGCAATACAATTGCAAGACGTCATTTGAAAAACACATTGGCAGTTTAAGCATAATGTAAGTAAGCAGTCAATATCTAAATACAAACAAATTATCGGAAGTAACTGAATTAGTTATAGGCTTCAACATGAGCTAGATATTGGTGCGGTGTAAGTGACAAGGACCTACACCTATAAGTGGAGCGCTCAAACACAGATAAATCTTACCAAAACGTAGTCTCATTCAATGGTAAAATATGGGGTACATGTCAAAATAAAATACAGAAAATACAATATAGTGTAGATGGTACTAAAAAATGGCTTCACAGTGATTATAATAATATCGTGTTGAATATTACACTCACATTTCAAGGAGCCTGTATATAGAAAACACTGGCTCCGTATAAAGGCTTGTGTGCTGTTATGGTAGCACCACCCTCCTACTTTGGCTTGAAGAATTTCTCGAGAACACGAAAAAAGAGAAGAAAGCAAACCGATGTGTAGACTTCTGGTGATAAATGACACAGATATGTGTTCAATAAATGGGGTGCTCACCTGGTCCTGAGCCTACGAATCCCGGCTCTAGGTATGTGGATTTTGTGCCAATTTGAATGGGGATGGCACTACCCCTGTGAGGATTCCTTGGAGGCTCCAAAAAGAACTTGGATGAGGTATTAAATGAAAATGGTAAATTTATTAGTTTAAAATAAACATAAAAACAAAGATGATAAAAGTCCTCAAATAAAAGTCCTTTAAAAATGGCCAATACGCGTTTCACTCTCAAATAGAGCTTCTTCAGTCAGCTGTAATGTTGGTCCTCTGAATCCTCCATTTTAAATGTCATCTGGGTCTTCCCCTTTAATGAGTTAAGTTCATTCTGTCCAATCAGATTCAATTTCACATAATGTGTGTGTATGTGTGTACCTTTAATAGGTTAATGATGTTGACGCCTTTATTTGTCTATTTTTTCATTGGTGGGCAGCATTGGTTGGCGGAAGTGCTTGCTTTCAACCGGGTGGTTGGCGGAAGTGACGTCATCTAATCATGTGATCGCCATCCAGCCAAGTAAAAAAAAAAAAAATCATGCTGCAAAAAGCAAATAGGGCTGCAGAATTGGAATGACAGTTAAATTGCATAATGTCAAATATTAAAATCCTAGTGATATAATATAAATTGTGGTGCATATAGACTAATATATTTACATTGTTAAAGGTGCATACAGTGCCAGTGTTTTTCATTGGTGGGCAGCATTGGTTGGCGGAAGTGCTTGTTTTCAACCGGGTGGTTGGCGGAAGTGACGTCATCTAATCATGTGATCACCATCCAGCCAAGTAAAAAAAAAAAAATGCTGCAAAAAGCAAATAGGGCTGCAGAATTGGAATGACAGTTAAATTGCATAATGTCAAATATTAAAATCCTAGTGATATAATATAAATTGTGGTGCATATAGACTAATATATTTACATTGTTAAAGGTGCATACAGTGCCGATGGTACATATATATTAACATTAAAAAGGTGATATTACATACATATGTGCTAGAATAGATATCCTTATTGGGTATTTGCCAAAAGGTGATTAAATCAATATTCTTTAAGTGGTATTCACAATGTTTATAGTGTTTGGGCATAAATAATATGCCACTGATTGAAAATGAATAAGAAAAATGTATAAAAGAAAAACAAGGATACAAAAAAGGGTAGAATGGATTACAATGGATAAATTCCATTGAACCCCAAAAAAGGGAAATACCCATTTAAATGAAATGGCAGAGTTCGAAGTCTATATTCAAACCCCGGGGCTTTAAAGTCCCGAGGTTGAATATCCACCTCATCTCACTCTGTCCCAATAATCTATTAAGGTCGCCTCCCCGCCAATTCCCCTTAACCTTTTGTATACCCATAAAGGGTAATTGAGTGGGATCACTATTGTGAGCTAGGGTGAAGTGGTGTGATACACTGTGTCCTTCAAATTTTTTCTTTATATTTCTAGTGTGTTCCTCAATCCTAGTGTGCAAATTCCGTTTGGTGCCTCCCACATATTTTAAACCGCAAGGACATTCCAATAAATATATTATGTTGTTTGAGTAACAAGTTATAAGTTCTTTAATAGGGAATTCCTCATCGTTATTGCAGTTCTTAAAAGTCTTAATATGTCTCTTTTTATTGTTGGTGTTCCTACACGCAAGACAAGTACCACATCCGTAAAAACCCTTTCCTTTATTTAGGAAGGTAGTAGTTTTAGTTTTTTTAATGTGGTTCTTTACCAAAAGTCTGTTTAAGTTAGCTGCACCCCTAAATATTATCTTGGGTTTTGGTGGTAGAATCTGGGATAGGGCATGGTCCTGAAGTAAAATAGGCCAATGTTTATTTAGGATTTTCCTTAATGCCTTATTGTTATGGCTGTAATTACATACAATGGGTAAATTGACCTCACATTCATTTTGCGTTTTATTTTTTTCTTGTAATAAAGTGCTCTGTGGAATTTTTAAAACTTGTGTATAAGTGTCGTTGAGTGTCTCCTTTTTATAGCCCTTATCTAACAGGTCGGTAATTAATTTGTCTGCTTGTTCCTTGAAGATGTCATTGTCCGTGCAGTTTCTTTTTATACGTATAAGTTGTGATTTAGGTACACTATTTAGCCAAGGGGAAAAGTGACAGCTTGAGGTGTGGATAAAGCTGTTCACATCTACATCTTTAAAATGTGTCTTGGTCTTGATCTTTTCATTATCAATAAAAATATCCAAATCTAAAAATGTAACCGTGTGTTTACTAAAATTCGTTGATAAAATAATGCCCCATTCATTATTGTTTAATTGATTTTAAAAACTTTGTAACGTATCTTCTGTGCCCTTCCAAATAAAAAACAGGTCATCTATGTAACGGCGATAGGTCACCAGGCCCTCTACCCAGCCCTCATTAAGTTGTAAATGTTGGCGCTCCCAGTCTGCCATGAACAGGTTGGCGTAGCTGGGTGCGAACCTGGTGCCCATCGCCGTCCCACATGCCTGTAAGTAAAAAGTGTCATCGTACCAAAAATAATTACTGGTTAAAATTAATTGTATCCCTTCAATGATAAAATCAATTTGATCTGACTCAAATTTCTGAGATTGTTCTAAAAAGAATTGTACTGCTGCACAGCCCTTTTGGTGTGTGATAATGGTGTATAGAGAGCTGACATCGGCAGTTACTAGGTAGTAGTCATGTTCCCATTTGATGGTCTGTAAATGTCTCAGAATGCTCCCTGTGTCTTTAAGGTAACTAGGGATGCCTTGCACTATAGGCTGGAGGCATCTGTCCACATACTACGAAAATCTACATGATATGGAGTTGATGCCTGAGACGATAGGTCTTCCAGGTGGAACTATGGGGTTTTTATGCACCTTGGGGAGGTAGTAGAACACCGGGATCTTAGGGTGTGTTACGTTTAGATACTCAAATTCTTTTTTATTTAAAATCTCCTTTTGTAAACCCTTGGTTATGAGATCGTAAAATTTATTTTTAATTTCAATAGTTGGATCTCCTTTTAGTTGTGTGTAGGTTGTGTGGTCGTTAAGTAACCTCATACATTCTGTGTGATAGTCTTTGACATTTAGAATGACTATTCCCCCCCCCTTATCCGCGGGTTTAATAATGATGTCATTATCTTTCTGTAGTTTTTTTAGAACTTTGTACTCATCTTTTTGAAGGTTTTGTTGGTAACGATTCGCTTTTTTTAATTTATTGATGTCTGACATCACCATTTTCTCATAGGTGGTCATTTCTCCTGAGATTAAGTGTTTTGGAAAAAAGGTGGACTTTTCTTTTAATGTCGTGTGTGTATACTTTTCTGCAGTAATTAGGCTATTGGTTATGGGATTTTTTTGGAAAAATTTTTTCAAACATAAGGTGCGTTTAAATTTATTTGGATCTACATACGTCTCAAATTTGTTAAGATTTCTAGTGGGTGCAAATTTTAGACCCTTCTGTAGTAATTTAATTTGTGTACGGTTCAATGTAGTGTAGGTGAGGTTAAAGATACCTGCTTCTTTTTCCATCTCCTTTTGATTTTTTATGGGTTGCGTTTGTCCCTCTTTCCTCCTCTGTGTGTCCACGCCTCCTCTATTTCCCCTTCTTCCGTGCTTTTGGTGATTTTTGGCGTGAGAGGAATTTGTGTTTGTCTTTGTTCCTCAGACTCCAAAAATCCTCTTCCCTTGTGATTTTTTCAAGAGGTTCAAATCTATTGTTGGTGGAAATATCGGATATTCTCCTAGGATTTTAATATTTGACATTATGCAATTTAACTGTCATTCCAATTCTGCAGCCCTATTTGCTTTTTGCAGCATGATTTTATTTTTTTTTATTTTTTTTTACTTGGCTGGATGGCGATCACATGATTAGATGACGTCACTTCCGCCAACCACCCGGTTGAAAGCAAGCACTTCCGCCAACCAATGCTGCCCACCAATGAAAAAATAGACAAATAAAGGCGTCAACATCATTAACCTATTAAAGGTACACACATACACACACATTATGTGAAATTGAATCTGATTGGACAGAATGAACTTAACTCATTAAAGGGGAAGACCCAGATGACATTTAAAATGGAGGATTCAGAGGACCAACATTACAGCTGACTGAAGAAGCTCTATTTGAGAGTGAAACGCGTATTGGCCATTTTTAAAGGACTTTTATTTGAGGACTTTTATCATCTTTGTTTTTATGTTTATTTTAAAGTAATAAATTTACCATTTTCATTTAATACCTCATCCAAGTTCTTTTTGGAGCCTCCAAGGAATCCTCACAGGGGTAGTGCCATCCCCATTCAAATTGGCACAAAATCCACATACCTAGAGCCGGGATTCGTAGGCTCAGGACCAGGTGAGCACCCCATTTATTGAACACATATCTGTGTCATTTATCACCAGAAGTCTACACATCGGTTTGCTTTCTTCTCTTTTTTCGTGTTCTCGAGAAATTCTTCAAGCCGAAGTAGGAGGGTGGTGCTACCATAACAGCACACAAGCCTTTATACGGAGCCAGTGTTTTCTATATACAGGCTCCTTGAAATGTGAGTGTAATATTCAACACAATATTATTATAATCACTGTGAAGCCATTTTTTAGTACCATCTACACTATATTGTATTTTCTGTATTTTATTTTGACATGTACCCCATATTTTACCATTGAATGAGACTACGTTTTGGTAAGATTTATCTGTGTTTGAGCGCTCCACTTATAGGTGTAGGTCCTTGTCACTTACACCGCACCAATATCTACTAAATTTATTCAGTGGAATAGAGGATATTTCCACACTAGTGTATTGAGCTGCCTGTAAATCACTTTTTGACTCTTTTGTGCACTTTTGTTATACACACTCCTCTGTAAACAGAGGCAACCTTTGATTGGTATTCATAGATTCAACATGAGCTAGTTTATTAAGAGTGCATTAACATTACCTACTATAGTTTGTAGAGGTTTGTGGTGGAAACCTGGCACCCTATGCTTGGCAACTTCCAAGACCAAGAAACATTTCCTATTGGAAACATAACCACATTTTCCTCTACCTGAATATTATATTATCCTCAGGGAAACCTGCAAGTCTCATGCTAAAATGTGATATACAACTACAATTGAATCTTGCAGGTTGCCCACTCGTTGTGAGTGACTTCTGGGAATGCTTTAGGAAAAGTTATTCAAATATTCCTTCAGCTCTGTTTTCATGCCGTGTAATGTAACTCTTCTTCTCACCTAATGTAATATTTGCGAGCATTTCTCCAAGGAGAACGCACCTTCCAAAGGATGATAACACATCGGCTTCAATGCCAGCACATCTTTGTCTGTAACATTGTAACATCTCCAAAAATTCCTGTACTTGTCACCTGTGTTGTAGATGCTATGATGGAAAGCAAAGCCAGCTGGAGTACGGTACTGCTGCTTTCTCCTGACACTGTGTGCCGAAAAACTGATTGACAGGTAAGGGTCTATCTATAACATACTACATCTGAGACTGCAGCTATTGCAAGCCAAGAATTCATATAACCCCCAAATTATTATTATTTTATTTTTGTTTTTTTAAATAATGTGTTTATCATGATCATAATTAATTTGACAAGGAAGTTATGAGATAAAGAAACAAAATGATTAAGATTAATATCCTCACCTTAAACTCTCTTATGCCAGTATAGATACTGACTGGTGCAATTTCAGCTTCCCCATTTGGCCGGGAATCGGTTACAATTTCTATTACTTGCTCCAAGGCCAGTCGCATTCTTTGGAAAACACCTTCTTTATTAATACGTGCCGATTCACAATCAGGGTGCCTGAGGCAAGTCTTTAAAAAAAATGTAAGCCATTGTAAAATTGTAAAATGTAAGATCCTCGTGTTTTAGTACAGTTCAGTTTACAGAGCAGGACAGTACAACTTCTAAAGTAAGTTAACATCTCATTGAAAATGAAACCTTTTTTTCATGCAGGCAAGACAACTTGGCCGATGGTGCTAATGTTAGCAGAATTATGAGAATTGTTTAAAAGAATCTTTAACCTGCGAAATGTCACTTCTAGGCTACCACTTAAAGGAACACTATAGTGTAAGAACCCCCCCATATTGCCCCCTTTAAAATGTAATTTAACTTTTTTCCATTGCCACGCGGGTCTCCATGTAACTGGCTCCACCACCTTGGCTAAGATCATGAATCTTGATGATCTCAGCCAATCCAATGCTTTTCTTTTGAAAAGCTATGACAATCCGCATCTCCTCATAGAGATGTATTACCATTTTTGCATGTGCCGGTTACAGGAGAGATCAAATAGGATATTGCAGTTTGGTTGTCATTTTGGGAAAAAAATTATGGAAAATATGGCAATTTGGTTTTAGTGATAGTGTCTCTTTGGATTACTACACAGATGCAGCAGGTAAGCATGGTTTTGGCACTTACTGGAATAGTAAATGGGGTTTTGGCAGTTGGCCTGTAATGGATTACAGCAGCTTGGACAGGGAATATATGACTGTACTAGAATTATTTCCAATTGTGGTTGCATTTAAAGTATGAGGTGTTGGTTTTGCTAATAAGAGAATTTGAGCCCTTATGACAACCGTAGTGTGGTAAACGCAATAAATTCTTTACATGCCTCATCCCTAGGGTCGTCATTAACACAGGGCAAACGGGGCAGCTGCCCCGGGCCCAGTTACTCCTGGGGGTCGATGGCAGCTGCCCTGTCGGCCCCACTGCCCTCATCTATTTATTCCCCCTCCACCCTTATGGGCCCGCCAGTTGAACCAGAGGCCACACACTAAGGAGGCCCACGCCCTTAAGGCCACCCGGTTGGCTTATTTCAGCAAGGGGCCCGGTCCGGCGCTGTGGCCCTTTAACAGCATGACTGGGCCCCATGCTTTTTGGAAGCCGGCTGGGAGAAAGTGACAGGCGTGAGTCACTTCCTCCCACAGAGAGAGAAGCCGCGCTGGAGGGAGGAGTAGGCAGTGAGGACAGTATATGTGTCTGTGTATCTGTATGTGTGTTAATGTGTATCTGTGCGTCTGACCATCCGCATGTGTATCGGTGTGTTTGTATCTGTGTCAGTCCATGTTTCTGTAACTGCATGTGTTTCAGTGTGTGTAAATGTGTCTTTATATCTGCATATGTTTCAATGTGTGTATGTGTATTTGTGTATGTGCTTCATAGTGTGTGTGTGTGTGTGTGTGTGTGTGTATCAGTGTATTTTTATATATGCATATATCTCAGCATTCAACACCAACACTGCATACAAACGTCAACCCTACATACTCCTGCAGTGAAACATCAAAACACACCTCTGTGTTAAACACCACAAGTATATATAAAAACCAACACTACAAATAAATGCACACTTGAATTCAAACTCCAACACCACATACAAACACACCCCAGTCACACAAACATAATCCATACAAAAACATGCTTACATTCAAACACGGCTCAGTACTACATAGAACCATACAAGCATGGGAAAATGGTAGAGCCCCTGTTGTAAAAGCATTATTGAAATTGCTTTTCTACCTTTTCTACCTTTTGGCCAAGCTTGAGATGGGTGGGCGCAAATATTTCTTGCACCAGGGCACTTTCTACTTTAGTTCCGCCACTGCATTGGGGTGGAGGGCGTGATTGCATGCCAGGGATTGGGGAGGGGAGCAGAGACCAGGGGCCCCAAGCAAATGCTTGCCCAGGGTCCAATCCATATTAAAGATGGCCTTGCTCATCCCCTCAAATTGTTACATTATTACAGGGATTGGTTTTAGTATGTGTTTGTAATAATATCTGGTTAAACGCTATGCATACAGAAGTAGAACTCTGTTTAATAGCAGACTCTGTCTTTTCCAGTTTTAACATTTCAAGAAACTCGCCCCAAGAGGAGAAACCTATTCAAAGTCCACTGGAAGTGTGGGAATTAAAATAACCAGAATGAACAGCGTATTGCAGAGCTCAGCGTTGAGCTCAACTTGGGTGGCATAAATGAATGCATGGAAGGGGCAGACGGATCCTTTATATGCAGGTTTTGATTTATTTATGCATTAATTGATGCTCATATTGCAAAGTCTTCACTAAGAAGGGATCCTGTATGCGGTATTACTTTTCTTTTTAAAACTGCTTGGCAGTAAGCTGATAGTGAAATAATTTTTAATACAACAATTATTAATTATGTTAGAAGAGAAAACTGCAAATATTCGAGGAAACTGATATTGTTTCAGTTATTGAAACAGTTAATTCATGTTTTAAAAGAAGCATGTTAAAACAATTATGAAGTTCAGCTTTTCAATCTGCCTTTCTGGTAGAATTATTTTGTTGCACTATGTTTTAGTGAATGTTGCACTATGCATAAGTGAATTGGTTATCGAATATAAGTTTAAGCATTCGGGTCTAGGAATTGAGGACATTAGCATGGGAACTTGGAAAAGTATCAATATTAAAAGAACACTATATTGTTAGGAATATATGTAGGAGTTTGACCTTCCTCTCTGTTGAGAAAAATAAATAAATATGTCTTTCCTTTTTTTCCACTGGCCGTTCAGCCTACCTCCATGGACAAGATAATCAATCTTGTTGATCTTAGCCAATCCAATGTTTTCCCATAGAAAAACAATGAGACACTGTTGACCATGAGTGACAAAATGCTGCAATCCTTGAATCAATGCATTTCTATAAGGAGCGTTCTGCCGTTCAGTAAACAGTTGCTTGCAAATCATCACTCTGACTGGCATAGGAGCCCTGGATGTCAGATACATTATAGTTTGCTGTTGTATGCAACTTTGGCAAACACAGTCGCTGTTTAAATAACCAGCATAGTCCCATTTTTACTCTGATTTGCAAACTATAGATATGGCACCTAACAAATCAAAATAGGTTTCTGTGTATATTTATATATATATATATATATAGGTTTTTTAGTGGTATGACTTAGTGCTGGAAATTATTAGTGCAACCCCCACACAGTTTTAACTGTGGTTTCTTAAGTGTCCCTCATGTACTGTTTATTGTTCTAGAGTTGCCAATTAGGCGACACAAAAAAAAAAAAAACTTGGCAAAAGGCAAACACTGGGGGGACATGCTGGCATTTCAGTTCCAGACTCCCCTTCAGAGTCTGATATACAAATGGTATATGTTTCCTCCATAGAGGCATATATTAGCCAAAGCAGTTTTGGGATAATTAGCATTATATTTGTGCCTAACTAACTTGTCAATTTTTTAGCATATCAAAAGAATTGCACATGTTAAATCATGCTTGCTGAGCTTGAGGACTGGGATTTGTTTTTTCTCACTTTAAATTGATATAAAATAAAGTAATTACTTAAATCATGTTTGAAAGTTGTACCGTATAAAGCAACATGTTGTGTAATAGAATTACACCGCGGTTACACAATATGGACTTGTTCCTATTTTGCCAGATGGTACAGTAAATAGCTTATTAGGAGGAAATGAAAGAAGACTTGCCTTAGATGCTGTGAGCAACATCATAGTGCACTTCTCAAGTACTGCTCTTGCTGCTGCCATACAGGCCTTTTTCTTCTCATTTTTCAAGTCCTATAGAGGAAGCACATTTATTCACTAAAAATGGTACAAGACAAAACTTCACAGATCATATTAGATTGTTGACCGGTAGTGGCACGAACACAGATTCTTCCCACAGAGATTAAGTTTACATCACTAAGTCTTTTCTTGGTTCCCATGACCAGTAAAACTTCCAGGCACAGCTTTTATACCTACATTTTGCCGGTCCCCAGTAAGATGAGCGAACTCCACCATTTCATTACCAAACTGACTGAATATCTGCACAAACTCCTGAAAACTGCTCACTTTCTCAAGATGTTCCATGGTTGTCAGGACCTACAAAACATAATATTTAAGATAAGAAATATTCACATGCAATAAGTAGGAGATAGTTCCCATGTTGTATCACTCCTTGTAGAGATACAAGCAGCAACATTTTTATAATAATTCAAACACAGACTCAAAAATCATCCTCCAATGCCATTTTTAATTCAATTAATTACCGTATATACTCGAGTATAAGTCGACCCGAATATAAGCCGAGGCACCTAATTTTAGCACAAAAAACTGGGAAAAAACTTATTGACTCAAGTATAAGCCTAGGGTGGGAAATGCAGCAGCCACTGGTAAATTTCTAAATAAAATTAGATCCCAATAAAATTACATTAATCGAATATTTAAAGTGTGTGTATATAATGAATGCAGTGTGTGTGTGTGTTTGTGTGTGTATATAATGAATGCAGTGTGTGTGTGTGTGTATATAATGAATGCAGAGTGTGTGTGTGTTTGTGTGTGTATATAATGAATGCAGAGTGTGTGTGTTTGTGTGTGTATATAATGAATGCAGTGTGTGTGTGTGTGTGTGTATATAATGAATGCAGTGTGTGTGTGTGTAGTGTGTATATAATGAATGCAGAGTGTGTGTGTGTTTGTGTGTAGTGTTTATATAATGAATGCAGTGTGTGTGTTTGTGTGAATTCAGTGTGTGTGTGTATATAATGAATGCAGTATGTGTTTATATAATGCAGAGTGTGTGTGTATATACACACACTCTGCATTATATAGACACACACACTCATACAAACACACACTCTGCATTATACACACACTCTGTGGGTATATAATGCAGAGTGTGTGTGTGTAGTGTGTAAACCGGGTGGGGGGAGGGCATTTTTATTATTTTAATATTTTTAAAATATTATTTATATATTTATTATTATTTTAATATTTATTATTTTAATATTTATTTTTTGTCCCCCCTCCCTGCTTGCTGCTTGGCCAGGGAGGGGGCTATATCCCTGGTGGTCCAGTGGTGTGTACTATGCAAGGGGCGGGGGGGCGGAAGCGAGCTGTTACTTACCTTTGTAGCAGCTCCGGTCAGCTCCCCAGTTCAGCTCCCAGTGTAAGTCTCGTGGTCTGCGTGCCGCGCGGAACGTTGCCATGGTAATCCGTGGCAACGCTCTGACGGCCGCGGGTGTCGCGAGACTTACACTGGAAGCTGAACTGGGTAGCTGCACGGAGCTGACCGGAGCTGCTACAAAGGTAAGTAAGAGCTTGCGGCCAGCCCCCAACAGGACCATTACATTACAAGTCCAGCGGTCCTGGTCTGTATTATGGCAATGTAAATTGGCAGAATACAGACACTGACTCGAGTACAAGCTGAGTGAGGCTTTTTCAGCACAAAAAATGTGCCGAAAAACTCTGCTTATACTCTAGTATAAACGGTAATTAACATTAAGCAAATCTTAAAGTAACAATCACCCTAAAACTCTTACATTGATAAAGAGAACTTATAAAAGTGTTGAGCTTAAAAAGTCAGTCAGTTATGCAAGTTATTATAGACTGTAAGCTCATTTGAGCAGGGCCTATTGTTCCTATAAGTCTGTAATTGTCTTATTTATTGTTCAATCTCCCCCTTTGAGAATATTGTAAAGTGCTATGGAATAGGCTGGCGCTATATAAATACTAGTAATAATAACAATAATAATTATCAACATGTTTATACACCTGCAATGGACCTCCTAACATAAAGGCATTATGAAGTGCCAGAAATTCCAAGTACTTCAAATATGCAAGGCTTTAAAACATGTGTAAGCTGTATTATATGGTACACTTTGCCCCTATCTGTATTTATATCAGGGTAAGGATATACACTAAATGGGAATTGATTGCAATTTTAGACTGCAGAGTAGAATTGTGAAAAACCTCCATCTCTGATATTTTGTCCTGAAAACTGCATTTCCCATGTATATACTTCAAAATTCTTATTTTAATAAACCTCCCCGTCACCCCATGCTTGCTTTGCATTGTACAGGTCTGTAAAAATAATAAATAGATATTTACTTTAAAGTGGTGGAAATTGGTCAGAGATGATAATCAGGACAGAAAAGGTATTCAATCAGTAAACCTCCAAAGGTAAATCCCGGACAAACTGATTCATTCATGTGTGGATAAAAAGGCTTATGATTTGAACAAACCGCTTAAGCAACATTTTTGCACAACTCTAACAGATATTTAAACATATGACAAACCTAAACATCGGAATTTATTACATCCTCAAAATCAATTACTGGCGCAATATTTTTTCCACATACAACAGAGTTTTAACAAGATTTGTTTCTTAACAGAGCATCAGTTTTGGTAATTTAAAGACATTCCACATTTGGCATTGAAACAGTCCTTGGTTTCTCTTTTAAGTGTGTTTAACCCCTTAAGGACACATGACATGTGTGACATGTCAAGATTCCCTTTTATTCCAGAAGTTTGGTCCTTAAGGGGTTAAAGCCACTGTAATGTAGTGAAGGGAGTTATTTTACACTCATTTTTAGAGTCTTTTTGTTGAATCTTCCTGGACACTTGCATAAAGTCTGCATTTAGTTTCAGCAGACATATCATGAGCAAATTTGTTAACCGGTTTAGGTGGCAGCCACAAACGTTTGAGTCATAACACAAGCTGCAATGTGTTTCCTAGACATTCCAGACACACTTTACCGAGATACATCTGAAGTTCTGCACACAATACATTTGTCTGAGACTATTCCCCAGCAGAATTAAATGCTGATCAATTTGCAGCTCGCAACTATAACAATATTAAGAATGTCATTAGACTGTTCATTTCCTCATTTTAGTGCACCCTCTGGTTTAATTTTACACATTTGTATCATTACCTCACACAAGAAGCCCAACTATGTAACCATTAGTGTTAGTTTATTATGCAGTGTAACAGCTTCCAGTATTTCACTAGGACTGATTACCAATCTTACCGTAAATGGATTGCATTCACAGTAATTAACCATGTCAATTCTGAACCAGTACAATACGCTATGCAGACTTTGGGATTACATTTCAAAAACTCGCTAGATTTATATACAGAGCTTTATGTCCTATACCTGTATGTATATTTAAATATTAAAAGTAAATATGTTTATATAGTTCAGATGTATTCTTTAACTCTTAATACGACAAGACACTATAGGAGAATAGAAACTCAGCCCTATTTAGACTCCAATCTTTCCAAGAGCTAGGTATGGAGATCTGCAGTGCTGTGAGAGTTCTCAGTTAGGAGAATGTGCAATATGACAAAAAGCAGATAGGAGCAGACACGGAAGTGGGTGCACAGACTCCCTAGTCAATCCACTAAACTTCTTTGGACGCAGATCCTCTCCTTGAGAGAATGGTATTAACTGGAGGGGGCCTTGGATGTGTAATGGAACAGGGGATGGGGTATTATTATTTAAAGGCCATGGGTGTTTCTCTGTGTTCTTGTTCAGTCTTTTTCTTATTTCCCAAGTTCTGCCTTCCCCATTATTTAGTGGTACACCTGTGGGAGGGGGCAAAAAGGACGGTCAAGTGGTGTTCAAATAGGCAGCCTATCTCATGATGCACTTTTGCTACACTTCTTGGGGTCAGTTCCCGAGTGTCCCTAAAAGTGGGACACCAGGAAAAAAAGTTATACTACTACCTAGTGCTGAAGGTAGGCAACAGTCAGCACTCCAGATGATATGGACTTCATCTCCCATAATGCTCTTACAGCCATAATGCCAGCAAAGCGTCAGGGGAGATGTAGTCCACAAGATCTGGAGTGCTAAGGCTGCCTACACCTGATCTAGTGCCTGCCTTTGACTGGTTTACAATCCTTGATGCTACATTGTACTAGCCAAGCGCTACTTACCTGTCACTACTGCCTACACAGAGTGAAGTATGCATGCCCAGGTATGTGTTTCTGTGCTTCACCAGCAAACTACTAACCATGTGCGTGGTTGTTATCTGTAGCGGCGGAAGTTACCAGTGATAGGCTGCAAAAATTTAACAATGGCTGAATTCAGCCATGTTGGAGGCCTGTTAGTAGCAAGACAAAATGTCGTCAAAATGCAGTTATGTCAACAGGCATTATCTTTTGGAGAGGAGAAGGGCTACATGATATGTTGAGGACGAATCTTGCTGTGGCGAATAAAGGAATCTCTTTGTAAAAAATATAGGGAAAGGAAGGGATTACATTAATAAACCATATTGTGTTATGGGGGGTGTTGTTGCAAGGCAAAGCTAAACATGCTGTAAGACGGGAGGTGTGAAAACTGGAATGCTCAGAAAGGGTTGCAAGAGTGAGAGTTAAGAAGGATTTTTGAAGCTGGAATTATGATATGGGAAGTTGTAGAATAATAAGGGCCTATGTGGACAGGCTTTCTTCCTGACCCAAAGACATCAAATACTACTCTGGCAGCAAGACATCTACCCAATAACCACCTATTTGTGGCTATATTTGCACTTTACAAGCGGTGTTCATTTTAAGCATCACTTAGCAATAAGTGACCATGATCATTCTAGTAGTACACCACACATGCAATAATGGAAAATACATAAAAAGATATGCTTGCAGGCTTGGTACTGCATCTCTCCAATTGTCCCACCCGGGTCCCCCCCTGTCTCTGTGTAATTCTTAGTGTAGGTTTTTTTCTGTCCGTTATGTGCATCAAGTCTAAGAGAGAACGAGAGCCTTGCAAGAAATAGTTTGGCTGCCGTAATTAAGTGTAATAACATTGTAATTTTTTTGTCATTTCTGGCCAGTGCAGATTTAATAAAACCACTTTAGGTTTGCAAGGTAGTTTTATTTCCATAATATGCTGGAAAGATTACTTCTTTCCCAAAACATTTTTATGGGTGTGCATTGCCACAAAATATGGATCATTTTACCTTCCCCAATATTGCATTTCCAGCATCTATCTGGTAGCTCTGGGAAGATTCTCTTTAGGAGTCTAGGTGTTACGTACCATCCATTTGGTAGTTTGAATTGGGTTTCTATAAGATTTAAACAGTGTATGGTTTTATCTAGTTTGTTTAAGAAATGTATCCATCGTTCTTCTTCTATAGGTACTTTTAATTATTTTTCCCAATTGTTAATTAATGCTATCGGTTTGTCATGTCTCCATCTATATACTACTTTAGCACATTTTGCCATTAATTTTTTATAGTTCTTTAATTCAAATAGTTGTATAAGGTTTATGGTATTCTCCTCCTTATTTTTAAAGAGGTATTCTGCTAAGAAGCTTTTGATTCGCAGATAGTTGAACGTTTCACTGGAGGGAATACTAAAGTCCTTCATAATTTGGTTGAAAGGTTTAAGATTGTGTTCCTCCATTAGGTTTTTAATTTCCTTTACCCCTTTTGACATCCACATTTCTGTTTTTATGTTTTCTAGCATATTGGAGATACTTGCGAATGGGAGTGTGTCAATAATTTTGTTTCTAAGTCCTTTCTTGGTTATAAATGTATCCCACCATCTCGTTAGCTCTGAGTATCTGAAATGTAATTTGTGCCTCTCTTTAAAAAAATTTTTTATTTGCCTCAACAACCCAAAATAATGAGGATACGTTTCCAACCCCAGTTTTAGCTTTTCCCATTTTATACCACATTTCTTGGGTTGCTGCCTTATTTTGGGTGAGCTTTATGTGAAATAGACTGCTGGCCTGATAGCACTGCAAGACTTCTGGACACCCCAAACCTCTTTTCTGTCTTGACCTGGCTAATACTTTCATTTTAACTCTTGGTTTCCTGCCCCCAAATAAATTTAGCAAATGAAGAGTGTAGTAAGGACAGCCAGTTTTCTGGGAAATTAATTGGAAGCATTCTCCACAAGTACAGCTATTTTGTCAGGATATATGCTTAATCCTGCCCGACCATGAAAAGCCCATGCCTTTCCAATCCCTTAGATTTTTATTAGTTTGATTTAATAGTAGTAGAAAGGTAGCTTCTATTAAATACTTTAATTCTGTAGTTATATTGATGCCCAGATATTTTAGCCTATCGCTATTCTCGGGGAGAACAGTGTTCTGCACAAAAAGTTTAATTGTCCTTTTGTTCATGTTTTTTAGATATAAATGTAATTTTTTTTTCAGATTTATTTTATATCCTGAGACTTTAGAGTAGTTGTTTATGTCTTTCAGTAATTCTGGGACCGAAATGTTTGGCTCTTCTAGTGTTAATAGGGTGTCATCTGCATTGATGTTTAATTTGGTTTGTCCTAGTGAATTCGTGAATCCCTTAATTTTTTTATTCTGTCTTATTGAAATCGCCAAGGGTTCTAGCACCATTATATACTGTAAGGGAGAGCGAGGGCACCATTGTCTGGTCCCGTTTTTGATGTAAAAATGTTGTGATGCAACATGAAATCCCATCCCACCCTGTCAAACGCTTTCTCTGCGTCTATTGACAGGAGTATTAGAGGGTTCCACTGCACTCCGTTTCCTCCATTATGTTTATTATTTTTCTAAGATTGTTAATTGAGGACCTCCCTGGAATCAATCCAACTTGATCATTATTAATGAGTTGTGGTATTACGGTTTTTAATCTATCAGCTAGAATGGAAGATAGTATTTTAATATCTGTATTGATTATTGATACGGGTCTATAGTTGTCTATGTTTTCTGGGTCTTTGTCTGCTTTTGGGATGGGCACAATGTTTGCCCTCAACAGCTCTCCAGGATAGTCTCCTGTTTCCATTATATAGTTAAAAATATTAGTGAGTTCCCCTTTTAGTTGATCTTTCATTAATTTGTAAAATTTATTTGTAAAGCCATCAGGGCCTGGAACGATCTTTATTTTAAGTTTGTCTATCGATTTACTACTTCTGTTATGGACTGGTTTATTTGTCTTGATTGATAGGGTTGGAATTTTGGCATGGGCTGGTTTTCAAAGAACTTCTCAATCTCTTCTGTCTTGCCAAATATTTCTTCTGGTAAACTATATAAATTCTGATAAAAATCTTTCAAAAGCTCCTACGATTTTTTCTGGGGCCATTAGAGAAGTGTTGTTCTCTTTTATTTTATATATTACTCTTTTATGTTTGTCTTTTCTCAGTTTATTGGACATCATTGTTTCTGGTTTGTTGCCTTTTTTTTTTTTAATTCTTTATTTTTGTAGTGCAGGTGATTACATACAACTTGTCCTGCCCCGATAGCGTTGAACAAGAAATTCAGTGTAAATAGCTTACATGGTATAAAGGCATAGGTTATCATGCACTAATTTCTTAGGTATAGAACAGGTTTATAAACAAGCTTGTGTGAGTTATCTAGAGTATGATTACTGCATCAACTTTCCTGGTGTGTGAGGTTGTCTAGATACTTGGTGAGGTGTATTAATACAAGAGGTTGACTTCAAACTATTTCTGCTTCATTTTGGAGCTATTAGGTAAGGTGTTTCCAATGTGGCTGCCTTGTCTGTGTGTGTAGGATGCGCTTTCAGCTCCAGTGAGGTGAGAGCTGTCTGAGTGCAGTGGGTTGGCTAACCGGCAGTGAGGTTGGCTTGGTGGCGGGAGGATGCACTTCTGGCGGCACCATTTCTGTGCTTGTTTCTCCTCGTGGTGTGAGCCTTGAGGTCGTGAGCATGTAGGCAGTTGTGGTGATGAGTGTACCTCTGGGCCTGAGATCGATTCTTGTCGGTCCTCTATATTTTGCCAGAAGGCCTCGAATATGGCGTTCAGCCTTGCCAGAGTGTCTGGGCCTTCTTGTATGCCAGGCGGTCTGGTTTCTATCGGCGCCAGTCCGGGGTGGACGGGCCATGTCTGAGTGGGCTGCTCCGTTGCTTGGGCGAGTTCTCTTGGGACCGGGATGACCCCCGCCGGTCCATTGGGGGGGATGTGGGCTCTTTATCTTGCCTACCGCAGTGGCGGACTGCGGGGAAGTGGCCGCCTCCCCCGCGCCTGCCATGCCTGCAGGCCGCAGGTAACTTTCCTCCGCGGCGTTCCCAAAGGGCTGATTGTTTGGTGTCAGCATGTACCTCACAATGGCACCTCACTATTAATGGCACTTTTTCGTCGATTTGGTGCCCTACAATGCTGATTTTGGCTTAATTTCGCCTGCGGTCAGAGGAGCTATACAATTTCGTGTTCGCTCGGCTCAGTAGTCATGCCCCACCCCCGGTTTGTTTCCTTTTAAATACCATTTAACTTGCAATGATTCTAGTTGTTTGGATGCTTTATTTAATAGTTGATTGTAAATCTGTTTTTCTATTTCTGCAATCTTACTTGCTATTTGTGTAGTAGGGGCAATATTACTTTTTTGTTTTCATTTTTATCAGGTGACCTCTAACTACACTTTTATATGCGCACCAGACCGTAATGTCCAGTGTACCTTTGTTTTTGTTTTCGTGAAAAAAGAGATTTGTTATTTTTTACATTTCTTCCACATTAATTTTTGTGTGTAATATAAAGTCTTTTATGTGCCACTCTTACGTGACAATTATCAAAATTGTCTTTGTATTCTAGCATGATGGGAGCTATGGTATGACCATGCTATATCCTGTATCTCTTTTTTGTTTAACAAGACACAGCATGGTATCATCACCCAGAATAAAAACTATTCTGGAATAAGAATTGAATGTTCTGGAATAACATGTATAATCTAAATCTGTGTGATGGAATGTTCTCCATATATCTCTTGTGATTATTAAGTACGTTTTTATCAGGATTACAAGTTGATTCAGCACGCAGAACTGTGTAACACCTAGGATTAAGGATAAGTTAAGGACTTACCTTTAAGTTGATTCATCAGATACCCAATCTTAGCTCTATCTGAAGAAAATGAACCGGGTGAGGCCTCAGTGGAACTCACTCTGATTGAGAAATCCCCTACATTGGTGGATATTACCAGAAAAATGCGGGGTAGGATATAAGGAAATCGTAAGTGCCTTATATACTATAGGTGTGGGTACATTAGGCAGTGGTGACATAATTGGAGAAGCCTCAGGTTGTAAATGAGCCGTCCTAGTAAGGAGCGTGCTAAAAGCCTGGGCAAATTGATCCATTCGGTGATCATTCTCCTCTAGTTTTCTCTCACAAGCTATGTGCTGACACAATTCTGCAGGATCTATGGCCATGTCGTAATGTCAGGATTACAAGTTGATCCAGTACGCAGAACTGTTTCACACCTAGGACTAAGGATAATGTATAACCGGACCTTAGAATGACCGGACTTAACGTATCCATGAATCGTCAAAATACTTGCCGAGGTCAGGAACACAGAATCAGACAACGGTGAGGGAAAGCCAAAAGTTAAGGATACCAGAATTCAGGGAAGTCAAAACGAAGCCATAGTCAAATACCAGAAAATCAAGATCAGGAACGCACTCTTGGATAACCGTCAAGATGACACCACGACAAGGCAATGAGCAAGAGGAGAATTGGGTTTAAATACCCCTCCTGTGGATCCGATTGGCTGTAACCGGCTTTTGACCCCAAAAGTAATTACCTGTCAGGACGGTAATGTTCCACGGCACAACTTTTCCTGTCAGGACAGTAAATGCCATTAACCACATTTTTATGTGCGGATGAATACGTGACAGTTTTGCAGTCTATTCTCTATTTTTATTATTTATCATTCTGGCTCTTTCCATCTCTTAGTGGTTCAACTACACAATTAAAATTCCCCATAATTGGTACCAGTCCTTGTCTAATCTGCTCTATCTTTTTAAGCACTTTTGATATAAATGTTATTGTTGCTTGGTTTGGTGCATAAATATTGGCTAGTGTAAATAGTTTGTTGTTTATTTCACATATTAAAATAAAATATCGCCTTTCTGGATCTAGTTCATTTACAGAATTTAGCTTAATTTATGGTTTCTTTTTGTTTTCTGGGTCTCTCTCTCTCTCTTCAAGTGTTACCATAAATATACAGAAAGCAAAAAACCTTACTTTATTAGTGTTTACATAAAAATAAGATGGGTTGATCCAAAACATTGGCATCAACCTAAAACAAGTGTAGTGTATGACGGCTAACCCCCGCCATACCATATCTCAAGTAGTGGATGCCATATGTTGTGTGGCATAGGTGTGCTGAGGGTAGTCGGCCTGTGGTGAACACAACTGGAGGCACTATTAATGTGAGGGGTTGGAGGGGAGTAAATATAAAAAAAATAATAGTAAAAATGGTCTTTTATGAATTTCCTTTGCACTTTATTTTCTCTCTCTTTCACTTTGTTACCTAACAATTAAAAGGAAAAAACAAAACACTATACAGTAGATAATGTTGTAATTTTCACTGTGCTTTAATACTTTTACAGTGTCTTTATGTCTGTGTGACCTTCTACAACTTCATTAAAAAAACAAAAACTTTTAATACATAAAAAAAATATATATTGATACAGTCTCAACAACAGAAGGGGGGAGATAAGTATATATAACCAATTGAAAATTATTACACTGTTTGTATACTGGTGTAATGGGAATTCAATGGGATGACTCACTCACTAGGTTTAACAGCTGGACATTGTAGATATTAGGTGGTAAGCATTGCAAAGTGAAGACACCCCTCAGCTGTTCAGTTGGATGCATCTCTGCACTGGCCTTCACTAAAAAGTGGTAACCAAATGGTACTCCTGTCAAACATTACAGCTTAATGAGACTCACACCCTACATTTTTTGTTAAAAGAAGAACACTATAGTGCTGCAATACATATGGGGTCACTTCATAAAGCAAGAAAAGTCACCTATATTTTATACTAAAATATCCAGCAAACATATAGCTGATAATTTAATAAGCATTTAATTTTGGCCACCCTGACTTTTACTGGTTTGCTATGAATGAAGTTGTTATGGTGCCAAGTGGACCCTGGTGCTGGATTACCTTTAGTGGTTAACCCCTTAAGGACCAAACTTCTGGAATAAAAGGGAATCATGACATGTCACACATGTCATGTGTCCTTAAGGGGTTAAACCATCAAACAGTTTAACCCTATAGCTTTCAGTCTGATGTTCTCAGGTTTAATGATCAGGTAGGGTATTTGACGTGTCCCTGAGTAATGCTGCCTAGAAACAGATCTGTTTACATAGTAATAATTCTACCACTGAGTGGCATTTCAATAGTTTTGGACAGGAGTAACAGAAATAAAGAATTTATTGTACCTACACTTGGTAGGTACAATACTCCTCAATATATTAGCACACACAGAATTGAGCAACACTGTTCACTGTGGCTGTATGAAAAGCCCAAAATGTAGGGCTAAAAGATCATTAGCTCCAGACATTAAAAAAAAAAAAACTAAAGGGTGTATCAAACATGACTAGCTATTGGGAAGAATCATTAAAGCAGTGCTAATTTATAAGGGAGACAAAATTAATAGATTCCATAATGATTGCTCCGCTTCCTTGGTATATCACATACGCCCTCCCATTGTGCCTCTGTGACTTCATGGTGATACAATTTTAAAAATACAGAGCTAGGCTGCCCTGGATGTTCACACAAAATAAATATCTCCTGCACAAACATAGATAAAGAGGACTTACTTCTCCAGAAATATATTCATGTCATTAAAAACACATTTATGATAATTACCTTATTTCTGGAAGTGATAATTTGTTTAACGACTATCCTGTCTGCCAATATCAGAACCTTGGTAACGGAGGACAGCAAAAGTCTGGCAGCTTTTACTACTCCTGTCTTATCAGTGAAAATTGTAACTTGTCCATTAGGGTCTGGACGTTCAACGATGCTCATATCTGTTAACTGTGCAATAGTTTCTCCTACAACACAAACAAAAAGAAGTATTGAGTTCTCACACACAGACACATACACACAAATACAAACATTGCAACTGGGTATTTAATGAAAAATAGTGCAAGAAAATACACCTCCATAAACAAAAGCGGCCAACAAATATATATAGGCATCGATTTAAAATGTTTGAATATGTTTTTTTAAATTACTTATCTACAGAATTCACCATTAAAATCTATTGGAATATATGTACATAATACATTGAAACATTTTTCCAATCAGAATGTGATAATTTGAAAAGCTTATCCTAAACTAATGAATCAAGTGCATAGTTGTTTTTTATAAATCACGTTTAAGATTTTTTTTTAGTAATACACAAAGCATGGAGTAATAAAGCCATAGTCACATATCTTTACAAGTCTAAATGATAAGAATCACGAAAAAGCACAATTGTGGAAAACATTAATTGCAATTTTTATTACCCCTATATGTTTAGAGAAGATCACTGAGATCCAGGTGTTAACATGAGTTATATGGGTTCTAGGGCAAACTTGTCCTGATGAGGGACAGAAACAAAATTATAGTAATTTCTGAAAATCCACAGATTACATGGAAAGAAGACATTGGGTCCAGTAAGACTGATTCTGACTTCTAGCACTCAATTTTATGTCCTCTATACCACAGAGTGCACCTAGCTCATTGGAACCCCAAGCGAGTAATGGTGGTATCTCTTTTCCAGAATACAGGGATCAGGCTCTTGGTCACATTTAGAATGCGAATTGTTAGGGATTTTAAAAAAAGAATACAGGGATCAGGCTCTTGGTCACATTTAAAATGCGAATCGTTAGAGATTTAAAAAAAAAATGTATTTAGAGGATTTGATTGTTGTGTGAGAGAACAAAATGAGGATTTGATTGGTGTGTGATGGCTCAAAGAGAGGTGGTTTATCAGAGAATCTTTTGAGAACCCCATGATTGTCTTCCCCAGTAAGGGCGAATTACAGAGCAGTCCCACCAGATATGAAGCAGGTAGTCCACCTATTCCCCACGTTTCCAGCTTAGGGGTCTATGGAGTAAAGAAATTGTGGGGTCTAATACCAACAGGAGAGTAGTTTATATCCAGACTCTTTGTTTTATTAAGATTCTGTGTGTATAGAAACTGAGTTTTGTCAATACAAACATTTTCAATAGTGAGGACTCGCAGGTCCTGGTTGCGTATAGCACAGTAAGGTTGCGTACATAGTAGGTGAAGTGTTCATCATGTAGGGCTATACCAGGCCCATAGAGGCCGGGTATTTTAAACAGGAGCACAACAACAATCAGCACATGGTATGGTACAGTACTTCCCTTCTCCACCTGGCACCAATGTGTGTAGCTGTAGGCCATCCCTTGGAGTGTCATGCTTTTTGTATGTACCCTGCAACCCATGGCACTCTGTGCTAGGTATCTAAAGAGGTGCTACGCTATGGTGGGGTCTTAACCATACCGGGTGTAGTTGACTTTCAAGGAGCTCCATGTGGCTAATAAGGCCTTGTACTACATACAAATATGGATCTGTGTGTGTTGCCAGTGATTACAAGGCCTTTCATGGGTCTGTCCATCCCAGCTATCCCACCCTTTAAGGGTTTGCGTATGTCCTTAAGTCAGTATGTCCTTAAGTCATTGACAGCAATGAGATAATTATAGTGCTGTCTTTCTATGATCGCACTGACTGGTCCGGGACAAGATACAGGCTTATCACTATAGAGTGAGTGTGTCTTATCCATTTGCTCGTGTGTATGTAAAGGTTACAGGTGAAAATCAGAAGTAGGTTGGAAGAGAGGGAAGAAGAGTTGCCCCAGGGCCTAAGTATAGGTTAGGTAGGGTAGAATAAAGCAGGCAGGAATGGTCACGCCACTCCAGGATGCACTGAAGGACTGTAGCTTGGTGACATCATCTAAAGTCGGGCAGCGCCCGTCCTCCCCGGTGCCTCGGCAAGCAGAGTAGATCATGTCGAAGCCTTGATCTCTCCCCCCTCCAAACATAGCGGATAACTGCCGAACTCAGTGTGGAAAAAAAGTGTGCGGGTATGGCCAGTGGGAGTGTCTGAAACGAATATAAGAGCCTGGGTAGGATGTTCATTTTAAGAACTGCTATCCTTCCGAACCACAATACATGTGGGTATGCCCACCTCTCTAGATCCGCCAGTATCATCTTCAGTAGTGGGTTGAAGTTTTGTGGGTAAAGCTCTCCCGGATCCGATGTGATCCAAATCCCAAGATATCTGATTTTATAGGGGCACCATCGGAAAGGGAATAGGAAGTCCAGAGCCCGGTATTCTGCATCAGGGATGGTGATGTTAAGCACCTCACACTTGGATAGGTTAAGTTTAAAACCCAATATCTTACCAAATTGTTCAATTGCCTCCATCAGGCAAGGCATCGTGGCTCGGGGTGAGGTGATAAAAAAAAAATAAAGATAGTCTACTTTGTGTTCCACCCCTTGCCAGGAATACCCTCGAACATCAGGATGTTGTCTGATCATTTGGAGCAGGAGTTCCAGGGACATGGCAAATAGCAATGGGGACAGTGGGCATCCCTGCCTTGTGCCATTGGAGATCTCAAATTCAGTGGTGAGTGCACCGTTCACACGCACAGTGGCCCGTGGGTTATTGTATGGCGCCCGGATTCACGTGAGGAGTCTTTGCCCAACCCCCATTTTACAGAGAGTGGCAAACATGTATCGCCATCTCACCCGGTCGAACGCCTTTTCGGCATCCGTGGAGAGGAGTTGTTGCCGCGTCATCCTCGCTCTATGTTGTATCACAAATACCCTCAGGGTACTATCTCGTGCCTCTCGACTGGGTATAAATCCTGTTTGGTCCACATGTACGAGAGCCGGTAGGACGGACCAGAGCCTAGTCGCTAGTGCATTAGTGAACAGTTTGGCGTCCACATTCAGCAGGGAGATTGGGCGATAGCTGCCACATACCATTGCGTCCTTCCCAGGCTTCGGTAGAACAGTTATTATAGCTGCATGAGATTCTGCCCTGAAGTTCCCCCCTTCAGCGACTGCACTGATGGCATTCGTGAACCATGGTAGCAATATAGAGGAAAAAGTTTTATAATACCCCACGGAGAAGCCGTCCGGGCCCGGTGTTTTACCCGTTTTGGCTGATTTCAGGCGTGCCAGGAGCTCCTCCACAGAAATTAGGGTGTCCAGCATTTCTGCCATATCCGGGCTGATCGTTCTCGTGATAGACTCTTGTAGATAGTCGCGCGTCCGGGCCTCCTCCGCGTCTGAGTCATCATTTCCATCAGTTACATGTATATTATAAAGCGAGTGATAGTATTTCCTGAATTCTCCCACTATCTCGTCCGGGAAGGTCATCATGGTGCCGGACGAGAGGCATAAGTTGTGGAACTGCATGCGGGGGGCATTTCCTTTCAAGAGACGCACCAGGTATTCCCCTCCCTTGTTGGCATGAGCATAGAAGAACCCGTTGGAATGTTGTAGGGATCTGAGGTAGCGTTTCGTGAGGAGATCTTTCAGTTGTCGCCTGGCCTGCATTAGTTCCCCGTACGTCTCCATCAGGTGGGATCGTTTGTGTCGTTGTTCCAGGTCCGAAATAGATTTGTAAAGATCTGCCATTTCACGCGCTGCTGCCTTTTTCTTTCGGGAGGCTATTTGGATAAGTGTGCCCCTAATGACGCTCTTGTGGGCTTCCCATATTGAGACCGGAGAAGTATCCGGCACGTCATTATCCTGAAATTACTGTTCCAATGCTTGGGTAATCTGTGCTCGCGTCTCAGGATCAAGAAGGAGGGCTTCATTTAGCCTCCATGACCACGTGGAGGGCCGAAAGAGAGGCGATTCAAGTTCTACAATGACCGAGCCATGATCCGACCACGTCGCGGGGTCTAACTTGGCAGAGATCAGTCGTTGGAGGCCTATTTGGCGGATGAAGATATAATCGATGCGGGAGTATCGATCATCTAATGCCGAATAATACATAAAGTCTTTAGTGGAGGGGTGTAGGGTCGATATCCCCAATGATCTCTTCATGGAGCATATGTTGAGTTGCGAGATGCTACTGTGTCCCGTTGAGGAGTCCATGATGGGCTCCAGTGGGGCATTGAATTCCCCCACCCAGACTAGTGTACCCTCGGAGAAGCAGTTTGATTTGTTTAACGTTCCCCTAAGAAAATGAGCTTGTGTTTTATTAGGTACGTAGGCAGTGGCAAACGTGTATAGCATGCCCGCGATCGTTCCTTTCAGAAAAAGAAAGCGGCCTTGTGGGTCAAGTAGACTGTCAAACTTTTGGAACTCTAGGTCCGCTGTGATCAGAATGGCCACTCCAGCCTTCCATGCCGTCGGGTGATTACAGAAGTAATTCGTCGGGTAGGATTTGTTATGCAGTTTGGGAGCAGCATCTTTTCGAAAGTGTGTTTCTTGTAACAATGCGACCGATATACGATTCTTCTTCAGTTCCCACAGTATATTGGTCCGTCGTTCTGGTATGTTCAGACCTCTACAGTTAAGGGTGAGGACAGTCAGGGGAGCGGGGCAATATGCACCAGAAGTTCCAGGCCCGTTGTCGGTGTCCATCGTGTTGCTATCCACTCTCACCCCCCCCTCCAGCTGTGGTGGGATGACCCCCGTGAGGGCCACTACCCCTCAGTGCAGACCAAGGGAAGGTTCGGAGGGGTAAGACAGTACAGGCCCAGAGACAGGAAGAAGGGGGTCGAGTAGGGTAAAAGGCCAGGGGGCAATCCAGGAGCGAGTAGAAAAGGGAAAAGGAGATAGTTAGTCGCCCGTACGAACAGGCTTTTCAGCTGAGATCAGAGGTGTCTCAGAAGAACCACATCCACAAGGGAGGTGACTCGTGCTAGGGAGGTTGAGGTGTGTGGCTCGGCACCGGCCAAGTGTATAAGAGTATGTAAGTGTTTGGGAAAGCCCCTACACCCCGACCCCTTTCATTGCCTAATACCAGAGTCAATTTAGAGTGATCCATTCCAACTTTTAGCATGCATAAGTAACAGTATAACAATAAGGCTGCAGTTATATCCAGCTCATGTGCAACAGTACAACCAAATAAATGCAGTTATGTCATGTGAACAATGATAATGCGCCATGGTGCTCGTTCCTTTACCCCCCCTCAATTCCGGCCCCAGCACGCCACAGTGACCCGGCCCTCCCTCCTCTCTGGTCACCCCATCATCTTATCATCCCCTCCAACCCGCCCAACAGCCCCCCTCCGCTCACTCACATACAGTCGGCTTGATTTCCCGTTCCCCCCGGTCAACTAAGTCGGCCCTACCTCCCGCTCCCCTACGTCATAAGTGTCCCGGGAAATCAACAAAACAATTAAGTCCGGCAGTCGGGCCTGTAAAGTGCATCCCAATAAGGTCAATCAGCGTAGTAAAGGGTAATATTGGGTCCTCTAGCTATCGGGAAGCCTGGTGTCTGTGGGCATAGTACTAGTGGGGAGGTGTATTCGTGGGGCGTTTATGTGGTCATCCTATATATTGCACGACAGCCTGTCTCACCATGGTTCCAGGCGCCCCACCCAGTTGGCAGCGTTACCTACCTCCCCCCCCATAGCCGTTGTGTCAGTGAGAATGTAGTACCATCAGCAGATGTAAGTAAATAAGGAGACCCTGAACGTTGGTAAGCTGAGGTCTCCCGGGGGTCTCCATCCCCCCCGCTCCCTTCAAATGTTATGTAAACACTCTAGGTGTGGTATAAACCGTCTCCCTGCCCAGCGACATCCCACTGGCCTAGGGGAGTTCCCGTTATGAAACCTGTGAGTGGGTACAATAAGCATACAACATGCAAAGCATCAGGAGTACAAAAGCATACAGCATGTAGGGCATCAGGAAACAGACATACAGTCGGCAAATCACTTGTGCGTGTCCCCTGACCACCCAAATCATCCGATACATCTCAGGTGGGGGGGAGGTGAGTGTTGTCCCATGCTGTCCTACCATAAATGCCTCCACCCAAAGCCTTGAGATCCAAGCATTCATTCCGCCACCCCAGAGTCTGACTGCTCCCGAGACGACTCAGTCAGCTTAATGAAGTGGTCTGGGTGCCAGGACCATCTAGGTGTAACCCTTTTTGCTGTAAACATAGCAGTTTCAGAGAAACGGCTATGTTTACTTTAGGATTAATCCAGCATCTAGTGGCAATCTCATTGACAGCCGCTAGAGGGGCTTCTCACTGTGATTTTCCAAGTGAGAAGACGCCAGTGTCCGTAGGAAAGCATGGAGTAATGCTTTCCTATGGACTGATTGAATGTGTGCGCGGGTTTGCTGCGGATGCGCATTTAGTGGATGCCGTTGGAATAGGGAGGAGAGTCCCCAGCGCTGAGGGAGCCCGGCGCTGGAGAAAGGTAAGTGTTTAACCCCTTCCTCCCCCTAGAGCCCGGCGGGAGGGGGACCCGAAGACCCTATAGAGCCAGGAAAACAAGTTTGTTTTCCTGGCACTATAGTGGTCCTATAATTATGGGAAGAGCAAATTATCTATGTGTTCTCAATATGACCCAACTCCTCCTATCACATCTACATAAGTCACAAATTTAAGACGTAAGTGACTATAATGGAAAAAAAACTGACAATGCGCGTGGCTCCTGCTGTGCATGCGCATTCAGCCGATGACGGTGAAAAGGAGGAGAGTCCCTAGCGCTGATGGAGCCCAGCGCTGGAGAAAGGTGAGTGTTTATCCCCTTCCTCTCCCATCAGCCTGGCGGGAGGGGGACCTAGAGACCCTATAGTGCCAGGAAAACTAGTATGTTTTCCTGGCACTGTAGTGATCCTTTAACTTGTTCAGAATAATTCTTTATGTATGACTATATGTAAGTTTTTACATTTTTATTTTTTTTTAAACATTTCTCTCTTCTTCCGACTGTGAGGTTACCATACTATATCTAACTCTTTGCATTATATATTATTGTGACAGGCATTCCTGATGACTTAAAAGTCGCCTCAGTTACCATATTTGTGCATTCTATTACAATTTTCCAACCATTTACAAATGCATTTTTCTGTCTTCCATTAATTCTTATTATCTAGTTCTTCCAGTATATATCTGTCTGTTCAAGACTTGTATCCATGGCACCCATCCTATTATAGCCTAATTTTCACTTTTCCACTTATAACTGAAATTGATTGACCTAAACCATTTCACCTTCTTTTTACCCAGGTAGCTTTTAGTGCTGAAGCACATCTTTGTGTATTCCCCTTTATTATTAAAGATTAATAATATCTTAGAAATTGATTAACCTAGACCCTTTGACCTCTTTTTTTATCTTGACAGCTTTTAGTGAATTATTTCTCTATGTATTCCTATTATTAAGAACATTTAAATTGCATAATGTGTTTACAGATTAGTTTCCCTTACCCACTTTAAGGGAATATAGTGCATTCACCTCATTATACAATCATCTATGCCTCTTATTATGGGTATTCATCTGTTTAGTATACATGTCTCATTTATAAAAAGAATTCCACTAAATTATCAGCAGGTTTTGAGATTAACCCATTTAATTTCTATTTTTACTCTCCCACAATTCCACCTTTCCATTAACAAACACAAATATTTCATCTATGTAGGCAAGGCAAGTAGGTAAAAGTATGTTAAAGAGATAGTTTGTATCACAAAAAAGAGGTGAACACTTAAAGGACCTCTATAGGCACCCAGACCACTTCAGCTCAATAAAGTGGTCTGGGTGCCAGGTCTATCTAGTGTTAACCCTGCAGCTGTAAACATAGTTTCAGAGAAACTGCTATGTTTACAATAGGGTTAATCCAGCCTCTAGTGGCTGTCTCATTAACAGCCGCTAGAGGCATTTCCACGCTTCTCACTGTGATTTTCCAAGTGAGAAGACGCCAGCGTCCGTAGGAAAGCATGGAGTAATGCTTTCCTATGGACTGATTGAACGCGGGTCTTGCTGCGCATGCGCATTCAGCGGATGCCGTTGGAAGAGGGAGGAGAGTCCCCAGCGCTGAGGGAGCAAAGCGCTGGAGAAAGGTAAGTGTTTAACCCCTTCCTTCCCCTAGAGCCCAGCAGGAGGGGGACCCAAAGACCCTATAGAGCCAGGAAAACAAGTTTGTTTTCCTGGCACTATAGTGGTCCTTTACTTATGGGGTGAGCAAATTATCTATGTGCTCTCAATATGACTATCACAGAAAAAGAATATCACTGGAGGCAATAGAAAAACTATGGAAGTCCTGGAGAAGACACCAAATAAGTCAGATTATTGATTCAACTCTTCCCCCTGTATGCCTAAACCATGATGTTACTTCAATAAAGGTCCTCCTCACCGCATCCCATTTATTTCTATTTTTTTCTCTTTGAAAAAGAGTGTCATTTAGGCCTGCCATCACAAATGTTGGGGTCCTTTACACAGCTCAAGGTCTCGCTCCCCGACTCTTGCCACAGCTCCTGCCCCCAAAGTCTGCCCGCAAGGATGGAGTGTGTGTATCCATCGGTTTGCCCTACGTTCATGGGCCTGCCGATGGGCCCTCCTGGTATGCAGAACCCAATGCTGCAGTACCTGCGGTAATTCCGCTGATAGGACTGTGGGGCCTGGGCACCCCAGTATCGCCATAAACCTGACATCGGTGGACAGTTTGTACTGGTAACCTACTGTACTATCTACTGTAGTCTATGGATGTAGCTGAATCCAAATTGGGTTATGCTAGCAAGCACTCAGCATTCTAAATCAACAACGTGAGCCATGGGCATATTACAGATCGGACACACATGAACTAAATATGAGCTGTAAGTTATTTAAGAAAAATATAACATAACTATGTGTGTGAAGCTTTTCATCACATTTTTAGCTAAATACAAACAAGTTTCTTGGAACACATTCTGGAAAGACATCAGCAACAATTGTAAAAGGGATTCCTTGGAGAATGGTGGCAAAAGAGCACTAATTTTATCTATTTAGGAAATCCTGGTTCATCTGTACTGGCTAGTTGCTAAACTGCCCAAGGACTTGGCAATCCAGTTAACCTTCTGAGTCTGACAACTGAATAGGCAGTCCTAAAGCAGCCCTTTAATCAGAAACTTTGCTTTATTTCTCCTCTTCTCCTATAGGTCAGGGGTATTCAACATTCAGCACTCCAGATGTTGTGGACTACATCTCCCCCAATTATTTGCCAGCATTATGTCTGTGAGAGCATTATGGGAGATGTAGTCTATAACATGTGGAGCGCCTAAGGTGGAAAATGATTAACAGAGAGCTAAGATGGTGGCGAATCTATCCATTTAATTACATTTGCACATCTCACATTTACAGATTTGTTAAATATAAGGGATGGGTGAACTTTATATGCTTGAATTGCAGATGCATCAGTCACAAACACTAAAAATTATATAAGGTATCATGGGCAACAAATTCAAAACAATACACAGCATATGCCAATTCTAGAAAATCTGCATTAATACTGAGAAAAAGCAGTAATGTGTGTGGATAGACAGGCAGATAGATAAACATATCTTTGTTTCAAAACCATTGTAGAATGATGTAGAAAATTATTCCTATTCTTCTGTTTCACATTGCAAAATTGCATTTGTTTGCTGCTGCGGTGTGTGTAAGTGGAGTGAAATGCATCCAATATATGGGACTCTGCAGGAGGCTAACAGGCTGTGACTTCCCTAAGGGAGAGATGATTACACTCTGCCAAATAGGAAGGAGGAGTGTTAATACCACAAAGGGAAGCATGGATCTTTGCAATCCCCAATACTTCCTAGCATTACTGAAGCCATTGCAAATAACTTAAAGGGTTACTGTAACCGTCTTTTTTTTTTTTTCCCAATTACAGTTTTCTATTAATTCCACTCCCCCCAATTTTATCAGTAAAACCTGCAAAAAATTTGTTTTTTAAAATGTTATTTTTTTTCTCCTGCAATCTAGTGCCTGCCAAAGCTCCCAGCATTGCTCTGCATGCCTCCATCTGGGATCACCAAGGACCATGTGTGGTCCAATCAAGGGCTTTTAATACAGAGGCCTATGATTGGACTGCTTTGCCATGTCAGAGCGCATGTGCATTCTCTGAGCCGGTGAGGGGAGGAAGGGAAAGAGGGGGGAATTACTATGAAGTAATGCAATTATTATATATATTTTTTTTTAATTCAATGATGACGAGAGGATAGCTCTTCTGGATACAATGGAGAAGCTCAATATGCACAAAAGAGGACAGCCATCAGTATGCTCTCTTGACTTTTCATTCTTTAAAATAAAGAAGCAACAAATTGTTGAATGTCAAAGATATGTGCTAAGTAGAAGATGCATTATACAGAGTATTGGAGGAAAACAATTAAAGGGATACTCAAACCAAATATAGTTTTTGTTTAGAGAACCCTTGCTGGCATGTTCCTACAAAATAAAAAATAAATACATTTAAAAAAAAAATTTAAATAAAAAATAAAAACAACTTACCTGCGATCCCAAGTTCTCCCTGTCAAACTGATTTTCCTCCAGTGACATTATTTCCCCTCGCTGTTAAGCAACGCATGCCCCAGGATATGGGCTAAGGGAGGACTTGGGTGAGACAGATGTGGGACCATGCTGCCAGTGTACTAGGCAAACTGATGACATGACTTTCATGCAGAGAATAACATTCTCTCTTGTTCCAGGCTGCTAATGATGCTGTGAAGAGTTGGAGGTACACTTCACTACAGGAACACTACATGTTCAGCTTTTCATATGGAAATGCTGCACATACTGGCTACAACCACCATGACCACTTCAATTCAGTGAAATGGTCATGGTGCTTGGAGTAACCCTTTAAATATTTGTAAATTAGTATACCATGTATACTGATCATTCCTGTAATTAAAATAAACAAATGGTCTACTTTTTATTATATATATATATATATATATATATATATATATATATATATAATGCACTTCTTTCGTATTGGTAACTATTGAGGGAGATTTATTAAGGCAAAACTGGATAATTGTTTGGTGCAAAGTACCAAATATTGAGAAACAATACATTTGTTTTTATGGTGATTCACACCTTTTTTATGTGCAGGAATACATCAAAGAGTATCAACATGAGTTGGTAACGTAATAGATAGCCTACACAGAGGTAGAATATATAAATTTACAGATTAACAACAAATCAATGAGTGAGTGGCTGCACATTTTACATAATGTTAAACAATGGTATGTAACATAATATGTAATAAAATAAAGTAAAATAAGATAGGCAACATTAATAGTGCATAAAATCTACACTTAAGAAACCAATAGCATTAAATGCACCAATTGAGTAAAAGAAACAATGAGATCGAGAATGTTATCATCACTGGTACTGCACATTTTAAATATAAGAAAAATAAACACAAAGTGAATACAGAGCTTGTAGTTTTTAACTAAGAAGAAGAAAACAATGCAAACATTAGCATTGGTTGCAGATTTAACAGGATGTATACACATACTGGTATTACTGTTATTCCTGGAATAAAGCTATCTAGCCATCAAAGCACCGAAACATAAAATTAAACCAATTGTATCTGGGGGTCTGCCTTAATACCTGGCAGCCAGCAACAACAAAAAAAGTGGAGGGGGAGGCGACGCCACAGGTGAAAAATACCCGATTATAAACTATACAAGCATATATACAAGACACCACATAAGAGAGAATACATACAAGATATGAAAACAAAGTTTGAAATATAGATAATGAATAATAATCAGGAGTCCAAAAAGTAAGTCCAATAGAGTCTATGCCTGATAAATACAGCAAAAATGTCCAAATAAACCATATATAAGAAGTCAATCACAATCTGGTGAGGGAAGTATTCCTCAGTAAAGTATGGCCATGGGATATTTGTGAGATCCATATGAAAACAATAAAAACACAGCAAATAATGGTGACAATAAAAAGACAGCAAATATATTCCAACAGGTACTAAGTACTATTTATGGTCCTACTCACGTTTTCCAGAGCTATAAAACTAGCTCTAGTGTGGATGGCATACAGTGGTACAATCCCCACTTATGGGATACATGAAGATGGATATCTTGTTGGTATAAGGGCCATATGAAATATAAAAGAAACAATAATGCTTATTGTATAAAAGCCAGAGGTTAAATAATAAAATACCAAGTGGTTACTTACATTTTATTGATCAGGCAGACTGGTATAATCCCCACCGAGGATTCTTAAGAGTAAAATTCACTGGAACAATAAAAACTTTGGTGCCAGGTAAAAATAAATAAATAAATAAAAGTAAAATGGCTGACTCACAAGTTGAAAGTGGCCAAAATACCTTTAATAAAATACAGCAATTAAAATACCCCATGCGTTTCTCCCTTTAGGGCTTTCTCAAGTGGATCATTTTTATCCCCCCCAAGGGCAGAAACGCATTGTGGTATTTTAATTGCTGTATTTTATTAAAGGTATTTTGGCCACTTTCAACTTGAGAGTCAGCCATTTTACTCTTTTATTCATTTATTTATACCTGGTAGCAGAGTTTTTATTGTTCCAGTGAGAATTCTACTCCAAAGAATCCTTGGTGGGGATTATACCACTCATGCTTTATTTATTGAGCAGTCTGCCTGTTCAAAAAAATGTGAGTAACCACTTGGTATTTTATTATTTCACCTCTGGCTTTTATACAATAAGCACTATTATGCTTGCTCTTTCTTTTAATTTCCCTCAGCAGCGAAAAGAGATGTATACAAAAGAGAAAAAGAATAAACATAACATTGCATAGTTATAGTGCAACCAATCAGCACTCGGCATGTAGTATCTGCACTATTTAACTCTTCCTCTTTCTTCGCTGCTCCCTCAGACCAGCTAAGTAAATTTCTTGTTTCTACACTGCATTATTATACTTTTATTCGTAACAATCATATTATGTTGCCTTAGTTGCTTCTTCTATGTGATTGTTTTACTGTCTGGGGAGTGTGCCAAATATTTTACCCTTAATACATGTCTTGGGTGGCCTGACCCTTTCCCTGCCTCCCTCTTGGCAATTATTTGCCTGTCCGAGAGAAGGCAACACAGGCACCCCTACTACAGCCGTTCCCTCTTAATGCCGACCCGCACGCGGCTGTTGCAGCAAATTTACACTGAGTCTGGGAACCATTTGCGCTTTTTTTGTGCACAGAAGGTGCTGTTCGTTTCAACAGCCGTGCATGCGCAGGACACTCAGCGGCCAATTTTTTGGTTTCTGTCATCGTTTCTAGTGATGGGGCCCAATTTTTTACCCCCAAGAGCGAGAATCTCAGTGCAGGTCCGGTTAGCTGACGGGACACGGCTCCTTTTTTCTCTGGCACACTCCCTGTACCTGGTATTGTTAATGTTTTTGTATCTGTATGCAGTAAGCTTTTCTCCTGTTAGCGCCTTAGGTTAGTGTGGCTGGATTAAGCAATCCTTACATTACTTATCCAACTTTTTCCCCTGTTGCTATACTTTATAGGGTTTTCTCTCAGAACCTGACCTAAGTGGCTCTGCTGGGCTAGATATATCAATTGAGCACCCTTTATTGGGATACAGTTATTGGTGTAGTATCAGCATGCAGTCTGCTGGCGATGGGCCTTCTGGCCACCCTCTGACATTAACTGTGGCCCCTATCTCTGACCTCATGGATGACGCCAATTTAATGGCTTCAGAAAAATTCCAAAACCTGTTGGACGTGACAATGACAAACTCTATTAACAAGGCCTTAACATCGACCATGGGGGTCATGTCCTCCACTATTACCCACTCCATCACATAGGCACTGATACAGGCACACCCTGCTGCTCAAGCTCCAGACTCCTGCCACTTCTAGTGTAGCCCTGCCGGGCCGTAAAGCCCTGAGAAAGCGCAAGCACACTATAAGCCCTCCACACACCCAGGAGACCCCTGGCTTGACTAAAACGTTTCAGGCTGTCCAAGATGGCACACAGAAACAGAGCTACTGGCCGGGCAAAAGCAGACAAATTTTAAAAAGGGCGAGAGCCCAAGATCAGATAAGCCATACTCAGATCCTTATGAGGACGAGATGTCTGATGGCGAGGACCTTGCAGGGAAGCAATTTGCCTCTGCAATGTCCAAAACAGCTCAAACAACTGTGCTATCAGGCAGGGTCAGGCAAACTCCAGGACACTAAGGAAACCCCTTTTTTTTCCTACCCGGATGACTTACGTCACCCACGCTCCGCAGAGTGGGATCCACTGGAGCATACTGCGCAATATCTGGTCCTAAGTAAATTCCTCTCCCAGGAGGGTCCTAATAAACTGAGGGCCAAATGCCCCCAACCTATTATACCATACATGGTAGCAAAACCCCCCGAAGTAGACACACAGATTGTCCAATTTTTTGGCCAAAACTGGCTGGAAGCCAAAAAAGGGCCTTGATTTTTCACTACGAAACTGTCAAGACAAGAACATTTCTTGTTTGATCCTTCTAAAACTAGACAATGTTTCCACCTTCCGCTACATCAATCACCTGGATGGAACCAAATCACAGATTTTAGCAGTATTGGCTCGAGACTTCTGGCATTATGGTCTGCGACACAACATATCAGTGACTGCAGAACACATTCTGGGTCTAGAGAATTACACGGCGGACTGGAACTCCCATTATCGGAGGGACATGGGATATTGGAAACTAATAGCTCCATTCTGAATTTCCTAACACACCTTTTCGAATCAGGCAAGGCCTTTCGTACCGTCAACCTATACAGATCAGCAATGTCTGCAGGGCATAGAGGTTTAGATGGTGTCCCAATCAGAAAAAAACCTGATGATTTGTCGCCTACTCAAAGATATTCGTTTTTCTCGCCCTCCAAAACCGTTTTTCTCGCCCTCCAAAGTATGGTTTAATTTGGGAAGTGAATTTGATTTTCAACCTACTTGACTCCTGGCCTCAAAATACCTACTTATCACTTAAACAGCTATTGGACAAATTACTCAAGCAGTTTTGTTTGCTGTCCTGCAAACGTGTATCTGAGCATTTGATTGGTAAGCCCTGGGTCTGCACCCCAGAGGGAGTATCCTTCGATACCTTGCAGAGGATGAAGTCTTCGACTAAGAACATTTTCTACCCTAGAAACCCAGAACAATCTAATCTGTGCCCGATTTTCTGTCTAAAGGAATATGAACTACGCACGTCTTCATTGCGTCCATCACAAGACTGCCCTCTCTTCATCCTGTTTAAAAGACCTCATCTACCAGTGTTCACACCTACTCTGGCTCGCTGGGCTAACTGGCTGTTACCTTGGCTGAAACTGATATCACAATTTTCTCTTCTCATTCAGTCAGAGGCGCGATGACTTTGAAAGCTTCAACAGTTGGTTGCAGACTGGAAGACATACTGAGGGTTGCGGATTGGTCTACAGAATCCACTCTCCGTAATTTCTACTTTAGACCTATACAACTTTTCTCTAAGTTAGTTGTGGCGCTTTAAAATAGCATAATGGGAGCCTCCGTGTCTAATAAAATTCCCAGATATTATTATTAACATGACGTAAAGTCAGGGCTTGACAAATTTGTTTGGAATATAGGAGCCAGCTAAAAAAGTTAGGAGCCAGTAATTTTCAACGAGAAAGTGCAATTCTTAAAGGGACACTAAAGTCACCAGAACCACTACAGCTTGATGTAGTTGTTCTGGTGTCTATAGCCTGTCCCTGCAGGCGTTTCAGTGTAAACACTGCCTTTTCCGCAAAAAAGGCAGTTTACATTGCTGCTTAGTAACACCTCTAGTGACAGTCACTCAGATGGCCACTAGAGAGTCCTGTGTCACTGCTGCACCATGTGCAGCACCCAGGTTCAGTGTCTCCAAGCTCTGCATGGAGGCACTGAATGTTCCTCATAGAGATTAATTAATGTAATGCATCTCTATGAGGAGATGCAGATTGGTACATTTGCTGTGCATGCACAAAATCCTCCCAATGTTTTCCTAAGGGAAAGCATTGCCTTAGCTGAGACCATAAGGATTGATCACACACACACTCTGACAGGCTCGTTCACACACACACACACTCGGACATGCTCGCTCACACACACACACACTGACATGCTCGCTCACACACACACACACACACTGACAGGCTCACACACGCGCACACACACACTGACAGGCTCACACACGCGCACACACACACTGACAGGCTCACACACGCACACACACTGACAGGCTCACACACGCACACACACACTCTGTTGACAGACTCACACAGGCTCACAGACACACACACACCGGACAGGCTCACACATCGCCAAGCATTAACACACACACACTGACAGGCTCACACACACGCCAAGCACACACTGATAGGTCTACACACGCCAAGACACAATGACAGGCTCACACACGCCAAGACACACACACTGACAGGCTCACACACACACACACTGACAGGCTCACACACGCCACACACACACACCCCGACAGGCTCACACACGCACACACACTGACAGGCTCACACACGCGCACACACACACTGACAGGCTCACACACGCACACACACACTCTGTTGACAGACTCACACAGGCTCACAGACACACACACACACACATTTTTAAAAAAAAGGGGGTTAGGATCAGCGCTTGGTGCTATACAGGGCGGTAAGTGAAGCTGCAACCTATGGGTATGAGGTTCCCTCCAACGTCCTCAAGAAAGAAATGGCAAAAAACACAATGATAGGTCGCGCTAAAAAAGTGAAAGGATAAATATAAATATAAATAAAATAGTAAATGATAGAAAAATTATAAAAATATATATATGTAGATTTACTCACATATAAAAAAGGCAAATAGAGAATAAAAGATAAAAATGTACATAAAAGTCCCAATATATGGTAAAATACTTGTAAGTTCCAATGTATGGTAAGATTCTAGTAAGTTCCAATAGAATAATGCAGGCTTGATGATGAAATCAATGGGAAGTTTTAGATCTTCTATAGCTGGGGGAATCTTGACTCAATGTCGAACATATAAGTAGAAGAAAAAGAGAACTCCAATAGTGTAATTCTGTGATGAAATTGATAAAATAAGAAGTAAGGGAGGTATTTCACTCACCTATCCAAGAGCGTGTACTCGCTCTAGTGTAGTTGGCATTCAGTGGCGTTGACCCCCCACTGTCGGGATATAGGTGTGAATGATTCCTCGGTATGAAAAGAGAGGTAGAAACCAAATATAGTGCTCACTGTATAATAACAAGTAAGTCAGAGAAGTAAAAAGGCGTACTTACATTTATCTGAGCAGGGTATACTGCTCAGTTTAATGGCGTAGGTGGTACAATCCCCACTTAGGATTCTTTGAACGGTGGTCTGCTCCAAAGTAACGTGTAACCAGGTTAAAAAATAAATAAATAAAAATAAAATAAAAGGTATATGGCAAATAAATAGTAAAAAGGCCAATATTCCTTTATTAATACAGTAAAAATATATAGCAATAGCCAAAATACAGTAAAAATATATAGCAATAGCCAAAACGCGTTTCGCCACACAGGGCTTTATCAATTGGCAATAATGGGTGTTAACCTGGTACATAGAAGTTTATATAAACTTAGGAGATACATGGTTATTTGAATTTTGGCGCCAAAATGACGTCATCATTACAGTGAGAATATAATAAAAATATTAAAAAACATAAATATAATAAGAACATGGATATATGATTAAAAGTACAACTCAAAACTTTATAAATTTTTCAAAAACGAGTGTTTATGGTAGTACTTGAAAATAGAATAGATTGTCATGTGATCGCGAGCTGCCGCGATCACATGGTGTATCCCAATGCTTGTTGGGAAATATAGAGTAACAGGACGGAGGTCGGCTACAGAAGGCACGTCTCCGTCCTGTGCCGGCAAGTGTATGTATGAGGCACGTGATCGCCGACGCGGTCACGTGTCTAGGCGCCGAGCACCATGGGAAATGTAGTGCCTAACGGGGCACAACCCAGATGAGGGGAAAATAAAAAAAAGCAGAGAATATGTATAAAGAGAGTCTAGATATCAGCAGGAAAAGTAGAAGTAAGACTGCAGAGAAAGAAGAGGAGGAGATAAAAGACTAAAAGAGACTAATAAAATGTATAAACAATGTAAGAGTAAAATGTATATAAAAGTAAATATAAATATAGAGGGAGAAAGAAGAAAAGGAGAGAAAAAAATAGAGATATAAAACAAAGAGATGTATGGATATGTAAAGCATGCTATGTGGAAAAGAAATAAAATGGAAAGAATGGAAAGTAAGAGATTGAAATAAATAGAAGATGTGTTAATACATAGAAGGAGGGTGAATGAAGGGCTAATTAAAAGGAAATATATAAATAGTTAAAAAGGAAAAGTGGAGATATTAAAATGACTGAAGTATTAAAGAGTATTTAATGGTGGAAGAAAATAATAAAAAAAGTTATTTATAAGAAGTTAAAAAGGTCGAATTCGGCGTTGAGTCCTTCTGGAGCAAGAGTTTTCAATAGGAAAACCCAGTACATTTCCCTTTTTCCTAAAATGTTTGTGATGTCTCCACCTCTCCAAGGAAGGGTAACTTGTTCTATCCCTGTTGCTTTTAAAAGAGTCGGGTCTTTATTGTGGCTAATAAAATGTTTGGAGACTGAGTGTTTATCATAGCCTCTCTTAATGTTACGGCAGTGTTCTGCCAGTCTCACTTTAAGGCATCTTTTGGTCATGCCCACGTATTGTAATCCACATGGGCATTCTAAAAGGTATATAACGCCTTTAGTGTTACATCCAATGAAATCTTTAATGGGGTAGGAGATTTTTGTTCTAGTGGAAGAGAAGTGAGTAGTTTTTGAGTTTGTAGTACCTTTTGTGGTTCTGCACACGATACATTTATTACACTTAAAGAACCCTTTAGGTTTAGATAAAAAATGTTCATTGTGATGAACGTTTTTTTTAGTGTAATTTCTAGTTAAAATTGATCTGAAATTAGGGGCTCCTCTAAAAATAACATTGGGTTTGTCTGGAACTTGATCCTTTAAAAAGTCGTCCTGTTTCAAAATGTGCCAATGTTTGTTTATGATTTTTTTTAAAATTTTATTTTTATTATTAAAATCTAAAATAATAGGGAGTTGTGGAAGGTCTCCTTTTTTAGCTTTGTATTTTAAAAGCTCCTTTCTTTCCTTCTCTTTTACCACCTCTAACGCTTTGTTTAGTTTACTTGCTTCATAATTTTTTTCTAAAAACATATTTTTTAATGAGGTAGACTGAGCATCAAAATCGGCAGTTGTTGAACAATTACGGTGGAGGCGGAGAAATTGGCTTTTTGGGATGCCATCCAACCAAGGTTTATAATGACAGCTTGTTTGGTCTATTATTGTATTGGTGCAAACCTCTTTAAAAAAAGTTTTAGTTCGAATACTTCCATCTTGAATAAAAATATTTAAATCTAGAAAGTTGACTGACACATTACTAAAATCTGATGTTAAAACAATACCTCTATCGTTGGTGTTTAAGTGATCTAAAAACAATTTAAGAGACGTATCAGAGCCTTGCCAAATAAAAAACAAATCATCAATGTAGCGAAAGTATGAGACCAGGTTTGCCCGCCAGCCGTGATCACCCCAGACGGCAGAAGACTCCCAGTCTGCCATAAAGAGGTTGGCATAGCTGGGGGCAAACCTGGTTCCCATAGCTGTACCCTTCTTTTGTATATAAAATGAATCAAAGAACCAGAAGTAGTTGTTGGTGAGTATGATGTTGATACCTTGTATAATAAAATCTATTTGAGAATTTGGTATTAAACCACTTTGTCTTAAAATCCTTTCAACTGCTTGGCAACCAATATTGTGGGGAATTATGGTGTACAATGATTGCACATCACAAGTTACTAACATGTAATCATGGCACCAATTAAAATCACTTAAAAAAGATAAAAGAGTAAGAGAATCTTTCAAATATGACTTAGTTTCTTTGACAAAAGGTTGTAATAAAATATCAATATATTCGGAAAGATTAGATAAAACAGAATTGATACCAGATACTATGGGTCTTCCAGGGGGTTCTGTTGCATTTTTATGTATTTTGGGGAGAAAATAAATTACTGGAATTTTGGGATAAAGGATATTAAGGTAGTCAAATTCTTGTTTGGTTAAAATACCCTTATCCAATCCTTTTTGTAGGAATTCATTTAAAGTCTCTTTAATGTTGGAGGTGGGGTCGGAGGATAATTTATTATATATCTCCGAGTCGTTAAGTTGACGATTGGCTTCTTTTATGTACATGGATTTGGATAAAATGACTAAGCCTCCACCTTTGTCGGCGGGTTTGATAACAATTTCATCGTCTTTTTGGAGTTCCTTTAGGGCTCTCCATTCCTTCCGAGTAAGGTTCTGTGAGTCATACTTCTTGTGTTTGATCTTTTCGAAGTCATTTAGGACCAATTTTTCAAAGACTTCTATGGGCCCTGATTTGAAATTAGAAGGATAAAATTTAGAGGGATTTTTTAAAACAGTATGTGTGGGGGGACATTCGGTAGAGGTATCTGAATTCTGAATTTGCGGAACTGGATTTGGTACAGTGGAGACATTATTATGTTGAGTGAAAAATCTTTTTATAGTGGCTTTCCTAACGAATTTGT
>OW240915.1:159933092-160053929 GCA_933207985.1 Pelobates cultripes | reverse complement strand
ACATTCACACACTACACCCCCACACACACACTGAACCTTTCACACACATTGCACCACTGCTCCTATTCCCTACTACAGCCTCATATCCCAGCAGACCCTAGGTAAGTTGTCAAACTGTTCTTAAACGGTTTGACTACTTACTCTGGAGCAGTAGTGGTTATTGTGCATGGATTATTTCTTTAAATAATCTACAAGTGCCCCAGTAGCCAGCCAGCCAACCCACAGGCTGGCCAGTAGCCAGCCAGTTAGCCAGCCCACAGGTCAGTAGCCAGCCCACAGGCCTACAGCAAGCCACAGGCTTACAGCCAGCAAGCCACAGCCTGCCAGCCGCAGCCTGCCAGCCGCAGTCAGCAAGCCCACAGCCTGCCGGCAGTAGCCAGCAAGCCCACAGCCTGCAAGCTGCAGCCAGCAAGCCCACAGACTGCCAGCCAGCAACAGTAATTAAGGTAAGAGGAGCCAACTTGGCTTAGGTATCAGCGAGCTATGTTGTGTTGCTATATTGTGAATAGGAACCAGAGTGTTGGAGAGACCACCCTTCAGGCCCCATTAGACTCTAGCCTCTGCTAGAAATCCCCTCCATGGCCCATTAGCCCTCAATTGTAGTTTCTACTGGGGCCTGGAGGCGACTGTTTCCAGCAGGGGATATCTAATGGACGCTGAGATGGCCTCTGTTAGAAAGACCCGCTTCCAAGCCTTTTAGACTCCATTGTAGTCTCTAATGGGGCTTGGAGGGGATTCTATCTAACACACTCTCTAAGGACACTGAGATAGCCTCCGCTAGAAAGACCCCCCTCCATGGCCCATTAGCCCTCAATTGTAGTCTCTACTGGGGCCTCGAAGGGCTTATTGCCCTTTTGTTCCTTGTGTCTAAAGATTGTGTAGGGTGTGGCTGGAGGCGGTGCATGGAGGCGGGACAAGGGTGGCGCTTGCTGCAGAGTATGGGTGGGGCCTGTAAGGGGGCCCTTGATTTATTTTGCTCGGGGGCCCTGAGGGTTCTCAGTCCGCCCCTGGTGCCAAAGCTAAATGAGCTAGGATTTTTTCATATTTGTCTCGGAGAACACGCAATGTCATATCCATGGTATTCAGCATAAATCCCAGAACTAGGATATTCTGATTAGGGTCCAAGACAGGTTTCTGTAAAATTAACATAAATCCCAGATCTTGCAAGAGGGAAATTAGGTAATCTCTCTGCTGAACAATAGCATCTACATCTGGATTCAACAACAGAATGTCATCTAAATAGTAAAGGCATAGGAAACCTCTTCATCTGACATGTGGCCATAGGCGTGCGCACGGGGTGTGCCTAGGCACACCCTAATCCCCATGGCCCACGCTATGTACCTATCTCCATGGGCCTGTGATACATACAAACACACACACACACACACAGACACATATATACAGACACACACACATACATACATACATACATACATACATACAAGCACACACAGATACATATATACGGGGACACACATACATACATACAAACAAAAACACACACACACATACAAACACACAGACAAACAAACGTACATAAAAAAAACCCACACAAATATACAAAATGTTTTAGTCACCCTCCTGTTTCCTACCTTTTAGATGCAGGAGGGTGACTTCCCTGGGGTCCATTGGAGGCTCAGCCTGATGGGAGTCAGAGTTCCCACTCTGACTCCCTCCTCTCTTCCTCCCGCTGAGCTATGTCTGATAGCTGGGTGGAGTGACCGGGGCAGTCATTTCCTCCCAGCTGTGATGTCGCATCGCTGACCGGGCCACCTGGAAATATAGCCATCTGAGGCCCTAACAGCATGGACCACCCAATGGGCCCCTTCATGTGCGGCCCCGGCGGTTGTACCGCATGGACCGGGGCCGCAACACCTGTCTGCGTACACCTGGTCATGACGGGCCCGGTCGCAGCTGCGACCCCTGTATGTACGCCACCGACCATATCCTCCATAGGTCACTGGCAAGGAAAGTTCTCTTATGGAGCTTTGTAACGATGGGGCTGTCTCTTGGAAAGACATCCAACAAATCTGTAACAGGCACAGATATAGAATCCTCCATCAACGTTGCCATTTTAAAATCTATGGTGATCAGATTTTTGCTGCATGGCTGTCCTGATCACCTGATTGGCTGAAAATGCTGTTGCTGTGCGAGAGCACAGCACAAGCGTTTTTAGCGTGGCAAATATTTCAGCAAATATATCTAGCTCTGCTAGTTGGTTTTGTCTCTCAGTGGAACAGTTACTCGTACTCACAATTTGGCTGTTTTAGTCTGTTTGTCATTCAAGTTTTAAGTTGCTAAAATTCAAAGTTTAGTGAATAAGCCCCAAAGTGGGTTTCAAAATTAAGGTTAAAATGGATGAAAACATAGCTGTTTTGAGAGATTAATTTTCTAATTTAGCTCTATTGCCTTAAAATGTGAAATTCACCTTTAATTCCCAACAATGGACACAGTAGGAGATTACTCTCTCATGGTTATTCACTTAAGTGAGAATTCAAGGCAAATTTCAAGTTTAAAGTGTAAATAGTTAAAATGGAAGAATTCTCTAAGTCAACAATGCTTTCATTGTGGCTAATCTGCTTTGAATTCTCACTTTAGTAAATAACCCTGTCTGAATTGTGGAAAATGTAGGCTAGAATAGCTGATCTAGGAAAGTTATCCATCTCAGTTACAGCTGCAGCTTGGCTACTTTAGCCAAAAAAAAATTCAATTTGCATATTAATTCGCCACAATTCGTTGTTTAGTGAATAAACCCCGTGAGTGAATAACACTGTACCTGTCCCTAGCATTCTTTAATTCTAAGTTAGAACGTATTGTGATTGAAAAGGCTCCAGCACGATTGATAATGCCTATTTTCCTGCCCCGTGTGTTGTTCCTTGAAGAAGAAAAAAAAAAACTACTACAACTCCCCACACTCTGTGTTTGCTCACCTAGGACAGGCAGAAAGGAATTTGAGAAGAATGGGAAAGTTGCAGTGTGAGGATATTTTTTTCCTGGTGGGTTGGGATGTAGGAGGTGGACTAGGAGGGGTTAGATAGAGGAGGTGGTGTCCCAGGCTTGGACTCTCCAGTTGAGTGGCGCTTTATGCAGCGTGGCTGTGTGATTATGATGTGTCTCCTGGTGTAGTTTGGTCCCTGGTTTTTGGAGGTGTGCTTTCATGCTTTGAGGACCAGTGAGCAGATAGAGAGGAGCTCTAAAGGTTTCCCAGCACAGTACAGTCACGCACATCCAGTGGGAGCTGCAGGCAGCCAGGCACACACTGCCTCTAAGAGCTTGGGACTGAGCTGAGAGCCTGGACCGAGATATGGCCACCTCTCCATGCAGCAGCAGTGGGGTTTCGTCTTCATCCTCCTCCGGCTTCGGCATGGACACTGGGCTGGAGATCAAAACCAAATCCGTAGAACAGACTCTGGTCCCTCTCATCTCCCAGGTAATCTAAAATAAATATAAACGGCTGGAACCCTCCGTGTAAGGCTTGTAAAGTGCTAACCCAGACACCGAACTGAGCTGGGAGCTTTCTATGTGCAGATTAAAAGCTGAGAGTAGTTTACTATGACTCATTTGGTTATTTTGGTGAATATTTGTGGAGTTCCCATTCTGTGTGCAGCACAGTGCATTGTCACTGTGTATCACTTAGCCGGATTCTTTGTATTGTGTGCAGTGCAGTGTGTGTGGGGTCTATGCAGTGTTGTGGTTGGTACTGAGGAAGAAGGATAAGTGCCTTTGTAAGAGAAACCACATAATAGGTCCTTTACAGTGGCTCTGGGAAGCTCCTGCTCTGTGTGTTTGAGTTTATGGGACTAGCTGTGGGACTGGGTGATGTCACAGTATGATGCTTTGGGTTGCTGGACCAGCACTCTGGTTCTTTTAAGGCTATTGCCAGCTCAGGTTGCTGCATGTATTTTGTACTCTTTAGGTTTTTGTGAATGTGCTTTATGTTTAACCATTTGCTAGCCAAACAGGCTATCAGATCGTTTCTCCTCAAGATTTAAATTGACTAATAATCTTACAAAAGCACCAAATATCTAGCTGTTTAAGGTATGAGATGTTTTAGTTAATATGTGAAAGCAGCATGTCTTAATCTGAAGAGTATCTGTCAATAGCAAGGAGAGCTATGTTTCCAGACTGAAGTGCATGTTTGGTACATGTCTGACTGCCTTTTTGTTATCAGAAACCACACATTCCACTTCCCAAATACCTTATCTCCCCTGCCTGCTAGACATTTAAATCCATTATGAAGGAATCCATTTGGCATGCACCTTTATCTGTCCTATACATTGTATGTTATTGTCTGGCTGTGTAAGCAAAAACATTTTTTGCTGAGAAGATTATGTACAAAGTTTTCTTCTTTACATTGTCAATAGTAAAGTTGCTAAATGTATGTGCACGTGTAATCTAAACATTGTGTATCTGTGAGGTATGAAAAACTGCAATGTGCAAATAAAAAATGTGCATTAGCATTGCAAAAAGTTGCAATTGTTTCCTCTTTTGTTTTCATACTTAGATTGTAAATGCAAAGTTAAAATATGACAGAATAAGACATACTTGTGTTAGAAAGAATACCATTATTTATACAGATCCTTCTGCATAATAAAATAATTTCCTGGCAGGTTAGAATGGCGAAAATAGAATTCAATACAATTTACAGCTCAGAGCAGGAAGTATTCAGCGAGATCTAATTCAGGAACGAACCAGTGGAGAAGCAGGCTTCAAAACAACTTCAAATATGATGGTTATGAATTGTTTAAGTAACGGATTGTTCTTTGTTCACTCATGAATTGCAATAAATACCTCTAGGGCATTTACTCTATTAAAGACTCCCAAAACATAAATATATTATGTATATGCCATTAACTATTTATGTGCCAGTGCATCCATTAAGACCATACTTGGCACATATCTACATAGATAATATGGGTACATGTTACCCCTTCTTAATTCCAATAAGATGTCGCTTTTGAGTTGATATTAAAATGCAATGTACAGTAAATTGGCATTGTTAACGATAAGCTCTGCAGATGAGCCACATTGTACAGCACTACAGCATATGTTGCCACATTTTAATAAATGCTGGTGTTCCTGCTTCTTTCTATAAAGTGCCTAACAAAAAGCCAATAACTCATTGCATGCCGTATGAAGTCAGTGGTTTGACTCTCAATTGTTTATCTTCTGCCTGTGTTGCTCAGGGATGTGGTACAATTTGTCAAGGTATCTGTGATTTGTGTATCCATATAGCTCTTCTCTGTTACCAAGATTCAGATGCCAGTTTTTTATTTATTTTTTATAAATAGTACATGTTTAAATGGCCTGTAAGAGCTTTCTCATCTTTTTCTGTAACTTGCAAAAAAAAAAGTGCACTTTAAATATTTTCATGAAAAGGCTGAAAATATAAATCAGTCTTACTAATAGTGTTTCCTACATCAATATAACAGACAGATTTTATGACCAGATAATCTAGTAGTTAAATCACATTTTTATGGTCCATAAATGACATCCGTGTCAAGGCCATACTGGAGAGCAAAAAACACAAAAACCATGGAGCTTGCAAGGAAACCTTAACATGCGCATGGAATGTGGTTTCTTAGCGCTTTGGGATACGAGAATAATCACGTTTGTTGCATAACATTTTATTACAGTGTGTTAATATCTGTGTATTTACTATTTCACACAAAACAAATGTACAGCTGAAATGAGAATGTCATGTTTATCTGGATATGTGCATCGCATCTTCCATTTTCTATAAGCCAGCCACAACTATCTACAAAGAAAAATAAATTCCAAGGCTACATGTGGTTTCTGAAGTGCAATACACTCGTTAAATAAACTGAATATGAAATGACCATGAACTGCTTGCCATTATTGATGCATAGCAATTGTATAGCAGACATTGCTCGGATGTTGGGAGATGGTAGAGATCATTTGGCCTTCAACTCCGGTAGAATCACTGCTTGCATTCAGCTAGCATAGGATTATTTTGAGGCCCCCCAGTTGTTTTTTGATGTAATTCCAATAATTCCTTATGAAATATAGACTAGCAGAGGATTCTTAGACGTCAGTTCAAAACATGTACGTTTTTAGATGTTCAGCTCAGGAGTGCTGAACTGTGACCTTTTAGATTTTAAAAGGTCATAGTTCAGCACCCGTGAGCTAACATCCATGATGTGTGCTGATTAACTTCAACGTTAACATTTATGTAATTGACAAATCATTTTTGGTGAGCGCTGATGTAGAATAAATGAGTGAATAGGTGTAAGAGTTCACATGTAAAAAAACGCATTCATACAAGGGGATGGTGGGGGGGAGGGATGCACAGCGTTTCTTAGTGACAATGATGACTTTCTATTAACATGATTATTTTTTTTTTTTGTTAATCAGGTTTTTATTAGCAAGTGGATACAATAAATGTAGGGCTTGCAGGCCCTCATCAATCAAACAGTGAAATAGTGCAATAAAGTAGCATTTTTAAATATAACATGGGCATGTACAGATTCAAGGATGTTTTTCTGTTCCAATACATAACAAGTGACATGGTACAGTTGTGTTTACCTTCTAAAATGTGGGTTGCAGAATGTTGTCATATCAGTATGTCATGGAGCTGAGTGCGTCTGATTAGAGCTAGAGCTACCTGGGCATAGTAGCGTCCATAGGTACTCTAAGAGTGTGGTTCCGTGGTTGGAATGTATCCATAATAGACGTCGATGAGTGTAGTTTTTGTTATTCGGTGTGTAGAATTGTGTTCTAACTAGAGGCCATTCTATGAACATGTTAAGTCTCAGTGATGGTTTGTTTTTTCAAACTAATGTGGTTCGTGGAAAACCTACTCTGACAAGAAATGCTGTAATCTTGAAGGAACACTATAGCGTTAGGAATACATATTTGTTGCTAAGAGGTGCATCAAATCCAGGACATTGCTAGGATATCTACGCAAACATTTGCAGTACAGTGTGTTGTACTGTAGAGCTCTGTGCCTTTTTAATGTAGCACAGCTTGATAAAGACCTAATTTGGGGTCGAAACCTTGCTGTGACTCTAAGATAAATCTCCCAGTTACTTTACCTTGAGTGCCTGGACCATTCTTCTTCTTTTGTTCATTTGTCAACCACGGGTCCAGTTTTGAGCACCTTGGATTATAAAAGTAGTGCGGTTTTCCTCCTAGGGGATCATTTAAATGTAGCATTGTCATAGGATGTAAACTTTGCACCAAAACTATTTGTGAATTTTCTGCCCTACCAGATTTGTTATTATGATGTAGAAGCATCTAAGGTCAGCATCTAGGCCCAGTACAAGTCTCATATCAGCATGTACAACTCATAGTATAGGCTGGTGTGGTGTAAACCATGTCACCACTGAACTCTAAAGCATTGGAAACAAGTTCTGTAAAGTGATGAATCACACTTGTCAATCTGGTAGTCTGATAGAAGAATCTAGATACTGCAGTGTTGATTATTATAGATGAAGAATCTAGGGGAATGATACCTATAGCAATGCACAATGCCTACATGTTGGTGGAGGAAATATAATGGTCTGGAGCTGTATTTTCAGGGTTTGGATTAGGCCTCTTTGTTTCAGTTAATGGTCACCTTGATGTTATGGTATACAAAGACCTTTTAGACATTTGTGTGTTTCTAACATCATGGCAATAGTTTGAGGAAGGCCCTTTCCTGTTCCAGCTTGATTACGTCCTTGTGCAAAAAGTTAGGTCGGTGAAGACATGATTTGAAGAGTTTGGTGTGGAGGAACTCATTTTGCTCCCAGAGCCATGACCTCGACACTACTGAACACCTTTGGGATAAAATATAATGCTGATTGTGAGCCAGACCTTCTCTAACCTCAATGCCTGGCCTGAGATATGCTTGTTTTGGTTGAATGGGTTAAAATCCCCACAGATATCAGCCAAAAAGCTTGTAGAAATACTTCCCAGAAGAGTGGCATCAATAAAGCTGCAAATGGGGAGTCAGCGCTATATTCAATGTCATGGTTTCGGAATGGGATATATTTAACAAATTCAATTGGGTATGATGGTCAGATGTCAATACACTTATGGCCATATAGTATATGCTTGTTCACGCGGTTTGTCAGACTTGTTAAAACCTCTATTATTCTTATAAAAAGATTACCATTAACAAGTGCTTTACAGTTTTGTACTTGTGTGGTAAATCTTTATTCTTGCATATAAGCATTATATTACTAAGGGTTTTGACCAGTAAAAGAAAAATGTTCGTTTAATGAACAGCAAATATGGATGGTGTACAAATAAAAGACTGACTCAAAGTGTGAGAGACACTTATGGCTTTCTGTGGCAGCGTGATAAAGTAAGGAGAATCAGGCTTATAAAGCTCTTCTACTTTGTGACAATTTAATAGGAAAAGTGGTCAGTTTGTCTTTCTAAATGGTAATTGTGTGGATAGCCATAAATGGGAGTACTGTAATTGGAGGCCTGAAGTGAACGCCACGCCGTTGGAAAAGTAGGTTAAGAAAAGGTGAGAGGGAAGAAAAGAGAATTGGGGGGGGGGGAGGAAAAACGTGAGAATGTATGGTGGCAGTAAACTGATGTCCAATGCAGAGGGTAAGTTGTATAAATAGACAAGGCCCTGCACAAAAATCCAAGGCAGAAGATCAGCTTTGAGACTTGTGTCCATAACTGTGAGTACCATAATGTGGGAGATTTTGAAATGTCTGCAGGGTGCCCTGGTATGCTATGACGACTATAATGGTGGCAAAAAATACTAGATTAACAGTTACAATGGCTTACTGATGTAACACAGTTACATAGATAGCAAGAACACCGCTGGTTTAGCGAATGCCACCCATAGTTCTGAGCTTGAATATGGAATTTAAGAAGTAAACATAAACATAAGTGGCTCCTTGTTACTAGAGGCTGTTATTGCTGCAGCAAGAATGACCTGAGAAGCAGAAATTGAGATGTGTGTGTGTGTGTGTGTGTGTGTGTGTGTGGGCCAAAAATATATGAAGATATTGCATGAAAATTATTTTACCTGAACATGTGAACTAAACGACTTGGCTTCTGCTAGAATCTAGTGGCCCATAGCTAGCTAGGAGGTTTTAAGCTTTACTTCAGCTAAAAACCAGTGTATTAAGAAAATGCTGGTTTTATTTAGAATAACTCCTGCTAGGTTCCCACCCACAATTTTTATTTTTAAAGAAAATATAAAAAGCTAAAATTGCCTTGATTCAGTGGCAAGGCCAAGTTCTCAAAGCTCAGTCCTGTGGCCTGGCATCAGTTACTATATTTTCACAGGATTGACATTGGCTTCCCAGAACTCTTATTCCAGGCTGGCGAAGACCACCCCCAATGCCTCGGCTGGAGGTGAAGTTACTTCTTCAGCAGCAAAGGGTTAAACATCAGTGAAATGGTAATGGTCCTTGAAGTAGAGCTTCCTTCTTTAACATATGCCATTTATAGTGAGTATTCAAACAGGAATTAGATACAAGAATTTAGCAATATAATTTAGGGTCAGGCTCCACCCATGCTCCTCCCCCGCCGACATCAGCCATCGAGGTTCACCTAGTGTGCATGCTCGGCAATGGCCGCACGCGCACACATTAGACCTCCCCCTCGGAAAGCATTATTCAATGCTTTCCTATGGGGATTCTGGCGATGCTGGAGGTCCTCATTCATAGCGTGAGGACGTCCAGCGTCGTTTAAAACACTGTGTGTGTGTTCTAAGAAGCTGGAAGTCCCTCTAGTGGCTGTCTGATAGACAGCCACTAGAGGAGGACTTAACCCTTCGTCTTGCAGGAACTGCTGACACACTCCAGCCACATGAGGTCTAGCATTGTCTTGCATTAGGAGGAACCCAGGGCCAACCGCACCAGCATATGGTCTCACAAGGGGTCTGAAGATCTCATCTCGGTACCTAATGGCAGTCGGGCTACCTCTGGTGAGCACATGGAGGGCTGTGCGGTCCCCCAAAGAAATGCCAGCCCACACCATTACTGACCCACTGCCAATCCGGTCATGCTGGAGGATGTTGCAGGCAGCAGATCGTTCTCCACGGCATCTCCAGACTCTGTCACATCTGTCACATGTGCTCAGTGTGAACCTGCTTTCATCTGTGAAGAGCACAGGGCGCCATTGGCGAATTTGCCAATCTTGGTGTTCTCTGGCAAATGCCAAACGTCCTGCACGGTGTTGGGCTGTAAGCACAACCCCCACCTGTGGACGTCGGGCTGTCATACCACCCTCATGGAGTCTATTTCTGACCATTTGAGCAGACACATGCACATTTGTGGCCTGCTGGAGGTCATTTTGCAGGGCTCTGGCAGTGCTCCTCCTGTTCCTCCTTGCACAAAGGCGAAGGTAGCGGTCCTGCTGCTGGGCTGTTGCCCTCCTACGGCTTCCTCCACGTCTCCTGGTAGCGACTCCATGCTCTGGACACTACGCTGACAGACACAGCAAACCTTCTGCCACAGCTCGCATTGATGTGTCATCCTGGATGAGCTGTACTACCTGAGCCACTTGTGTGGGTTGTAGACTCCGTCTCATGCTACCACTAGAGTGAAAGCACCGCTGCATTCAAAAGTGACAAAAACATCAGCCAGGAAGCATAGGAACTGAGAAGTGGTCTGTGGTCACCACCTGCAGAACACTCCTTTATTGGGTGTTTTGCTAATTGCCTATAATTTCCACCTGTTGTCTATCTCATTTGCACAACAGCATGTGCAATTGTCACTCAGTGTTGCTTCCTAAGTGGACAGTTTTGATTTCACAGAAAAAATAAAATGCAATAATTACACTTGCAGGGTTAAGGGTGATGGGAGTTGGCACCCAGACCACTCCAATGGGCAGAAGTGGCCTGGGTGCCTGAAGTGTCCCTTTAAGCTGTAGTGGTTCTGGTGACTATAGTGTCCCTTTAAGAATTGTATATTTCTCATAAATTAAACTTCGCTAGTTAAAAAAAAAAACACACAACTGGCTCCTAACTGTTTTTAGCTGGCTCCTAGATTCCAAACAAATTTGTTAAGTTTTGTATTAGGCCATGCCCAATCACCTTCCACAGCTCTTAGCACAAAGCTCTAAACACTGTATTAAAGGAACAGTCCAGTTTTTTAAAAAAACACTCTTGCCAATGTTTTGGAAGTTTACCATATTAAAGTTCCACTCCAGTTGTTAGCATTGTTGGTAATTCAGAGATCATACCTGGTGAATTGCAACAGTGCATGTGGTCTCAGTTACGTCTATGTGGTCTATGTTGGGTAGTTTACTTTTTTGTTATATGTGGATTGTGCTTACTGCCTAGCACATGTAAACATTCTCTCTCACATTCACTCACTGACGTCGTGAGTAGCAGGACACAGGTGAGAGGGAGATAAAGTGGACAGGCCAGTGATGCGATCATGTTACTAGCTCTGCCCACACAAACTAGTCTATTGAGAAGATTGGCTCACTAAATGTAGAGATTTCTCTCTCCAGCGTCCACATGCCATTAGTGCAGTGTGAGCACGTCAGATGTGCTTATGGTACAGTTTTTGAGCATTACGCTGGTGTCCACCAAAGTGAGACAACAGGGAACAATGACAGGACAGAATCTGGATATCGAGGCTGCCCTACCAAAATTACTGTTCTGGCAATTTGTCTGTCAGATCTTATTTTTGATTATATTTACTACTTTATGGATTGCCGTCTTGGTCCTCTGCATCAGTTGACACATATCCCTGCCAAGATGGTGAGTGCGATCTTTGTATTTTTTTATGTCCAGTATGTACAGGGCAGACACTCGTTCGGAGATGGCTAATAATGGCCCAGTGACACTGTCGGAGGTGAAGTTATACCACCAGCAGCAAAGGGGTTAATGGTATGTGCAGCGTTTTAAGCACCATGACTTCAAGTGTTCATGGTGCTTAAAGGGACACTCCAGACCACTTCTGCCCATTGGAGTGGTCTGGGTGCCAACTCCCACTACTCTTAATCCTGCAAGTGTAATTATTTCAGTTTTTTATAAACTGCAATAATTACCTTGCAGGGTTAACTCTACCTCTAGTGGCTGTCTACTAGACAGACACTAGAGAGCACTTCCTGGATCATAGCACAGATTATCTGTGCTAGAGCGTCGCTGGATGTCCTCACGCTGTGTGAGGACCTCCAGCATCACTAATTTCCCCATAGGAAAGCATTGAAATGCATTTTCAATGCTTTCCTATGGGGAGTGCTAATGTGCATGTGCGGCATTGCCGCAAATGCGCATTAGGTCTCCCCCGGACTGGTGGGCGGGAACAGTCTCTCCCACCGGCCGACGCAATGCTGAGGAGGAAGCAGCAACGTGGGACATCGTCGCTGCCTCAGGTAAGTTACTGAAGGGGTTTTTACCCCTTCAGCAACCGGGGATTGGGGGGTGGGAGGGAGAGGGGACCTGCAGTGCCAGGAAAACAGATTGTTTGTTTGTTTTCCTGGCACTGGAGTTTCCCTTTAAAAAAGGCTGTTAAAATTTGAAAATTCATGTGTCACAAAATGACCGCAATCTAAAAATTGTAGAAGACCCATAATATATGAAAGCACACATAAGCATAAATAAACCAGCTGAAATTTATCCAGAAGCTACAAATTATGACTGACAAATGTTCAGATGTTGAACTCTTTAAAACACGTCTGTCAGAGATTATTAACTTGGGTGACAAAGAGTCCTGTCCTTAAACATTGCCTTCTATACAATCAATCTTTTCCTCACTGAGCAGCAGCCTGGGATGTCATACATAACAAAATTATCATTCAACCCCAACCAGAGGAAGTTGGCAGGACTGGAGTTGTGTTTTTTACATTCTCTTTATATTTGGCTTTGCTTCAGTGTTCTAGCATGTTGCTTTGTTTTTGTGACTGCTGGGGTTTCCCTGTCCCTACTTTTTTATTAACACATTTACAGCTTAAGAGGCCTTTGATATTTTATTTTGAGAGCACGAATACTATATCTGTTAGGGCTGACACCTTTCTGGAAAAGGAATTACAACCACATCACACCTTTATCCCCCATGGATTGCCTATATTTGTTGTTGCCTAGTTTAAAATTTTACCAGCCTGCCTTTCTTTGACAATGAATGGGTTAATGACTTCTTATTTTTTAATTTTTTTTTTTTTTTGTACGGGCATTCCATTAACCCTTTGATTGGCCCCAGGGAGTTGATCATTTCATTGCTCGGCACACTAGCACAAAATGAGTTTAAACTGTTTCTTGAAAAGGAGACTTCATAAATAGTGAAGGGTATCAGGTTATCAGCAGTGAAATATGCTGACACAAAATGCTGCCTGTTCAATATTAACCATGTTATTTTAGCATAAAGTATCATTTCACAGTCTGCTGTTGCTATGTTTTATAGACTTGTTTTGAGAGCTTTGTAGGAGGGAAGTGTTTTTTTGTTTGTTTTTTAAGTTATGTGCACAATTGAGTTTTCATACTTATAAATAAACGTCTGGATCTATTTCCCAGCCATTCCATTGCTGCTGACATGCACATAGGATCTTTAAATAATACTTCAGCCTTCTTAAGTGACTCTGAACAATTTTACATCTTCACGGGTAGCGGTAAATAGATTTAGAATTTGGACAATGGGCTTTGGCATAGGTACAATACCTTTTGTAATATTGCACATGAGCATAAAAAAAGTTTTTATCATTGAAAATAAAGTCTCTAACCTGCGTTAAAGGACCACTCTAGGCACCCAGACCACTTCAGCTTAATGAAGTGGTCTGATTGCCTGGTCCAGCTAGGGTTAACCCATTTTTTTTTATAAACATAGCAGTTTCAGAGAAACTGCTATGTTTATGAATGGGTTAAGCCTTCCCCCAAAGCCTCTAGTGGCTGTCTCATTGACAGCCGCTAGAGGCGCTTCCGTGCTTCTCACTGTGAAAATCACAGTGAGAGCACGCAAGCGTCCATAGGAAAGCATTGTAAATGCTTTCCTATGCGACCGGCTGAATGCGCGCAGCTCTTGCCGCACGTGAGCATTCAGCCGACGGGGAGGAACGGAGGAGGATCGGAGGCAGAGAGCTCCCCGCCCAGTGCTGGAAAAAGGTAAGTTTTAACCTTTTTCACCTTTTCTAGAGCCGGGCGGGAGTGTGTGTGTGTGTGTGTGTGTGTGTGTGTATATATATGTGCGTGTATGTATATGTGTGTGTGTGTGTGTGTGTGTATATATATATATATATATATATATATATATATATATATATACTGTTCAAAAACTAAAGGGAACACAAAAATAACACATTCTAAATCTGAATGAATTAAATATTCTTATGAAATACTTTGTTCTTTACATAGTTGAATGTGCTGACAACAAAATCACACAAAAATAAAAAAATGGAAATCAAATTTTTCAACCCATGGAGGTCTGGATTTGGAGTCACACTCAAAATTAAAGTGGAACAACACAATACAGGCTGATCCAACTTTGATGTAATTTCCTTAAAATAAGTCAAAATGAGGCTCAGGAGTGTGTGTGGCCTCCATGTGCCTGTATGACCTTCCTACAATGCCTGTGCATGCTCCTGATGAGGTGGCGGATGTCCTCCTGAGGGATCTCCTCCCAGATCTGGACTAAAGCATCTGCCAACTCCTGGACAGTCTGTGGTTCAACGTGACGTTGGTGGATGGAGCAAGACATGATGTCCCAGATGTGCTCAATTGGATTCAGGGCTGGGGAACGGGCGGGCCAATCCATAGCATCAATGCCTTCATCTTGCAGGAACTGCTGACACACTCCAGCCACATGAGGTCTAGCATTGTCTTGCATTAGGAGGAACCCAGGGCCAACCGCACCAGCATATGGTCTCACAAGGGGTCTGATGATCTCATCTCTGTACCTAATGGCAGTTGGGCTACCTCTGGCGAGCACATGGATGGCTGTGCGGCCCCCCAAAGAAATGCCAGCCCACACCATTACTGACCCACTGCCAATCCGGTCATGCTGGAGGATGTTGCAGGCAGCAGAACGTTCTCCACGGTGTCTCCAGACTCTGTCACATGTGCTCCGTGTGAACCTGCTTTCATCCAGTGGCGAATTTGCCAAACATCCTGCACGGTGTTGGGCTGTAAGCACAACCCCCACCTGTGGACGTCAGGCCCTCATACTACCCTCATAGTCTGTTTCTGACCGTTTGAGCAGACACATGCACATTTGTGGCCTGCTGGAGGTCATTTTGCAGGGCTCTGGTAGTGCTCCTCCTGTTCCTCCCTGCACAAAGGCAAAGGTAGCGGTCCTGCTGCTGGGTTGATGCCCTCCTACGGCCTCCTCTACGTCTCCTGATGTGCTGGCCTGTCTCCTGGTAGTGCCTCCATGCTCTGGACACTACGCTGACAGACACAGCAAACCTTCTTGCCACAGCTCGCATTGATGTGTCATCCTGGATGAGCTGCACTACCTGAGCCACTTGTGTGGGTTGTAGACTCTGTCTCATGCTACCACTAGAGTGAAAGCACTGCCAGCATTCAAAAGTGACCAAAACATCAGCCAGGAAGCATAGGAACTGAGAAGTGGTCTGTGGTCACCACTTGCAGAACACTCCTTTATTGGGGTGTCTTGCTAATTGCCTATAATTTCCACCTGTTGTCTATCTCATTTGCACAACAGCATGTGCAATTGATTGTCACTCAGTGTTGCTTCCTAAGTGGACAGCTTTATGTGTGATTGACATGGAGTTACATTGTGTTGTTTAAGTGTTCCCTTTATTTTTTTGAGCAGTGTATATAACACGCATGGGTTTTCTCAAAGAAACCTTGTTTTAATCATAATTAGGAATCGCAAACGTTTCACTTTAGGTTCTCAGCTTGCAAAGTTCATTAGCTCTTTTCATTTGGACTAGATAGCCAACCAGAGTAGCCATCTTTGTTCAGATACACCATTCATATTCCCAAGCCATATCCAGTTTGAACATCTAATTTAAAGAACATTTTGAGATACTAACCACATTCACATGATGCCAGTATTTCCTGCGTAATTCTAGTCTTATAAGTGGTACTTAAAGATGGCTTCCCACATGATAATAGTAAGCTAAAATATGTACTGTAAAGTGATAGTTACTTAAATATGTATATTATAAATGTATACACACAAAGGCTGTCAATTTTTAATCTTCAGCGTTAAAAAATTATGACCATTTTCCTTAAGGTTATGGATCTAATGCAAATCCTGTTTAATATTTTAGTACATTACCTGTTCTTCTTGAGTACCTAGTGTGACCCTTTGTGACAATTTAAATCCTGTTTTAGCTTGGAATTTCTTTTACTCTATTTAGTAGATCCTACTATGTATTTTGTCCCTTGTTAGTTAGCCATTTAATGATCTCCATGCCATGTCACACAAGAGGCATAGCCCAAGGGTCCTACCTTATTGATTTCCTATGGATATGCCTCATGACTTTAATTCTTATGTTTTAATTTGCTACTGGGGTGTTTTTATGTTGTTTTTTTTTTTTATCTCTTCTAGTAATGACAAAAAGTGACCATTTCAAAACATATATATATTTTTTAAATTGGCTAAAACCATTAGGATTCTCTTTCTAGATTAATCGATACAGTTGTAAAATTTTAAAGGAACACTTTAAGCACCATTACTACTATTGTAATGGTTACAACACCATTTTACTGGCTACAATACTAGGAATCATTTGGTTGCTTGGATTTGATTTTATTATGTGGACGTTAGATTATGCATTATAGCTTTAAACGTAGTATCTTTTTAGATGAAAGCCATATTGCTAACCTGCCCACATCCTATAATTTCCCTCCATCTTTGGATAGCTTTGTATTATTATTGCCATTTTTATAGAGCGCCAACAGATTCCGTAGTGCTTTACAATATTATGAGGGGGGGGATATCCCCTAACTATAAATAGGGCAATTGCAAGAAAACTTACAGGAACGATAGGTTGAAGAGGACTCTGCTCAAACTAGCTTACAGTCTATAAGAGGTGGAGTATAAAACACACTCCCAGTGTCTCTATGTCTCCCAGCCAGTGTCCCTAGTATCTCAGTATCCCCATGTCTCCCATTGTCCTTGGTGTCTCTGTGTCCATAGGATGCCAGTGTCCCAATGTCTCCCAGTGTCCCCGTGTCCCCTAGTATAAAATAAAAAAGCTCAGGCACTTGCTGTGATAGATTTAAGCAGGTTTATTGTACACCGCAATGTTTCGACCTGTACCCAGATCTTTATCCAGTCTCCAGTGTCTCTATGTATCACAGTGTCCACTGTGTATCCGAGTGTCCCTGGTGTGTCTGTGTCCTTAGTGTCTCAGTGTACCCTAGTTTCTCAGAATCCCGTAGTTTCCAGTGTCCCCATGTCTCACAGTGCCCCCTAGTATAAAAGAAAAAAATCTGAGGCACTCACTGTGATAGATTTAAGCAGGTTTATTGGACACTGCAATGTTTTGACCTATACCCAGGTCAAGTCCACAGTGTCCCCTATGTATCACAGTGTCTCAGTGCCCCATGTCTCCCAGTGTCCCCAAGTCTCCCAGTGTTCCCTAGTATCTGTGTCCCCATATGGCTCAGTGTCCCAATGTCTCTCAATGTCCCCTAGTGTCCTAGTGACATGGGGACACTGGGAGACATGGGGACACACACTAAGGGACTGGGAGACATGGGGACACAGACATGCCCCCTTTTTGTGTATGTTCGCCTCTTTCGGCAGTTCTGGTTATGTGTTTTTTTTTTTTTTTGTTTTTTTTTGTGTCAGTGGCCCACCCTTTTACCCCATCCATAGACACTTCCTACTTTACTGGACACTGCTGTTAGGGGGTATGGGTTTACTTGAAAGATGAAAGCGTGAGATTAGCATAGGGTATGTGTTTTCTCATAGCTGCATCCCATGAGTTTTTCCCTCCAGCACCATCTCCATTAGATACATGACGCTTAGGAGGTAGGACTGTTTTAGTGTTGGTTTATTGGTCAATAAGATTTTGTAATAAGGCTCATTATAATTGTCAGCACCAGGCCCCTAATCTGGCCCTGCTAAAGGAGGATATGGCACTAGAAAAAGAAATGGAACATATCAGCTATGAAGAAAGGTTAACAAATTTAAACCTCTTTAGTTTAGAAAAACGTCGCCTGGAGGGTATATGATAACATTATACAATTCTATCCGGGGCCAGTACAAACCATTGTGTGGAAATCTATTCACAAACAGGACTTTACATAGGACACAAGGTCATGCGTTTAGACTGGAAGAAAGAAGATTTCGACTAAGGCAAAGGAAAGGTTTTTTTTACTATAAGAACAATAAGAATTGGAATTCTCTGCCTTATCAGAGTTCATACAGATGTTGAAACAGCTACTAGATGCATACTTGCAAAAACAGAATATTCAAGGATATGATTTTTCAATGTAGGGTAATAGCTTCTTGATCCTAGGATTAATCTGACTGTCATTCTGGGGTCAAGAAGGAATTTTTTTACTAGTTTGTTGCAAAATTGGAAGTGCTTCAAACGGTGGTTTTTGTGCCTCCTTTGTTTCCATAGCAAATATGTATTGTGGAAAGCATACATTTTGTCTTTGTGTAACATGTCAGCTTGTTCGGTTTATTTTGTATATGTGGAAAAAGCACCTAACGGTTTTAGCAATGCCTAAGTTATTTAAAATGGGTATGCACCAAAATAAAGTAATTATTTGCATTTTCACTCTCTGTGATGTTAAGAAACTGATGTCCCTTGGCAGTTCTTGACATATGCCACGGATTGGGAAGGTGTCTTAAAATGTGTGTTCTGTTCTGCAGTGGGCTGTCCCATTTTGGTTGTCTAGCTGTTTTTTTTAACTATAGTCAGCATTGATATTGGCCGGTCACTGCTGCATAATATTCAAACAGGATAACAGTGTCCGGGCACTCAAAGGGCTAAATCCAAAGGCAGATCTCTGCTTAATATGTTCATATAATCTATTTTTTTTTTTTTTTTTTTAATCCAGTCATGATAACAGATGTGTGTGTGTGTATAATATAGCAAAAAAGGGGTTCAGCACTTCGGTCTCCACAGTAGTTTAACGATCTTGTGCTAGCAGTAAAGACCGCAATAGATTTCAGTATTTATGAAAAACATACACAGTCAATGTTTTAGTCCTCTCCAGTGACTCTTCTCAAGGAGTCTTGAGAAAAATTCCTGGTGAGGACTTAAATATTGGTTGTGTGAAATATCTAAACATGTTTTTATTTATTTTGCAAAGATCACTTTAAAATGACATAAATACGTCATTGATGAAGTGCCAGGAGCTGAAGACAAAAGAGGGTGGCACCTTGCAGGAACAAATTCCGCTTATTGAATTATATCTAAATTCCGGTCTACCACAGGGACTCTACATCCAAGGAGGGATGTCATTTTAAAGTGGTCTTTGCAAAATATCTACAGAAGGTGATAGAGCTGCTTTAAGATGCTAAAATAATGCTTAGAAACTGATACAGTTCCATAAGTCTGCATGCAAAAATATGCATTTTACATGATTATTCCATAAAGTAGGAATAGTGGAGAACTTGAAAGGGAATTGCAAAGAGACCAAAACAGTCAAATTGGAAAGATACTCCATCTCAGCAATTTTTCCAAGTTGGCTATTTTAGCCTTAAATGTTCAAATACCCATACCTATATTCTTAATAAATGCTAGGTTTTCTAAATAAATCTTATTTTGTTTTTTTTTCTTTGCCATTTGGGATAATTTTTGCATAGTTAAAGGGAATATTATGTAATTTCACATAGAAAGTCTGGGTTACTGGATTTGTTTTTGTAACCCTGGTTTTTAAGAATCCCAGTCCCAAGTTTGGGGAATACTGAATGAATTGGCGTTTACATTTGCATTCTCTAAATTAAAACAACTTCTCAAAGTTCATTTCTAATGAGGCACAAGCCCATATAGCATTTTTCATTTTCTCTAATGCTTGAGTAACCAATTAACATATCTATAATTACTACTGGGACAATATTAGTTGTGGATTGACATGGTTACTAGTTCTACTGACTGCAATTCATGGAGTAGAAGTCAGGCACTTAGAAAAACTATTTGTGTATTTGCGATAGGTTGATTATCTGCAAATATAGTCCCCTTAAGGAGAGTGTTGAGATAAATTTCTTTAATTAGTCATAGGGGCTTGTTGAAACTTTCCCTTGAGATAATATAAACATAATATCCTGCCGATCCCTATCTGTTTCCTGATTGGGTATGGGTTTGACTTCTTTTACATCCTCTTGGCTTAATATATCTGTGACTCCCAGAATGCCTTGAGAGGGTAGTAGTCACTAAATTTATCAGAATCATTATACAGAACTGATTGGCAATTGTGACTGTGTTTGCCAAGTCCATTTTCGGAACTGTGTATCCTTGAGGAATATGTCTCAAAATGCTGACACTGCTGTAATGATCTACATAGTTTTATTTTTAACTCGGTTACAGAGCTTGACTTTTTAAAATCAGCACAAAAAAAAAGCATTCATAGAAGAGTAAAACATCTATTCTTAATAATCTCCGCATCTCAGCTGCCACTGTAGCTTACATAGTGTGGTAATGCTCTAAAAACAAAAATCCGTTAACTATTCAAAGACCGAGGCAATTGTAGAAGTTCTGTTCAAAACAACCTGGAATTTGACTATATATGTCTATTCAACCATAATTTACTTCTTTGATATTGTGTGATGGACTCTTCGTCAATCGATGCTCCTAGTGCTTACCAAGGACAATCGGCACCGCACCAAACACCATAAGCACTGCAGATCCCACGAACCGCCGCAGCTTGGCTGGGAACTCGCTGTCCTCTACCCACCCTGGACCTAAAACAAGGCTCCAGGTTCCAGTGGGTGAACCTCTCCTCCAAGAGGGAGTAGCAGGAACATGCTCTTAAAAGAGCTTAGTGATTATAGCCCAGGAGAGTATACAGAGTATAGCAATCCTCCAGTGTAGATGCAGCCTTTCCCCCCCACACATGAGAAGAGGCTCTATGTTGAGGGTAAAACAGGAACTCAGCAGATCTGAGGGTTTATTGTCTTTTATACAGTTTTCCCCAAAAGGTTACCACCGAGGTGAACCTTGAGGAGCACAGGACACAAAGTCACAAAACCAATCAAAACAGTATTGTACAGTTAGACACAAACCCTCCCCTCTGCCTATGATACAATTAACAAAGACAATGGGCTAACTCAATTAACTCTAAACAGAAAAAACATACATTTTTACAAACCCCCAAAATACAACATATCCCCACAAAAGTCACACCCCCTGATAGCCCCGATCTTGGTGAACAACATATCCAAAAATCACCCAGATCGGTTCTGGGGTTCAGAAATTTCCAGGAAGTCTTATTTTTGCCCCAGCCGTGCACATGGCCCCATGCCCAAAACAGTTCCATACACTCGACGACAAAACACTGCTGGACAATTTAAGATGGCTGCCGCCACATGTTTGAAAGGGGCATTGTGCTAAGTCCCAATATGCACAAATAGTGTTTTTAAAAGGCAATACATCCCAGGGGCCATAGTCACAGGGCAAGAGAATGGCAAGCAGGCCTCTCCAAAAACCAGTGGCATGGTCACTTTTGCCACATTATGTGTATCCACATTTATTATAACTAATTTTATTAAGGGGAAACAAAGCTTTATTTTCACATCAATATTTATATATGAAACATCATTTAATATGAATAAAATCTAAAAAAGTTTGAGGCATAAAAAAAGTTATATTCTTAGTTCTCCATGGCATTTTAACTGTGAATATCATAATATGGTTAGCTTTTTTTTTAAACTGCAATTAAATACACGTTTGTGTTCAGCAATGTCTCACAAGTACAACAATACCCCTGTGTAGATGTTTTATTGGTTTCTGGAAACGTACTGGGTCAAATATAGGACTTTCCCCATTTTCATTATTTACACATTGAAATTTGCCAGATTGGTTTGCCTTTGTTGCCTTTGAAATCGTATGGTAGCCCAGTAATGGAAATTACCCCCATCATGGCATACCATTTACAAAAGTAGACAACCCATGGTATTTAAAATGTGGTATGTCCAGTATTTTTTAGTAGCCACTAAGTCACAAATCCTAACCAAAGTTGGCTCTCCTATATATTTTTTGCATCTATCCAAAAAAACAACTGCCCTTTCACCAATGATATCATCGGCATTATGCCTTTTTCTGCTCTAAAACACTCATGTTTGTGTTCAGTGATGTCTGACCAGTTTAACAGTACCACCCCATGTCCAGGTTTTCTAGTGTTTTTGGAAAGTTACAGGGTCAATTATGAGGCTTGAGCATCTACACATTGAAATTTGCTATATTGGCTATGTTGCCTTTGAGACCATATGACCGCCCAGGAATGAGAACTACCCCCATCATGGCATACCATTTGCAAAAGTTGACAACACAGCTTATTCAAAATGGGGTATGTCCAGTATTTTTTTAGTATCCACTTAGTTACAAACCCTGGCCAAAGTTAGCTTTCATATTTGTTTTTTGCATTTTATTATATTGTACAATTTCTTCTGTCGGTCTCTCTCCTGTACTCTCACAAACAAAATTTAGCACATCTTTAAAATCCATTTAATATACAATCCTATATAAAATATTATTTATATTATACAATCTTATATAAAGTTGCACAAAATATTCCTTTATTTCATTACTGTAATACTTGTTTAATTACACATTCTTTCATAAATTCATCCTATAAATGCTTCAACTCCACATACATCCATCCATGTGGGACCAAAGGGTGTGTGGTGGTGGTGGTGATGATGGAAGTACTGCTCCAACAAATTGCTTTCAAGCTTTTACAAGTAGCTTAAGCTTATACACAGACAACACTGGTTTCAGATATTTTAAAAAAAGATTTTTCCAAAACATATTAAAGTGGCAGAAAACACTACTTAATAGACACTTTTTAATAAGTGGCTATTGAGTAGTTTTTTTTTTTTTCTCTCTCACCCTCCCCATATCATACTCTTCTTATGTTCCAGAAGAGTGAGGTCCTCTTGTACCTTCTACTTTCCTCCACAGGTAGTCATTGCCATTAAGTGATATAGTTTTCATAAAAATGATGCTGGAGCTCTCCAAATCTCATGTTAAAAGTGTCTCTGCCAGGGGAACAGGGTTTATCATTGCAAGAGCATTCTCTGTTTAATCGTTCATCTGTGGCATTGAGGGTCTCTAGTAGTAATTTCACAGACTTTGAAACCAGGAATTGTAGAACATTTTGTCTTTATATTTTCTAGTATCAAGCCCTTCTTTTCTATAGCAGGGAAAATCAACAGAATGAGTTAAAGAGTTAAAGGAACACTATCTTGTTAGAAATACAAAGCTGAATTCATAAGACTTCCTTCCCACCTCCGCCATCCAAGAAAGAGTTAAAACAAACCCTTTTATTCACTTGTGTGATTCCAGCGCTAATGTCTCTCTGCGCTGGGTCATGTTTTTTTTTTTCCGTTGATATCCGCCTACAAGGGAACCTACTGTGGTTATGTTTAAGCTTTAGGCCTTCCCCATAGGATAACATTGAACCAATGCTTTCAAATGGTGTTTTGCTTCATGCTAGATATACTCATGCAAAGTGAGTGGACATCCAGCGTTGTTTCATGGAGTAAAACAGAAGAAAGTACCTCTAGTGGCTGTCTGGTACACAGCCACTAGAGGTAGTCTTAGTACTGCAATGTAAACAGTTCCCAAAAACTGCAGGACTAAGGAGAACAGGGGCACTACACCCAGACCACTTGAGTGTCCATTTAATAATGAAAAGAGAAGTTTAGTCTCTGAGAAAGCATTAATCAAAACCAGTGTTTATGAAAACAATCGTTTTTGGTTGGAGTAAATCTTTAATAGAGTAACCCTTGCTCTTCTGGTCTGTCCCTCCCAGAAAAAAAAAAGAGAGAATGAAATCAAAAACTCGCCTTGACTCATCACCAAAGCCAAGTTCTCCATGCAGCTATATCCTCCATGGCTGACATAAGTTCACGTTGCTGGAGGAGGAGGGAGGTCAGGGAGGGTGGGCTGAAAAGAGGGCAAGGTATTGTGCATGCTGACATCAGCCACATTTGCACAGGATTCAAAACAATCACATGGAACTCTTGTTCTATGCTGAATAATGATACCCCAATGATGCGGCTGGAGGTGGAGTTACACAGAGGGGTTAAACTCCTGTATGTGCTTTGTTTCATAAGAAACCACTGCACATACAGACGCCATGCTCCAGCGAAGTGGTCATGGTTTTTGGTGTAACCCTGCAAGCCTCATAACTCACTACAACTAAACCCCTGGTAGATGTCAGGAAGACCGCTTGGCTGCCTTTGCCAATGTTGCCCAAGTTATGCTTATGCTCTTAGACGAATCTCTCTATCCTGCCTGGTGAGAGAGCGAAAAAGCATGCATGTTCAGTACATCTGCAAAGTGCAGCACCCAGCTTGGTGCACAGAACTGTGAAACAGGTTTTGTATAAACTTCTAGCAGCAGCATGACTGCTATCCTTTTATAGAGCATATTCATTTATCCTATGTGATTTCTTTTAACGAGCTGTCCCCTGGACCTAGCATTTAAATGTCAAATTAGATCCTTCAATATTGGCAGGTTCCCAGGAAAGCATGCTGTCCTAGAGTTAAATGAAAAGTAATTTGAAATACAATTTTGATTATATTTTAGATTTAAACCAATAACATGTGACCGTTTATTTAGATATATGGGTTTTGTTGCAAAAAGTACACATTTTAAAAGGGATTATGCAAATACTTTGCCTATTTTCTTTTAGTTTCTGAAGCTCTACCTTTGCCTTGGCTATACTAAGCTGCACGCTCAGCAAAATCTTTGATCCAAACCTCGAGAAGGTATAATACTTAATCCACACATTTGCTTGTAATTTTGTATAAGTTAAATATTTATTGCATGAAAAGCCAACTCTGATTGGGAATGGAGAGAATTTGGGTTGTGTTCAACAATTGAAACTTGTTCCAGAAACTGGAATAAGATTTTTGCAGGGATATACCTATCACGCTAGACAGTGACATCACATGCCCTTTAAACACATGACATAACTGTATATAGTGTATGTAGCCAAATGTTTTGAGTGTGGACTTGGTTACTTCATCTCTATCTGAAAGTCTGTTGTATTTGTACTGAAGATTTTTGGAATGACTTAAACTTGCTCAGATAAAGGGACTTTAAAAAAAAAAAAATGTTAATTTTTAATAAACGTGTGCAGAAAGGCAAGGCATACAAATTAATAATAAAAGTAAATGACGTTCTATTAAGGGGAGCACTTATTTTGTTCTTTTGGCTTTTTCTTGTTTATTAAATCGTTTTGAAGAAAGAATTATGGGCCCCAACTTGCAGCTTCACTCAAGACATAGCTCAGTGTGTGGAAAGAAAACATAATGTGGCTGCTATCAGACTTGCTCAGTTTAGTAGAGGGAACATGGTACCATGTTCATGGAGCTTAGGCTGTTGGGATGCTTAGAGTTGTGTTTTTAAAATTTAATTGCAAAACAGACATCTCACAGAGAGGCTGTGTCATACCGTAGTGGATAGCTTTATTAACTAAAATCATTGAAATAATTTGTGAAATTTGTATCTAATTCATTTTCCCCATCTCTTCTAAAACATGAATTTGACCTGTGTCAAGCACGCACCATTTATCTTATTTATTCCCTTAGCAGAGAATAAATGTCATGTAGCAAGTATTTAACTGAACCCAATTCTTGCTATGGCTCATTTGTTTCATTCTTCACAGACATGCAGCAATCAGGCAGCATTGTATCTGCAGAATACCAGTTTGTCATTTTTGTGATGGATTTCAGTAAATGAGAAGTGCCCTGAAATGTATGGTTGAAATCATGAGAAGCCTGTATTTATCTACATGTTTATAGGAACTTCATTATTTATCAACATGTAATGTGAAACATGGACTTTATGCTGTAATTTTATTTATTTTATATTAGTATTACACAACAATGTTGCACATTCCTATTTTTGTAATTGTATTCCTCCACAAAAAAAATGTAATAGCCCCACACTCATTCTTCCCTCTCTCTGACTTACACCCATTCATCAGCTACAGTCATCACTACCATAGTCTCCTCATTATACATACTGTCTTCTTCCTCCACAGCACATCCTACTCTTATCTATTTTTTTCAGAAACATTAATCATACCTCCTTTGCATCCATCTCTTCTGTCTGACATTTACCCCAGCAGTTTACATCACTACCTGTCTATCTCATTCCAATACTTGCTATTATACTGCCTGTTCAGTATTTAGTCTCGCCGTCTTTTCTCTCCTTAACCATGAACATTTATACACATCTCTGTATCTCACGTTCTAACTAAACTACTTAGAACTTGGCATTACCCCTCTAGACTCCCCTACATGGTTATCTCTCTTCTCAGCACCTCCCAATCACCTCTGATTGATTAATTTCCCTAGCCCCACGTCTGTCTCTTTTTTTCATTACAGGATTCACCCCTCCCCTGCTCCGGAACTTACCTTTCCCCAATCGATTCTTCTTCTCTCCCTCTCTCAGGATCTGTTATTAATTTCTTCCTGTCTGATCTGGTTTTCTTTAAAACATAAGACAAAGAAGGGACTATTTGTCTTACGTAGGTTTCCTACGCCTGACCATCTATGACCAGTGGATGAACAAAGTGTGCTCAGTTTCCTGTGGTCAGAGTAATTTTCGATGCGATGTCAGTATTCCCGAATGTCCTGTCATTTAGACAGAATGCTGGCGAAACTACCGAATTTCGTCCTAACAGAATGAGAACAGTTTCTCCATTCGTGTTAGGATGCAATTTGGGACTTTGGATCAGAATTTCATTCAAATTAAGGAAATTCCGATTCGTGCCACGACTACATGCCACGGTATCGGGGATCTAATGCCATGGTATTAGGGAACTATCTACAAAAAGGCTGAAAGACCAAGACTGGTCTTTCAGTCAAATTTACTAATACGAAGTAAAGATTAGTTCATATTAGTAAATTCTTCCCCTACTCGCTATATCGCATGTCTACTAAACAGTGATCAACCTATGGCTGCTCACTGTTGAAAAAAAAAAAAAGGCTCCTAGTGTTCCCCCTCCCGAGCCCCCACCTGTGCCGTGCGAGTGGGGTCTATTAAACTGAAGGGAGGACCTAGCGTCCCACCCCCCCAGCCTCAATCCATGAGCGGCGGGTAGGGGCCCTAAATGAAAATTGGGGGGGAACCTATTGTCGTCGTCTTCCCCCGCCAGCCCTGACCCATGAGTGGTGGGTGGGGGCCCTAAATAAAAATAGGAGGGGAGGGGGGGCGACGTGTAAATGTACAAATGTATGGGGTTTTTTTGTTTTTTTCATTCTGCAACTTGGAGCCTCCAGTCATAAGCTCTGTATTTGCTCAGTCCTTGGAAAGGGAAACACTGTTCCTATTTCCCCTCTTCATTTGCATCATGTGCCCTGGCTGTGCTTAGATTGAATTGGATTGTGACATCAATACTACATCTTATAATATAAGTTTGAAAAAAAATGGAGCATTTTATGAATAAATTAACATAAGTTATAGGTTATTTCCAATGTTTAATTATAAGAGAAGTGACGGTTCAGTTAAAAGTTGCTAATATGCCAACCTGAGTACTGCTACTTTTACAACATTGTGGTTATCCTTAAGGTCTAACTCAAGCTTCCTCACAAATCTATAGTTTGTATTACACAATAATCATATATGCACTGTATTTCCAGAGATGCTGTCAAAAGTCAGAATTTGAGGTTTGTTCTTGTGTGGTTTTTTTTTTGTTTGTTTGTTTTTTACATTTTCTTTTTGCCAAGTGAAATGATTGCTGAATAAAATAGTTCCCAGAAAAAGATATAAAGCGTACTGTATCTAATTTTGTAATACTTCTTGTGCTGCAAGAAATATACTGTATCATTTATCAAGGGCAAGAGGCTCACTGCTCATGAAATGCAGGTCATGATTTGTTTTTGCAATGTCGTCTATTAAAGTGTCGATGCCAGCTTTGATCAACGTGCCATTGTGTCTACATGATTTATAATTTATTTTAAGTGTATTGTGGATTAACTGGGTGCTTTTTTTTGAGCGAGGCATTTTGAAATCTTATTTCAACAAACCGGAGCAGAATATCTGCAGATATTTAGAATTTATTTAAGTGTCCATTGTAACTTCTAGTCTGCTTCATTCTGGCACTGATGTTTGGTTGCATATTTACTTTTTAATGCCATGGGATTGCATCGGTTACCATAAAGGACCGTGGCTACATGATTATTCTTGTCCAAACAGAATTGCCTTGGTATCCAGGAGTAATGAAGTTGAAATGAAGGGTATTAGTGCAGTTGTTGGAATAATAAAAAGCAGTGTCATCAGTCATGTTTGCTGCCAGTCCGAATTTCTATGTTACTATCTGCATCTAGAAGTGGTTCTCATCCCATTCCTCAAGCCCATACCAACTTGAATTTGTACATTTCACACATTTTCTACTCACGGGCCTTGCTTTCAGAACCCTTCCTCTATTTTTACACATTAGACTAACATTCTACTACACCCATGTCATTACAAAATGCACCTTCTTATTTGTCCCCATTGAAAAAGTAGGCGAAGGGTGCCTTATCAATTAAAACATTTCTTTCAGGTGCCTTATGATGGTAGAAAGCATGGTTCGCAACGCAAGTGAGACTACAAAAAGTGCAAGGGGCACTGACGAACTAAACTCTTGAGATGAAAGCTTATGTGCAGAAAAATGTATTGCATTTTGTGTTATGCAAATATGTTTAATCCGACAGCAGATCCACAGGTAGTAGCGGATATACTCAGATTGCTAGCCCTAGCTACTGTTGAATTGGCTATTTTGCAAATGCATGCATAATGTGATATAATTGTTGCTTTAACTTCACAATGGTTCATTTTTAAGTCTGTGGGCTTTTCTTTAAATCAATGACCCAGATTGCTGGGAATGACAAGTGTGTAAATTCTGTGTTAATTTTGTTCTTCGTCTATGTCACATTTTAATTTGCATTGCGTAAGCATATGGAACAAATTGATGTTTTCACTTGTCTTTCAGCCTTAACTCATTCTGTCAGCATGTATAGAGCCCTATTGTCTAATGTCTGTCTTTCCAATTAGGAAGGGTTTATTCTTATTTATAGCTGCTTCTACACATGCTTATTGGTATTAAACTGCAAAGAAAATTATTTGAAGGGACACCTCGATTAAGCGCATTCATAGTGAGTTGTGAAAGTATTTATAAAGTTCTTGAGTACAGGCAATTGGTGAAGGATGGTGGCAAATGCACTAGTGGAATTAAAGAAAAACTTTTTCTTTTTTTTTCAAATAAACTGCTGACATATATCATGAATGCATGTTAAAATAATCCACACCAAGCTTATTATAAATACTATATTTAAATGCATCTCTTGCCTTATCTTAACTTCATTACTGCATCCATCTTGAAATTCCCATTGATCTAATGCAGTAACATGATGTCATTAATTTGCTGGTCATCTGAAAAAAGAATGTACTCTGTGTAGATACGAATATCCATTTCTATTGTCTGCCATTCAACGGTGCTTCAAAACAAAGCAGACTTAGTGTTATTTTAAGTACCATGAGCTCTGCAGTGTTTTGAAGTAGTCATAGTGCTTGGAGTTTTTATATATAGCATTTAAGCCAGCCCATAATGAGAATTCAGGGCTGGTTAATATTCTTTGCACAGAGGGTCATATAGTCACTGACAGCCCTTGGCTGACACTCTGTTAATGAATGGCCAGCGGAATCACATCTGGGCTCTGCAGAAGACTTATGTGCATGGTCCTACTCATTGCAGGACTTGCGTAATAGGACAAACCATTGCAAAACGGTTTGCTCCATTACCAGGGAATGTCACCAGGGTACTTCTAGCATCAGAACTGCTAGAGCAACTGTAGTGGTTATGATGCTTGGAGTAGCACTTTAAATATGACTACCCCACAGAACCAAGGATAAGCCATAAGATGCACTGAAAATTTTTTTTTAGCTGTATGTATTCATTAGCACTTTAAGTAATCTTTAAAGGAACTCCATAAGATCAGGAATACAAATGTGTATTCCTGAACCTACAGTGCTACAAACGCTATTTAGGTGGCCGCCCCACCCCTCCCATCGCACCTCCTAAATAAGTTCAAAACTATCCTAATTCGCGCATTGCTAGCCCCACTTCCAAACCACCTAATTGACGGAGATCATCAGAATTGACAATCACAGCCAATCCAATGCTTTCATATGGAAAAGCAATGGATTGGCTAAGAGCATCAATTCTGATGATTTCCGTCAAGGAGACTGGGTGGTGGTGGAGTCAATGGTTGTGCTGGCCAATCAGCATCTCCTCATAGAGATGCATTGAAATAATACATCTCCATGGGGAAATGGCAGCACGTTGTGCAGCACTTCCCCAGGAAACACCTCTAGTGGCTCTGAGTGACAGCCACTGGAAGTATTTCTAGGTAGTGATGTCCCGAACGGTTCGCCGCGGACTCCTCATTGAGTAAACTTTGACCCTGTACCTCACAGTCAGCAGACACATTCCAGCCAATCAGCAGCAGACCCTCCCTCCCAGACCTTCCCACCTCCTGGACAGCTCACTAAGAATGCAGCTTCACATTGGATGCTATCCAGGAGGTGGGAGGGAGGGTCTGCTGCTGATTGGCTGGAATGTGTCTGTTGACTGTTCGGCGAACAGTTCGGGACATCACTATTTCTAGGGAACAATGTAAACACTACCTTTTCTCTGTAAAGGCAATGCTTAAAGCAAAATGCCTGCAGGGACATAATAATTCTTCCCCCCTTTTTTTTTTTTTTTTTAATCGTTTTTATTGTTTTGGGGTTTTTTTTCGGTAAATCGTGAGGTCAAACATCACCTCCAAAGTTTGAGACACGCAGGTCTCTCGAGAATCTCGAAATTATTTCAACAGAATTAAAAGCAAAAATAAATGCATAAAGATATAGACACGCAGGTCTTGCAATCAATGTTTGGTTTGGAGACTTTCAGATCTTGCTTCTTACATAATGCCATAACATTAGAGGAAGCATCAATCGGGCCTCAGATCCCAACCTTTCCTTGGGTATTTTATGTGGATGTGATGTGTGCCCCACTTCAGATCTGAGGTAACCAACCGTAAGTCCTCTGGGCACTGTCGGCCTGTGGTCTTGCAGGCCCTGAGTGTTAGGTGTGTAGGTAGTGTATACTATTATCGGTTCTCAAGACCACTCATAGTATCTTGCCAATATCTGGTGCTCCCCTCCGACCCCTATTCCAACTTATTGTTTTTTCATGTGTGTTTGGCTCAGTTTGAAGACCAGAGATGTATTTCCACCAGATGGGGGCCCAGGGTTTGGGCTGGGACAGGCAGGTTCCGGGAACCATCTCACTTCAGTTTGGAGAGTTTTCTAATTGCGTTCCTCTGGGATTGGTCTGTAAATTGTGCTGGAAACTCTCCTCCCATACCTGGCTCCCTCCCCTTGTGTCTGAGGTGAGGCACCTGCCCCGTGCGCCCGGTCCCATGAGCCAGCCGCCGCTATCTCCCCCTCCCCCATCTGTCTGATGAGCCTGTGGGGCCGCTATGTGGGGCCTGGTTAAAGACTCCTAAACTTGATTCTTGGATTGCTATCTTAGGCTTGGGTCATCACACGTGTGTATGGTTAGGTTTCATTTGCTGTCTGAAAATGTGCGGCTAGTCCCTGTTTGCTGTGGTGAGTGTTATGCACAAAGCCACTATTGTTCAACTCCACACCTCTTAAGATAGAATCCCCCAACAACAACTGCTTTCTATCAGGCCTCACCTTGTCCTTGGGTGGTGCACTCTTGCTCACCTTAGGTATAGAGGATGGTGGTTCCACAAACTCTGAAACACCACTACAAGCTGAAAGTGCAGAAAACAAATTATGTAAAGACACAGACTGTGCAGTATGCCTTTTGTCCACATCTCCAAGTCTACCAGATCCTACAGTAATCCATGTGCCATTCCTAGGACATCTCTGCGGCAGTGGATTTACAACAGTCCCAGCCTGAGATTGTTTACCGGATAATTAACAAATCTCTGACTTCAAAAATTCAATCTCCTGCTGCAATATAGAGAACTGTCTACAGATTAGACAGCATCCAAACCTCCAAAAACTGAAACGTGAAACAAATGCACAACAACTATTACACTAAACTAAGTGCCATTTTAAGGAGATGAGGAGTTGAAATCAAACATATTACTTTTTGTTTCTTTTTTATCCCCCACCTTCTGTGTACCTCAGACTACCTCCAGTTCATCTCCAGAATATCTCCAAATACACTTTGTAGCAGCACTTAGAAGCAGCGGACAAGCTATATTAGCCAAGCTAAAATGTACAACCCTTATATACACTCCTAAAGGCACCACCCCCTAAGAATGTAACACCTGAGTGGGCCTGTGCTTATTTGCAAACAATAGCAGAACCGAACTAATTAATTCAAATGTCTTACTCATTTTCAACAGGAAATCAAACCTTGTTAAATCTAAAACCTTTTCTTAGATGACTTTTATCTGTAAAAGTAAAAAGAAAAATCTTAGACAGTTGAAGAAACAATAAAACTCTCAAGAATATCTCCAAATACACTTTGGGCCTTATTGCTTCCAGAAGAGTTTCCAAATAGCAATGGGGAGAGAGGGCACCCCTGCCTGGTTCCGTTTCAAATTGGAAAGGTGTCAGTGAGAGCTCCATTTAACTTTACACGAGCATTCGGCCGACTATAGATAGCATCTATCCATGCGAGCAGCTCAAGTCCAAATCCCGTTACTCTGAGCGTCTCCGTTGGGAAAGACCAGTCTACCCGATCAAAAGCTTTCTCCACGTCCGTAGAAAGCTGGAGCATGTGCTCTCCCGTTTTTCTGGCAAGGTGTTGTATGGAGAGTACGCTAAGCGTGCTGTCCTGTGCCTCTCTGCCTGGGATAAATTCGGTTTGATCCCGGTGGACTAGCTTCGGGAGTAGCGTGTTCAGTTGGCTCGCCAGGACCTTGGTGAACAGTTTGATGTCCACATTCAAAAGGCCTATAGCTGCTGCAAAGCTCTGCGTCTTTCCCGGGCTTGGGGAGAATGGTTATTGTCGCTGCCAGTGTTTCATTGTGAAACCTAGTTCCCAACATGAGTGCATTCAGTGCTTTGAGGAGTTTAGGGATGAGAGTATCTCCAAATCTCTTGTAGTATTCCAGGAAGAATCCGTCCGGTCCTGGTGCCCTGCCTGTTTTTGCCGTCTTATATGCCACCTTCAGTTCCTCCTCCGTAATTGGTACTTCCATGAGATCCGCTTCGTCTCTAGTCACTGTTTTGCAGAGGAAGTTTGAGATATTGTTGAATTGTCTCTGTCTTAGTGCGTGAGGGGTCTGCAGGGTTTTTCTGTCATAGGTTCGAATAAAAAGTGCAGAATTCACTCACTAGAAGTTCCAGGTGTTGCGTCGTCTTGCCCCCTGTTAGCTTCAGTTTGTGTACCTGTGCATGGATTTGTTGACCTTTGAGCATCCGTGCCAGGAGTTTGCTCCCTTTATTCGCATGTATGTAAAAAAAAGCCCTTGGATCTTTTGTATGTGATTTATAGTGCTTTTTGATGAGCTTTGCCTGTAGCTGCCTCCTAAGATCCAACAATGCCATGTAATCCTCATCAGAGAGAGTCCTTTTGTGACTCTCCTCAATGTCCCTGATTTTGGAAAGTAAGTCGTCCATCATCCATAGATTATCCCTCTTTTTCTTAGTTGCTAGTTGGATAATGAGTCCTCTCAGGACGCTTTTATGAGCCTCTCAGATGGTGGCATTGGAGGTCTCTTCCGGTACATTGTCTGAAAAGTAAGACTCCAGTGCCTGGGTGATCTGTTCCCTGATTTCTATATCCATCAGTAAGAATTCGTTAAGTCTCCAGCTCATAGTTTTGGGTCACGAGAGTGGTGAATCCATCTCCATTAGTGTAGGGCAAGGCAGTGTAGGGCAGGTAGGGCAAATGCCTTGTTAGCCTTGCGGCTAACAGACATGCCAAGCGGGCGAGCGGCGCTGGGCGGGCGGCTGGCGAGGGAGCTCTTCCGCTGAGCTGTCCGCTCAGCTCCCTTGCGCGCCGCAGAGTGAGGCTGGGAGCCGGAATATGACCTCATCTTCCGGCTCCCAGCCTCACTCTGCGGCACACGAGGGAGCTGAGCGGACAGCTCAGAGGAAGAGCTCCCTCACCAGCCGCCTGCCCAGTCCAGCGCCGCCCGCTGCCACTGGACCGCCAGGGAGATAGAAACCCCCAGCATTCCCAAAGGCAAGGAGGGGGTAAATAAAAAAGTGTTAATGTGTGTGTCTGTTAGTGACTGTGTGTGTCTGACTGTGTGTCTGACTGTGTGTGTGTGTCTGTTAGAGTGACTGTGTGTGTGTATTTAGCAGGCGGGGGGAAGGGTTGGGTGGGTCTGGCGCCGCCTGAGTTTTGTCCTGCCTAGGGCAGCACAAAACCAGGATACACCACTGGGAATACAAACCTGGTCTTTTCGTGAATGGCTCCACTTCTTTGAATGAACTAATCACACTTGACAATCTCAGACAATCCAGTTCTTTCACATAGGAATTTTGGGAGGCTATTGTGTATGCTGATTGGCGCAGCATTTTGCCGCAAATCTCCTCAAAGAGATGCACTGAATCAATGCATCTCTATGAGGAACGTTCTGTTCCTCCATGCAGAGCGTAGACACTGAACAGCTGTGCACTAATCCAGGAAATACCTCTAGTGGCCATCTGAGTGACTGCCACTAGAGTTATTCTTGGGCAACAATGTAAATAATGCCTTTTTTTTCCTGAAGAGGCGGTGTTTACATTAAAATGCCTGCAGGGTCAGGCAGTAGACACCAGAACAATTGCACTAAGATGTAGGTGTTCTGATAACTACAGTGTCCCTTTAACTTCACTGAGAACCAGCACGCAATCACTGAGGTGAATGGAGAATATTACATTTGTTACATCTTTGGGATGAAGCTATGTAGAGCGAAAACCACAATGTACCGGAAAACCTTACTGCGAAGATGCATTTAACCCTTAATGACAGTATGCTTTGAAAGCATTAAAAATTTATTTTTCCACAACTAAATAATTCACTATGTCCACTGCCTGATCTAAAGAATGATTAGAGGAGTTATCTAGTGCTGTGACCTTTTTTCTATTTGGCTGTTGATTGAAATAATTGTTTTGGAAATGGTATTTGGATGCTTTTTGACCATTCTGCATAATTTTGCCTTTACGTTTTTTTTTTTTTTTTTGGAATTGTAGGAAAGGTATAGGATTATTTTATGGGGGTTTTTTGTTTGTTTTTTTACAATGAAATGCAATTCTAGTGTTCTAATTATCCCACAGATTGTTCAGTAACGTATGACTGGCGATCAATTCTATGAACTATGGAGAGGAAAAACTGTGGCCCTACAAGCATTTGTTTCATTGTTCCAATTTTAATATCACTTTATTTAAAAAAATAATTAAAAAAAAAAAATACACTCACACTCTCTCTATTTTGGCTCTGAATGTCATCACAGTGGATTTGAAACAAAACAACCCGATGCCATTGAAGTGCAGACTTTAATTCAAGGGGTTGTACAGATGTAATTGGACAAATTAACACAATAATACAATTTTTTAATTTCTAATACTTTGTCGAGCATGCTTAGCAGGCAGTCACTGCTTGAAATAAACAAAACAACCACTATATATGTAATATGTGAAATGTATGTGAAACATAAGATGAAACGTCCTAAAAATTGTTCACTAAAAGCACAAACTAAAAGAAATACATATGGAAGAATCCCAAATACTGTACTATAGTTTGTGTTTTACTTCCAGATATCATATTTCGATTTCGAGACCACATTTGGCTGAATCTGAGCAGACTATATATCTCAAACTTTAGAATTGATATGGCTGCTTCTGTCTTCTGTTACATTATAAATACACACTAGTAACCTAGCGCCATTGGAAGCAATGCATGCCCAGATCATGAGCCCTTCCAAGTCGTCTCCTTAGATTCCTTTCTTCCCATCATTCTGTTACAGGTTGATCTTGGTTTCATTTGTCCATAGAATACTGTACCAGATTTTTTTTTTTTTTTTTGTCTTTTAATTTTTTTTAGATGTTTTTGGCATTATAATCTGATCTTTCTATTCTTAAGGCTTATAAATAGTTTGCACCCTGTGGTGAACCTTCTATACTTGCTCTCATGAAGTCTTCTCTATATGGTAGACTTGGATAATGGTATGTCTACCTCCCTTGAGAGTGGTGGTGTTGTTGTTATAATTATTATTATTATTATTATTATTATTATTATGTTGTTATTTATATAGCGCCGACAAATTCTGCAGCACTTTACAATGGGTGGACAAACAACATGTAGTTGTAACCAGACAAGTTGGACACACAGGAACAAAGGGGTTGAGGGCCCTGCTCAATGAGCTTACATGCTAGAGGGAGTGGGGTAAAGTGACACAAAAGGTAAGGATTAGACTAATGACAGTTGCAAGAGAGGAATGAGTCGGGAGCTATTAACAGTTTAATTGATATGCTTTTATGAAGAAGTGGGTTTTTAATTATTTTTTTGAAGTAGTGGAGACTGGGTAAGTATCTAACGGAGGAGGGAACTGAGTTCCACAGGAATGGTGTAGCCCTTGAGAAGTCTTGAAGGTGTTCTTAACTTGGCTGGATATTGTGAAGAGGTTTTTCTTTACCATGGAAACGATATTAAGATCATTGTTTTCCTTGGACTTCCAGTCCTTTCTGTGTTGCAGAACTCACCAAATGCGTACTTTTATTCTCTGCATGTATCAAACTGTGGATTTTGACATGTCTAATGTTCCTGTTATCACTCTGATAGATTTGTATTTTCCATCCTAAGGATGGCCAGTTTCACTTCCATTGCGAACTCCCTTGACCACATGTTGTGGGTTCAAAGCAACCGCTTACAAATGCGAATGCTGCACCTGGAATCAACCCCAGACCTTTTACCTGCTTAATGGATGAAGAAATAACGGATTAGCCCATACCTGTCCATGAAACCGCTTTTGAGTCAATTGTCCAATTACTTTTGGTCCATTAAAAAAGAGGGGACTACATATTAAAGAGCTGTAATTCCTAAACCCTTCCTCCAATACCCTCAAGCTAAAGCTGAGAGACTGCACTTTAACCTCATATTCATTATTTAACTGTAACTTTCATTTATTTTGATGAACAGCTAAAATAACAAAACTTGTGTCTGTGTACAAATATTTCTAGACCCAACTGTAGCTGTGTGTGTATGAAATTAGGTTATATATTTTCTGATTCTCAGAATGTGCACATTAATTATATATTTTATTAAAAATATTTAGCATGGGAATTTTCAGGAATTCAAAGTGACATCAAATGTAAGGTCAAAATAGCTGACTTGGTTATTTTGGCTTAACCCCTTAAGGACGGAGCCAAATGTACACGTTGTGAATGAAACGAAATGTAAACAAAACCTGGCATTTGCGCTACATGTCTGTCCAACTGTAATTCACCTCTCTCATATTAAATGCACCCACCCTTATTATATATCATTTTATTCAGGGGAAATAGGGCTTTCATTTAATATCAAATATTTAGCTATGAAACATAATTAAATATGAAAAAAATGGGAAAAAATAAATTGTTTTAAATGTTTTTTTTTGTTCAACATGACATTTTAACGGTCAATGTCATATTACTGTTTGCTTTTACTGGAATAAAATACACATATTTGTATTCAGCAAAGTCTCACGTGTAAAACAGTACCCCCTATGTACAGGTTTTATGGCATTTTGGGAAGTTACAGGGTCAAATATACCACGTTACATTTGCAATTGAAATTCGCCAGATTGGTTATGTTGCCTTTGGGACTTTATAGTAGCCCAGGAAAGAAATTTACACCCATAATGGCATATCATTTGTGTGTGAAAATGCAAAAAAAGTCACTTTTACTGGCGATATCATCGTTGTAATACATTTTACTGTTTTGAAACACTAATATTTGTGTTCAGCGAAGTCTCCCGAGTAGAACAGTACCCCCCATGTACAGGTTTTATGGTGTCTTGGAAAGTTATAGGGTTAAATATAGTGCTAGCAAATTAAATTCCCTTTACTTTCGGCATGGGTTGTCAGGCAGGTCCCGCTAATTGTAATTAATTAACATACCTAATTATGTAAAAATATTACATAAATATATATGTAGAATTAATATATGTATGTGAATATATATATATATATATATATATATATATATATATATATATATATATATATAATTTTTTTTATTTTTTATATTTTTATTTATATATAGGTGTGTGTGTATATGTGTGTGTGTGTGTGTGTGTGTGTGTGTGTGTGTGTGTGTATATATATATATATATATATATATATATATATAGTGATATATACGTATATATTTATGTGTATATATATATATTATTTCGTTCTACGTGTATTTTGATATAAATATATATTATCACAATACAGTTAGAACGAAATAACACACATCTATATATTTTTTAATTATTTTTTAAAATCATTAATTTTATTTTTTAACGTATTTACATATTTATTTTTTTATAATATATATAACAATAATTATATATATTTAATCAATATCAGTCTACGTGTAATTTGATATGAATATATATATATATATTAATAGTAAAATACACCTAGACAGTGTGTGTGTTTGTATGTATATGTGTATATATATATACTTAGTTCATATATATATATATATATGTGTGTATATATATATATATATATATTTATTTATTTTTTACACTTTTTAACTTTTTTAAATTTTATTTATTTTATTTCCAGCCAGCAGGAGGCAGCTATCCCGGCCATGTGATTGTGAGGTCCTCGCAAGGACCTCACTCTCACATGGCTGGGGGGGCTGCGAGGGGGTCGGACGTGCCACGGGGGCTCCCTGGGAGTCCCTCCAACCGCGATCGCAGGCGTGGGATCGCCGGAGACCGGGTAAGTAAAGAAAGACCGGAGGGCGTAATAAGGCGCCCTCCAGACTTAAGGGGTTAAAACCACTTTGAATTCTTAGTTGGTGAATAACCCTGTAAACACTCTAGGTGCTTGAAGTGTTCCTTTAATGACTAAACAGCCTGTGCTCTTTGCATAGGGTGCAAGGACAATATCAGCCATCTTCCTTTAGATCAAAGGGAGAGTCTACACAATTGGCTACAATGTAGCCTATATCCCTGGCTATCAATGGGAAATTGTAGTCCCAAAAATAATCCTCTTTTTTTTTTTTTTTATGGGTCAATAAGTTCCCTGCTGTTATCGTGACCTCTAGCTCCCAGCACCCCCTACCTATTTTCCTTATGATCTGTGCCAAAGCACTCTAGTTGCAGCCTGGCTTGCCTTTTTTTTCGTCCTCAAACAAGATGACTTCTTTGTAACTTTTTGTCCAATTAAATGCCTCGCGTAGAAATTGTAGATAAAAAGCTCATGCTCAGCAAGCACCGCACTCTGCCAATCAAGTGTCTCTTAAAGAGCATCACATTACATTAGACGTCCTAATGCAATGTGTGAAGACGTTGAACGTCAAAGAACCATCTAGTAGAAAAACAATAAAGAGACGCAACACAAATAAATGTCAAAGATGTATTCCACCAGTGTGGAACCGGCAAAATCTTGACCTGACTTCAGGGTCTTTGTCTGCCAAGAAGACTGCTGCTTAGCTCTGCAATGTAAACATGGTCGTATCTCCAAAACCACAATGTTTTGCTTTACTGGACCAAAATGACATGACTACTGCACCCAAACCACTTAGATTTGATTAAGTGGTCTGGGTAAATATAGTGCAGTTTGATGCCCATGACGTTTAGATGGGTTTGCTTGTTTTATTGATAATTGAGAAAGCTATGACGCCTAAAGTTACTATTGCCACCTACATTTTTTTAGTATTTTTATACATTACCGTATAAATTAACCTCTGCCATGGCAAATCAACTAGTTACTGTAAAATTTAACCTCTATGATAGATTGGCAGTAAAATATGTAATATTCTCTAGGCACATTCTGTGATCTGAAATGTGAAAACTACTTTGGTGTTTTGGTACGAAAAAAAGTGTGATCTTCTAGTTAATATAAGAACACCCCTACAATTCACTGCAGAGCGCAGCTAACCGGAATAGTAAAGTTTATTAGCTCCTAGGTCTCAAAGCCAAAATCTAAGCATGACTGAAGCAGAACTGCACTTCTGGTTTGTGGAGACCTTTAGTCCTGGCACTCTTCCTCTGAATTATTTTTTGAATGCTCACAGCTTGGTATGTGTATAGAATGGGTGTATGTGTGTGTGTGACAGGTTGAGTTACGTCGCATGTCTGCTTGCGCTGTGGTCATTCTATCAATGAATCCTTGTAAATATAATTTGGGGAATTGCTGGCCTGCTCTCCAAATGCCACTGAGCTCTCATTACAAGGATGTTACTGATGCAGTGGCAGGATATGAATAGCACGTTACTTGATCAGTAAATTATTTCTGTCCATGCACCGTCTAAAATAAGATAACAGTGTACACATATTACCTTCAAAACACAAGCTAATATGAGCATGCAGCAGACATTGTAAATTGTATTGTGAGACAATCCTTTCATTTATATATTTGTATTTCAATGTTTTTACAGACATGAGATTGATAATACATGTGTGTTTTATTCTGGTCAGATCATCTTGTTTACTTTTAATATAGCCACTTGGATGTGGGAACTTTGAATCTTTTTTTTGGGCTGTTATGTGTGTGTGTGTGTGTGTGTGTGTGTGTGTGTGTGTGTGTGTATAATACAATGTATGCTTTGTTTTACCCTTTGGCCCAATTTTGCCTTTACTTTTTTGTTAGAAATGGGATGAAAGGTGTGTAGCATTATTTAAAGGTTTTTCTACACTGAAATCCAGCTCTGATTATCCTACAGATTGTTCAGCAAAGTATAATTGGTGATTCTGGCGTAACACTATGCTGCAATTAAATGGAGTGAAAAAGTCATATTATATAGATATATATGGTATTAATCACTGCAAGCCTGAAGGATCACTGATATATGTATAGATGTGTGGACATATGAAAATAAATGAATTTAATTTCATCACTTTTTTGTATTTATGAAACCCATCTTTATTAAAACTGATAATTTCATCTACTTTATATTGGGTACCAACTGTAATAAAAAAAAATCATCATTTGTGATCAAATTTTATGGAACAATTTCCAATATTAAAAAAAAAAAAAAAAAAACCATACCAGCCATAATACCAATTCCAGCTTCTTATTTGCCACTCTAAATTTTACTAGCCTCTCCCAACTAATAAAATACCTGTTAGGTATTCATCCCGTGTTCTTGTGATTTGATATTTTGGCATTTCATGAATCTCTTGTGCTTCATTCGATGCTGTCTGGATAGTGTAAGATCTAGAACAGCCTGTACCAAAACTATCTTATTTCATAAAATAAGTCCAGTTAGTAATGTCACTTTTGACCTTAGAAGGTTATTTATATCTCTGTTGATTTATTACAGTGTACACATTGCCACACAGGGCGTGTATATTTAAATCTTTTTATATATATATATATATATTTTGGTTATTTTTACTAATGCGTTTTCCTTCTTTTTAGTTTAAAAGAGTGATAAACAGACCTCCCAGCAGTCTTGATTTCACCGGGACAATCTCTGTTTTAGGGTTCTGTCCTGTAGTCTAGAATGTGGAAGCACATCATTAGATGTGCTCACGCTGCCCGTTAGGTACTTCAGCAGCTCTTTCTGCATGGCATTCTATGTTGGGGCAAGCAGGCAGAATGTTCATCATCATGGCATGCAACATGCCCCCTCTACACTCTTTACGTGAGTTGCGTCACTGGTGATTCCCCCATCAGGGTCCACCCACATATCCGATCTCATACGTCCTTGGGAAGTATGCATGAAGTTAACTCTGCAATGTAATTATTGCAGTTTTTCAATAACTGCAGTAATTACCATTGCAGGGTTGAAGTGGTCTGGGCATCTATAGTGTCCCTTTAAGGATGGAGGCTGTTCACTCTCTGAACCAAAACAAAACCTCGAATTTGAGTTATAGGTTTGTTCCACCGTAATGGAAGTGCCCCATTCATAATATATATTGTTTTTTAAAAGACATAAAGGGCTTTCATTTAATATCTTGTATGTATACCTAATATAACATTACATGTAAATAAAATGTTCAAAATGGGGAAAAAATTTACCTGGAACCCTGTTAATACCAAATCTTTAGGACAAGTCATTACGCCCTAAATGCATTAAAGCCCAATTATACTAAGGACGTAATGATACGTTGTTAAGTACATTTTAGATGGTAATTTACAGACTTCAAAATATGATGTTCACAACTATGTTTCCAAAAGATTTGTGTCTTCCTCAAATGTGACTAAAACAGGAACTCTTCTCTATGATATAAGAAGCCATTGTGAATTGGAGTGGACCCACAATTGCTAAACCCAGTTATTCATTGCTCAGACAGCCATTTTTTTTTGTCCCCTTAAAATTGGGGGTAAGGAGGGGGAGTTAAATAAAGTGCTGCCAGCAGTCACCCGGTACTTAAAAATTTCTGAGTTTAGCTCATTACACCAACACTCTCACCAACAGACACACACCAACACTCTCACCAACAGACACACTAAAACTCACTAACAGAGACATACACACTCTCATTAACAGACACACACACTCACTAACACACACTCACTAACACACACTCACTAACACACACACACTAACACGCTGTTATTATGGTGGATGCTTCCCTGGGGTCCAGTGGGGCTGGCAGGGCAATGCAGGTGGTCTGGCGGGCAGTCAGAAACGCAGTTGCACAGTTCAGGCAGGTGGCGAGGGAGCTCAGATCCTAGTGTTTAGCTCCCTCACGTGCCTCTTAATGATGCCGGAGTGACGTCATAGTCCGGCTCTGGCATCACTGCGTTGCACGGGGCATTTGGGGGGGGTGGCTTTTTTGCCTCGCGGTAAATAAATCACTGCATAAGATGCCGACATTAGTTTAACAATAGTTTAAAAGTCTTTCTTCAGTTCTCGGAAAGTTTCCGAACAGGCTGTCTGGTGGTGTTTATGCCTAAATCGATGTCGGAAATGTATTTTTGAAGATGATTAATTAGGGCAATGATATGGCCATATGCATGTATTTCATGTACATGCCAAGTGTAGCGCTTGATTTCTAATACTATATGAAAGAAAATTATAGTGAGTTTATCCAACAATTTTATTCACTTCCCTATCTAAAAGTAAAAAAACTGCAGATATTCAATAGATTTAAAAAAAGGGGGTTTGTAAGGTTATATTGGCTACTGTTAATTCAAAGAGGTTTATGATTGTGCCTTTATTGATGGGAATTACTTTTCTCATCATACTTTGGATTTAAAAGGCGTATTGATAAAGGCAAAAATGTCAGTAGAAAATACTGTTCTTAGGGAGGCATGCAATATTTTATTGCAAAAAGTGTTTTAAAGAATAATTTATGCTTTTATCACCAGTAGTAATATATGAATTAAATTGCAGTGATCATAGCTGTGCTATATGCTAAATAGAAACAATTAAAATAAATAAAGTTAATTGAGTTTTATACAAAGGAAGAGTGATATGGGAAATATAATTAGGAGGGGAAGCACAGAGAGAAATATAGGGATGAATTACAATGGCCTTGCCATAGCACATACGAAAAATAGAAATTATTTTAGAACAATTTTTCTTCTATGCACCTTTATTTCACCTGGTGTTTCCATTAACCTTTTCATTTAATCAGTCCTAGTATTAAAATGTTCTGTCAGATACAATTACCTTCTGAAATGAAGAAGTAACCAACGTGGACAAGTTCTGCTGTATGTAACTAGATATCCTATGCATTAGCATTATGTCTTTGTAATATCAATTGAGACAAATTAAAAGAGTACCAGAACGTTAGGAATACAAACCTCTCTAGACTGCAAGCTCGTTTGAGCAGTGTCCTCATCAACATATTTTCCTGTAACATATTGTAATTGTCTCATTTATTGTTAAATTTTCCACTTTATAATATTGTAAAGCACTGCGGAATAGGTTGGTGCTATATATAATGTGTTTGTAACGCTGTAGTGTTCTATTAACTATTTATCTCAATTTTTGGGCCCCCTCTGTGCATTTTTAAGAAGCAGATTTCCTTATCATTCTTCGTGTGGTCATCCCACTTTCCTGGCTCAGATCATCAATCTTGATGTCAGCCAATCAGGAGCTTCACCAGAGACTAGAATTCTGATGGTGGCCCTGAATGGAACTAGTTTTCTAGGCTGGCTAATGTCAGTTCTGTGCATCTTGCTACTCACAGAATTGCATTCATTGGCAGCCAGATTATTCTTTCAGCCAATTAATGAATACTGCTCAGCTGAAGTCTGAAGTGTGTTACCTGGTTTAAAAGGAGCCTTGGAGCCTGGCAAGACCCAGGTAAGATGCCTAACTATTTTCCTCATTACCGGGGACTGGACTGGGGTACTTCTAGCATCATAACAAGTACAGCGGGCTGTTGTGGTTATGATGCTTGGAGTAAACTTTTAACACATACTGAATGTTTGCTTGTTTTTGTATTACACCTATAAAAAATTTTTATGTACTTTTGATTGTTGAAAGGTTTTTATGGCTGACATTCCTGGGGAGTCTTATCATTGTATTCTCTAAAATAGTTATTGTTGTTATAAGCCACACTGTACAGAGAGAAAGATACCAGAAACCCTATGCACCGTAAGCTATGCATTAAACATAGGTTGCTATGGTGCTTAGTGTGTCCTTTAAAGGGACACTTGGAGCTAAAATAATCCTGTACAAGTGTGAAACATGTTTAGATGACTGTTTACTGTGGGTATGCAATAAACTATAATTCTCTGGACATTCCTCTGTTATTACTGCTAGCCAGCCTAATTATGTCCTTGGTTACTCCAGAGTTCAGTTGGACGGACTCGCTGATAGTGTGGTATGGGAAAACCATTGTGAGCATCAAGTCTTTCAAATTGAAATCTTTCTGTGCTTGGGAAACACATACATTGAGAAGTAAATTCCTACCCTCTGTCCTTTTTTATATTAATATTCTACATTTATAGAAAGATATATATTTATAATATACTGTTTATACACTCCACGAAGAATTGTGGAGAAATGACATGGGAGTCGCCAATTATACCTTTATTTTTTTTTCTTTCTTCAAGTTCAGATATTTTGGTCTAAAATGTGTAATTTGAATCGTTTTACCCCATATGTTTTCCCTCGTTCCCATATCCATTTTCCCCCCTCTTCAATTGGCTTTCTTGTCCTACTCCTCTCTCTTCTATTCTGTCTCCACAATTCTATCTTTTTATATGATTTTTCACTGAACTTCCTCTTTGAATTCAGTGTTAGTAATACTTCCCAAATAAAAATAAAATATATTTTGCACATACTAAATACTCCTTATCATTGTCATACCTTGTATTTCTATTGTTGATGGATTTTATTTTTTTTAATGATATATTTAAGGGCTTACTTTTGCAATTAACTCCTAAATATTTAATTCCTCTTTATCATTATATCAGAACATTGTAAAACAAATGGTTATTAAAAACAAAAAAACATGTAATTCACAAGTCTTTTCTTTGAAAATCCCACTTTAGTGAATAAACCTCTATTGACTTTCTCATTAACCAAGTGCATCTATAATTTGTCAAGTGTCAACGTTCCATTCATTGATCTTATTTGTTCGTTGGCAGGTTTTATGGAAGAGAGGTTTGCTATGCCTATCAACAGAAAGATTATTACCAGTTCTATAACACTATTTAAGACTTCAGTAGCTTAGATGTCTCACGTTCCATGTGTCATATTTCTTCTGCTGAGCAACATAGAAGTAGAAAATAAAACATACATTCACGTTCACATGGTCTGTGTTCTAAATAAAGTTTGTAAGTAATAAATCAGGCTAGCAGCAGCTAACTGATTTTTTTTCTCAAAGGAAGGCACACAAAAAACATGTTCACTCTATAAATCACATCTCCCAACGTTGAAGCATCAGAACCTAGAACATGACCGTGAAAGGTATTGTGATGGACACTCTACAACTGCAACATGTCTGTTAGCTCTGCATACTTACAAGTTACTTTAAAATGCTTTCCCGTATGTGCAAATGTATTTTATAATACCTTAAACCCCTACTAGTACCAAGAAGTTTCCGGTTTAATTTGATACCTGTGATCCCTTCTGTCAGTTAGCACCACAATTGGTAGCACCAGAGTGACTGTCAAGCTCTACGTGCAGCACTCAAAGTGAGTGCCGTACATAGCCCCTTAAATCTTTTGAAATACCATGGCTGAGCGAGATCGGGAAGTGTGCCCCCAGCCTGACAGTACTTAGAAATAGGGAGCTTCTCAGTCAGCTAGAGAACCAATTACTGGCCCTAGACTGACATATTAGCTATGTGCAGTGCTCAATTAAAGGACCACTATAGGGTCTCTAGGTGCCCCCCTCCCGCCGGGCTCCCTCAGCACGGGGAACTCTCCTCCAACTTTTCGCCGTCATCGGCTGAATGCGCAAGAGCTGCACACGCATTCAGCCTGTCCATAGGAAAGCATTCTCAATGCTTTCCTGTGGACGCTGGCATCACAGTGAGAAGCGCCGAAGCGCCTCTAGCGGCTGTCACTGAGACAGCCACTAGAGGATGGATTAACCCATTCTCTGAACCTGCTATGTTTACAGCGGAAAGGGTTAAACCTAGATGGACCTGGCACCCAGACCACTTCATTAAGCTGAAGTGGTCTGGGTGCCTATAGTGGTCCTTTAAGTACTGCACATAGTCCTTTAAAATGATTTTAATACTGCTAATTGGCAGTAATTTTAAACATACTGGACCTGTAGGCTGCTTGTCCCCTTTAGCTTTTTAGTGTCCATTTCCGGGTCTGACAAAACCCTTGGTAGGTCTCCCTGCATGCCCCTTTGCCCAGTGATCAGTGCTGGACTCTACCAGTTGCCTTGCACCAATCACAGTTGCTCGAGTTGTAGCATGAGAGGGAGATCTCCCTTACAAGTGGCAGTCACACAGTACAGAGTGCTCATAGAGTCCTCTGTACAATGTGATCTGGGAAATCCCTCTGCTGATGTCAAAGGTGAAATTAAAAACTGGATTAGAAATGGGATTATTGGTACAATTTGGAGTTGGATTGTCTGTAATCTTAGTGGTTTGGATTAGGGACCAGATTAGAGGCAGGATTAGGGGAAAAGGAATACATATGTGTTATCATTGTACTCGAGAATAGTAGCAAAATACAAGTATAAGTTCTCAATGAGAAGCCTGTGATAGGTTACTTTCCTGTGAAGAGACTGAAAGTCTCTTCCCGGAAAAAGGGGAGGGCTTAGAAAGGCTGCAGCTTTTGCAAACTCTTTTAAAATATACTTCCAGTGAATACATGCATGTATATCTACTAAACTGTGATTTCTTAGATTTTTTTTTTTATTATTTTTTTTTTAACTAGGTGGCAGTGAAGGGCTCATTTAAAACCATAATTCACTCCTTGCAATATCTGTTTCCTAATTTTTAAAAATCTTTGAAATCCTTGACATATTGGACATTTTAACAATCAGGACTAATTAGTGAATCTGTTTTGACTTACACTATATATACATATTGTGTGTGTACAGTGCACTTAAACAGGTTGAGATTGTGGTAGAATGCATGCATGGCAAAAGTGCTAAATAGGCCTTGGTCACAAATGTGTTCTTAAGAGGTTAATGTGTCTTTATGAGGTTAAGGATTAAATTTGTGACTCTACCCAATAATTTCAAAACAAGATCTTGGAGGAATAAACTCAAAAAGTTATACAGTTTGAGTATTGCAGATGACTCTTTGATTTTTATATTGAACTGTATATTTCATACATTTTTGTTATTGATGGGTATATATGACTAGTACATATTTTGTTCAGGAATAGTCTGTGTTGGCTTAGAGTTAGGTGATACTCCCATTATTTAACTCCTTAAGACTATTCCGTAAGATCAACATATACATTGGGGCAAAGCAATCACTATAGTTAAAGGGATACTATAAGCACCAAACAACTTTAGCTTAATGGAGCAGGTTTGGTGTATAGATCATGTACCTGCAGTCTCACTGATCAATTCTCTATTTAGGGGTTAATTTACTTTGTTTATATGGCTCTTGTTGCACCTCCCTGCATATGACTTGCACAGCCTTCCTAAACACATTCTGATAACCAACCTAGATGTTCTAGGTTCCTTTTATTGCACAATCTGATTAATCTAGAATTTTTTTATACATTTTTTTTCCAGCTCTGTTAATAGCCTTTTGCAGCCTGCAGGAGCCTCCTGTGTGTAATTAAAGTTTGAAGAGCAGGAGATAAAAACTTCTAAAGTAAGCGAACATCTGATGAAAAATAAAACCATTTTATTTTATACTGGCTATGTGAGTTTCAGCCAAGGGGGTGCGGCTAGGGCTGCATAAACAGAAAAAAATGTGATTTAACTCCTAAATGGCAGAGAATTGAGCAAGACTACAGAGACTTGGTCTGTACACCCAAACAGCTTCATTAAGCTAAAGTTGTTTTGATGTATATTGTGTCCCTTTAATACATGAATTTTGTAAATACCAAATAGGATACAAAACTATGCTAATGTCCATGAAATGGTGAATTTGATGTTTATAAGTGAATCAACATTCCATTGTATAATGTTGTATATAATCTGCAACTAGTTGCAAAATTTTTAACTGTACAAGATAATGCAACGGTATAAAAGTGTTCAAGTACTTTACCCGACTGATTGGGGAGAGGTGTCTGAAAGGGTCATGTTTTGATTATGCATAATGTATTTTTTTCTAAATTAATATTTTTTATTTTCTTTTGTTCTGTTGGACACTTTGTCTCCCGTGTTAATCTATTAATATATATTTCCTAGGCTTGTTTTGCTGATGGAGAGTGCATTTTACAATATGTACAGCTGCATAGTTTTCTTCTACTGTATCTCAACAGGAAATTAAAAGCAGAGCATAGTTTAATCAACACCTCCAAAATTAAATGATAGAACAACGTATGAAAACGAATGCATTTTAATAAAAAGTGCTTTATTTTTTCGTGTCTCGCTCACTTTGAACGTCCCGAATAAACAAACATGATGGAATTAAAGCTTAGATCCCTAGAACAACACAATGAAATACATTTTAAATGTCGAGAGATTGTCCCTATATATTTAGCTGGTAAAGACAAAAAGGGAATTGATGGCACACCCAGAACATGCATTTTCTTGGAATGGTGCTGCCGTAGTGACCAAAATGAATAGATAGTTCAGATTAAGGAACAGCGCACACATGAAAATACATTTAATACACAAAAAGCAATAAAAGCTAGAAATTTCAACTCTAGATATTAAAGTGCAGGCTGCAAACACTGAATGTAAGAGATACCCTCAACCCCTTACTAAAGAAGGAAAAGTACAGCATAAACATAATACAGCTTTCGCCATAAATGGAGTCCAATAAATTTAAAAAAATGCTTGAGAAATTCTTGGTAGCCGCCTCGACTTCTAAAGCTTTTAGGTACATGCAGCAAAAACAGAAAATAACCAATAATAGTGCAGATTGTCTGGTGCTAGGTGTTAGACACACAACATAGATGTTTGGATTAGCACTCACATTGAATAGGGCTATAAACCAGCTGTCGGTAAAACAGCCTACAGAGGTACAATCCCCACTGACGGATATGATGTTCTATGCATCATACAGATGAATATGTAAAAACATCATACAGATGAATACTATGTATAAACTAATAACTAAAATAAATAGATGGCAATTTACTCACAACTAATAGAGCAGTAGACACTGCTCAAATCTAATCGCTTGCAAAAACAGAATATTCAAGGATATAATCTTTCAATGTAGGGTAATAACTGCTTGATCCAAGGATAAATCTGACTGCCACTCTGGGTTCAAGAAGGAATTTTTTTCCTAGCTTGTTGCAAAATTGTGCTTTAAACTGGATTCTTTAAAATTTGTGTTGATATGCCAGGAACAATATGAGGTTACAAATATTTTAAAAGCCTAAAAAGTGTATTAAATAGTCATATACACTGGGGAAGGTGAATGCCAGCTATACTTTAATGCTAAAATAAAAATGATCGTGCTTTGATGTATATACTCATAATGCATATTGTATATCTGCTCTATGAAAATTATAAGTGACAATACTATCCTTTTTAATTGTTTAATTGCCCTATCCTTTTAGTTTTTTAATTGCACTTTAAATGCATTATTTTAATTGTTTAGTTTTTATATATATATATATATATATATATATATATATAACAACAGATGATTAAAATACACTTATGCCTATTTAGCACTATTTAATTTATCTCCCACGTTGGAATTCATGTAGGACCCACTGATATTTGGGTACTGTGAAATAGTGATGGGCTTAACACAATATGGCCATATAGTGGAACTGAATCCCCATATTTGTTTGCCTAGATAGGTGCTTTTAAGTTGCCTTATAAAATTAAATATGTATTTTTATGTGTGTGCTGTTCCTTAATCTGTATGACCTATTTATTTAGCTGGCTGTAATTGCTCTGTCACACGTCAGTCATGTTAAAATAAATAAATAAAAGTGATAGTGGATAAAATAACTGAACAGTTAAATGTGTGCATGTGGCCACTTTCCAACACTTAACAAGGATTTTATTCCAGAGCAATAAGGCATAAAAAATGTGACATTGAGGTATATTCATCTGATAATATAAGAATTCCTAAAGAAATCTTGGAGAAAAAAAAACAACTTGATCTTTGCTGACCAGTTAAAATAAACATCCCTGACAGAGCCTACTGCATCTGTCTAGGGGAAGGACAAAAAAAACAAAGTGTTGAGGATATAATTTGGGACCTCTCCTTGCCCCGGGATTGTCACCTTTCCCCTCAGTAGTCTCCATCAAATGCTAATGTTGAGTTTAAATATCTAGTACCTATGCCTGTTGCCTGTATTTAATCCTGGTTTGTCCTGGGAATCCCATAAAATGGGAGCAAGGAGCACAAAATAGTTTCTAATATTCTAATATAATTTTCCATATCAATAACTATCCTTGGTGCTGATTACTATCCACGATTCAGAAGTCTTATTGCATTCTAGTGAGTGATTGCTCCCCAGGACCTGCACATCAAGAAGATCAGGGCTATCCCTCCTGCCTCCAAGGGCAAATGTCTGGCTTATAGGTTAGCTAGACAGGTTACCAGAGATTTTAGAAACCAGGATATATGGCTTAATAAATTAATGAACTCTGCTGGGAAACAAGAACTTGCGGGCCAAAATCAAAACGTCGCTCCTCGTCAGCAATTTTAAATCAAGACTGTCCTTTGTGTGTTGTGTTAAAGTTTATTTACTGCTTTGGAAATATTAATTAAAATAAAAATCTCTCCTTTAAAGGTTTTTTTTTTTTTTTTATTCTATTTAGCCTGCAGCACTTCCTATGTCCCTTTGAAGAATCGTTATTCATTATGCACAGTTTAAATTCAAATTCTGGTAATCTGTTTTTTGTGGGGGGTTTTTTTATTTATTTTTTTTCTTTATAATTTTTTTTTTTTTGACTGTCAAATAAGCTGTCTATTGTATAATTATTTTTATTCCAAGCACGGTTTCTGTGTAGAAACAACCTGCAACTGTAGCTATAAGCTGTAAACTACTTTAAAGCATCGTTATCACTTCTGAGATTTTTATAAAGCTAGAGTCTTTACGAAAGACTAATGTGGTCTGTTTTGAAATTTGTCTTATGAATAACTTCTGATTCCATTAGTACAAATACTAATTTTTAGAAAAATGAGGCAAGTGGCAGAGCTTCAACTAGCTTTTGCTGCTACAATTTGCCTTTTATTATAAATATTACATTTATTATTCTCTAAAGGTTTGTTTCCCACCCCCCCACCCTTAAGTAGATGTGTTAAAATAATAGTTAGTTGTGCCATGATAATGTGACAATAATTGCACATGTCAACATAGCAGGCATGCCATCGCAATTAATGATATTGTTTCCAGTATTTTATACTACAGAAATGAGAAAGGAAGAGGAATGCACAGCCGAACCCTGAAGAAGTCTATTGGTTAACAAAACTAGTTGAATGATTTTACAGACATTTAATTTCTGACATATACAGTGCACAGCTTTGCTGCACATTGCAGCCTGTAGTACAGAATGGATAGAGGGGTTCTGCCAATATTTTCCTATGAAACGCTGGATACAGCCAGTAGCAGGCCTTATAGCTGCACCTTGCCAACTCAGAAAGAGTAGATCCAGATTAAGTTCCATATTGCTTATTAAATGGAATATTTTTATTTTATTTTTTAAATGTTTAGCTGATTTTCCAATAAATATTTTGTAAAGCAAGTCATTGGATCTGAGCTAATTTCATCCTCTGATATACCATATTAAAATATTACCACCTTGTATCAAGTCGAAAATTAGCCTGGGCCAGTTACCTTGGGTGTAAGGTTAAAGTTTGCCCACAGTTGCTTACCGTCCATAGGGATAGGCAAATGTTGTGAACTACATCTCATATAGAGCTCTTACAGCCGTAATGCTAGCAAATGATCAGGGGAGATATAGTCCACTGCACTTGCAAGTCTTCTTTAAGAAGGGATTTCTGATGTCACTTATTAAGTTACAGTGGAGACGTCTGAGTCTGAATAGAATATTAATTTTGCCTTTTGTTCAAGGGCCACTACTGGCTCTCATTTTCAGATAGCAGAACTATTGTGCCTAAAAGTACTGGAAAAGAGATAATCTTGGATGGAGTAGAGAGATCCCAGCAGCCCCTGGCCAACCCAAGTGTTTGTTTTTGTTCTCCCTCTCTTCCACAGCATTAGTCTGCATTCTGAGTCAACAAAGCTTAGGATACATGTATAACCTGGCTAGTCCCAGGGGTTCAGGGAGGACAATCCCTGAACCCCTTTTCATTTCATAGCAGTGAATGTAGTGCAGGACAACTGGTCCCCGTGGCAGGCAGCACTGCAAGGACAGTATGACAAATGAGGGTTATGTATAAAACCGGTCATGCTCCATTTTAAATTGTTTTTTCAGCACTTTTTGTGTTTGCTACTCGTTGTTTTTTTTTTTTTGTTGTGTTTTTTTTTGTTTGTTTTTTAAATATATTTTAATGCCAATGGTGTTGCTGTGGATTAATTATGATTCAAGCTAAGCCTTGCTTGATTCTGGATCTATGACATAGTACAGGGATAGGCAACATTCAGCACTCCAGATGTTGTGGTCTACATCCCACATAATGCTCTTACACCCATAATACTGGCAAAGCATCATGGGAGGTGTAGTCCAAAACATCTGGAGTGCCGAAGGTTGCGTATGCCTGACATAGTATATCCAAAAAAAGGTCTGGCTCTATGACAGTCTGACAGCAAGAGATGGACTGTGCTCAGAATCTGAAGCCTGAGTTTAGTCTCAGCTCACAGTGACAGACGTGACAATGGCTGCAATATACAGTGCTACGGAATCTGATGGCGCTATATAAATAATAATACATGAATCGGATTGGTGTCCATGTGGGAGGCCCAGGTCAGCATTATTTATTTATTTTTATTTTTTTATATTTTTTTTATTGTGTTTTCGTAGTCACATCATCAAATAACAATGAAAAGTATTAACATATATGTGACACGCAGGTCCCGAAGGAGGCCTTATGGATTGAGGCACGCAGGCCTCTGTTTCAGGTCTGCATTACTAAGTCTCCATCTTGTTTATCCGCTGACTAAGCTGGTTCATTCCTTTCTATTATGAGCCATTAAGAATCATTCCTCTTCGTGGCAGCTATGGCAGATTTTTTTATTCTTTTCATCGCCATTCCATGGGCGACCTAAACCCTTCTCTGTCATACTTTTTACAAACAATACATTAATGGGCAGATACAATGATTGTAAAGTTCAGCTAGATAGATTTATGTTGACCAATGGAGATGGCAGCAAAGAACAGAAGGATTTCCACCAGCACAAATTATTATTATTGCCATTTATATAGCGCCAACAGATTCCGCAGCACTTTACAATATTATGAGAGGAGGGATATAATTATGAGAGGAGGGATATAAATAGGACAATTTCAAGAAAACTATAGGTTGAAGAGGACCCTGCTCAAACGAACTTACAGTCTGTAGGAGGTGGGGTATAAGACACGTTAGGACAGGAAATTTCAATCTCATAGGATGGGAGTGAAGCAGAGCTGGAGGAGAGGGTAGAGAGAGCAAGAGACAGGTATGTAAGGTAGAGGTTACTCTGGGAGGCCATAAGCTTTCCTGAAGAGATGGGTTTTAAGGCTCTTCTTAAATGATTGAAGACTAGGGGAGAGTCTGATGGTAGGCAGGCTATTAGATAGGAAAGGAGCCACCCACGAGAGGTCCTGCAAGCGCGAGTTGGCTGTACGGGTGCAAGCAGCGGTCAGGAGGTGGTCACGGGCAGAGCGGAGGGAACGAAGAGGGGCATACCTATGGATCATTGAGGAGATATGAGGGGCTAGAATGGACAACATTACAAGGTGGCAAGGTAAAGATCCGCAACATAGATGTCCAGCGTGCAGGTCCTGTTTTTCCTAACATGGGGCTCATCTTCTTGTGTCCGATTGTGTTGCTGCACTGCCTGGCCTCTCTGCTCGTGAAAGGTACATAATAGAGCTCCCCAATACCTCTCTGATCTTTTAGGAGTTCAGTGAATAATTGTCCTGACTTTTAGCTTAGGCTTTGAATTTTGAGCCTTGTCCTATATTATTCAATCTACTGCAGAGTTAAGTCTGTAAAATAACTTATGGAGCAGTGTCACTCATTGTATGGATCTTCTTGGAATATTAAAAGTAAAAAATATAGTACATTAAAAGTCTAGTAGTCTGCAACAAACCCTAACATATACTATTTTTCTAAGTAATCCCGATATTTGTACACTAAATCTTGGTATCGATAGTCTGTACTCGGCATAGTTTGCTGTCTGCATGAACATTGTGGCCTTTGAGATCAATGCTTTGGTGGTCCCTCTTCAGCAGAATTCTCCAGTTCTCCAATGAATACGCATAATCACTGCAGAAAACAATAGGAGACTGACACCTCCACTTAGTATAATAATTAGCTAAATGAAATTCCTCTTTAACCCAGTTGTTATGTTAATGTATTCTGGAGAAAACCACAAATGGCAACTTGAAAGAGCTGAGGCTGGGGAGAAAGGAAAGGAGATAGATTGCATGATAGCACGTTGACAGTGAAAGTACAATGTGCAAAGCAGTATATATGAATTTTAATTCTATAGAACTGCAGTGTGCATGTGACAGTCTATTCCTGTGGTTCTTAATCTTTTTTGACAGTCTCATTCTTCCAGTGTAATAAAAATGTAATAAAAATGAATTTTGCTAAATAACTTTATTAGAGTCTTTTTCCAGAGGTGATCGCACCTCAGAAGGCAAAGCTTCTACAGTAACTAGTCTATTGTGTGCAGTTGGATACTGATCATGTGCCTGTTCAAATCATTAGGACCTCACTGTAAGCCTATGGAGACTGTGGTTTTTTTCTTTGTTTGTTTTTTTTAGTCCCAAACTGAGAGAATAAAAAAAGCATTAACACAAACCTGTGATAGATAGATAGATATATATAAAATAAATAATAATCGAAGATTTTTAGTTAACAGCAAGTCAGGCAGGTATAAAAATAAATGCACATGGTTATAGTTAAACATTTAAATGAAATTCAGTTTCTATCATTGGGAGAGCTCAGACTGGAAATCCTTATAAGGCCCACAGGTAATTTGTGTATAAAGATAAAGTAAGCAAATACACATGCAAATTTTATTACGTTAATAGCGGGTAAAATCAATATGCATCACTTCTTATAATTACCCTGGTGGTTTGGTTTAACTAATCCATTCACTATTACAAACATGGTGACCTCTGGGGTTTTTGCCCTCTGCTCAACAGTAGGCTTTTGTCCTGAATTATTTGCATTTTTATACTATTTATTTTTATTTGAATAAGAATGTTTGAGTTAATAGTTGAATTTACACCTGCTGAAATCCTCTGAAACCAAGAATTGTGCTGGTTTTGGTCCTGCATCTCCAACACGTGGGGGGGACAGTCGGATATATTTTGTGAAGTCTTTGTGGAGTCAAATACCACCTAAAAACTAACTCCTTATGGGCTTCAGTATGCGAGAAACAGGATGTCCATTTAGATAAGTTAATCAGTATTTGAAACCATTTTGTGTCAGAAAATGTGCATTGACATTCCTCCTCCCATTTTACTTTAAAAGCCGGTTTATAGTCGGGTAAGAGTTCCAAGCATACTTTATAGCCTAGGGAAAGGGTTTTGAGTAGAAGTGGCATTAGTACTTCTATAACTAATGGGCGTGAGTAATCTTGCATATGAGGTGAGTATGCTCTTAACACCTTAAGGACGGCAGGCATGCTATGCCGTCCTTGGGGACACAGCTCTAAACGCCGGGGGGCGGCGGCAAGTCCTTTGTACTTACCCGGACGCCGGCGATTATGGTGTGGGAACTCACCCAGGGAGTCCCCCTCCGTCCGTTCCGGCCCCCTGGGCCATGTGATCGCAATTTCCTTCCGAGGACCTCACGATCACCTGGACGGCTTAGCTGTCCATGTCAGTGCCAACAGGGGGAGTGCCTGTAATGACAAGTATCCCCCCTGCTGCCTGAATTTTTTTTTAAACTGTTTAAAACCGTGTAAAATACAATTAAATATACTTGGATCATATATATGTATTATATATACGATCTAAGTGTGTGTGTGTGTGTGTGTGTGTGTGTGTGTATATATATATATATATTTACACTGTCTACGTCTATTTTAATATTAATATATTAATCTCAAAATACACGTAGAATATTGATTAAATATATATAATTATTATATATTTATATACAATCTAAAATAAATATGTAAATATGTTAAAAAATAAAGTGTACATTTGTTCTAACTGTATTTTAAAATTAATATATGTATCAAAATAAACGTAGAACGATATATATATATATATATATACATAAGTATATACAAATATCATTAAAAATAAATAAAAATGATAAATATATATGAATTCTACGTATATATTTATGTAATAATTTTACATAATTAGATCATTTTATTAATTACAATTTGAGGGACCTGTCTGACAACCCAGGCCAAAAGTCCAGGGAATTTAATTTGCTAGCACTATATTTAATCCTGTAACTTTCCAAGACACCCTAAAACCCGTACATGGGGGTATTGTTTTACTTGGAAGACTTTGTTGAATACAAATATTAGTGTTTAAAAAAAAAGTAAAATGTATTACAACAATGATATCGTCATTGAAAGTGACATTTTTCATTTTTCACACACAAATGGCACTTACACAGACAATATTGTAGTTATATGTTTTACTGTTTTGAAACACTAATATTTGTGTTCAGCGAAGTCTCCTGAGTATAACAGTACCCCTCATGTACAGGTTTAATGGTATTTCCAAAAGTTACAGAGTCAAATATAAGGCTTGTGTTTCAGTTTTTTCACATTGAAATTCACCAGGTTGGTTATGTTGCCTTTGAGACCGTATGGTCGCCCAGGAATGAAAATTACCCCCATAATGGCATACCATTTGCAATAGTAGACAACCCAAGGTATTGCAAATGGGGTATGCCCAGTCTTTTTTAGTAGCCACTTAGTCACAAACACTGGCCAAACTTGGCTTTCAAATTAGTTTTTTGCATTTTTCACACACAAACAAATATTAACACTAACTTTGGTCAGGGTTTGTGACAAAGTGGCTACTAAAAAGACTGGACATACCCCATTTGCAATACCTTGGGTTGTCTACTATTGCAAATGGTATGCCATCATGGGGGTAATTCTTATTCCTGGGATACCATACGGTCTCAAAGGCAACGTAACCAATCTAGCGAATTTCAATGTGAAAAAACTGAAAAATGTAACCTGCTATATTTGACCCTCTAACTTCCCAAAACCCCATAAAACCTGTACATAGGGGGTGCTGTTTTACATGTGAGACATCGCTGAATACAAATATGTGTATTTTATGGCAGTAAAAGCAAACCGTATTATGACATAAACAGTTAAAATGTCACGTAGAACTAAAAATATTTTACAAATTTTTATTTTCTCCCATTTTTTTATATTTTATTCATATTAAATTATGTTTCAGACCTAAATATTTGATGTTAAATGAAAGCCCGGTTTCCTCTGAATAAAATTATATATAATAAGTGTGGGTTCACATAATATGAAAGAGGTGAATTATGCCTGAACAGACATGTAGTGCAAATTCCAGGTCTTAATGTAGGGATAGTGTGTTGGGTGCATGGTCGGATCATGATATTAGACCAATGGTAGTATGAACGATTTTGGGTAGAGATGCCGAGTGTATTAAGAATCGATCAATTCGCGAATAGCTGTTGTGCTGTAGAATGATACGTGAAGTCTCGTTCTGTTTAGTGATGAACCTGCCATGGGTCTACAAAGATGTGAGACAGTAAGGTTTGGCAGATGTGGAAAAAGATATGTTGAGTACTTGTTTTTAAGAGTCATATTGTACTAATTTGTTTACCGCAATTTCAAATCTCTATAAAATCTTTTTTAAGTAAAGTAGTCTGCATAACTTTAAAAGTAGAGAACTGTATAGTGAATAATACACATCCTAATGATTTTAATGCCACTAAATACAGGGCTATTCACTAAAGAAAGAATTGTGTAGAATTGAAGTTGGAGACTTTTTCTAATTTGGTTATGCTGGCTCATTGGTTGTTAAAATGGAATGTTTGCTGTGGGGACAGCAAACATTCCATGCATACAATATCATGCTGTCATGGGGGTGTCTCAATAAAGTTACTCCTTGATACCGCGTTCCAGTGCCTGACTGTTATTTATCTCTGACTCTCTGGAGGCAATATAGTTGTCAACTGTGCAAAGCAGGGACTTGTGGCTAACTTAACTTCTGTATGAGTGACTGACTGTCAAGTTACAACTCTTGGGTAGTACATACATTGTTAAACACAGATCTGCACACCAGTCAAGCCATAAGACTTGCTTTTCCCACAGAAATATCCAATTTGCAGTGATGTTACTACTGCAAAGGGATTCTGGGTGGGCATATACAAATTAGTTTATCAAATGTTTGCCTCATTACCCATTTTAAACATGGATTTCTTGGCCAAAAACATGCAGACTATATTTTTTGATCTCCCCACCAGCCATGGCTTCTCCTGCCTGCCAACCTGGGGCTGTAACTCGCACCTCGCAACTCCTGAGAATCAAAGCATCGGTGGGAGGGAGGTAAAGGGGGCAGGCCAGTGATGCCCCAAGGGGGCAGGTACACCCAAGTTAACGGCAGGTCAGCCTGGTTTGAATACTCACTAGGCTTTTGGTCCATCACTCAGTTTTGGCAGACTGACTGGAGGGGAAACACATCTGTCGGCATGCAGGGCACCTGTCTGGATCCCTCTTTATGTTGGACTGAGGACCCAACGGATCAGTCTGCCCTCAGGTGAGTTAAACGACTGAAGGGACATTGAGGGATATCCAATCTTACAGTGGCACAAGACAGCGGCCGCCTAACTCTCCTAACTAAAAGCCGCCTCTGTCAATTTGTGAAAAGAGATAAGATATTTAACAAATAACACTAAAAACTACAAGGAATTTAAGAAACCATGACAGAGCCCTCCACTCTGCCTCAACTGCCTGAGGTGGTGGAGAGGGCTTTGTCATGGTTTCTTAAATTCCTTGTAGTTTTTAGTGTTATTAGTTAAAGGAACACTATAGGGCCATGAACACAAACATGTATTCCTTACCCTATAGTGTTAAAACCACCATCTAAACTCCCTCCCTCCACCCCCCACCCCCACCCCAAGCACCACTGTGTATAGAGTAAAATCTTACTTTTGTTCAAGTCTACAGCTGCTGGCTCTGCCTCTTATGTGAGCTACGTCATCAGAAGTATTGTTATAAACATCACAATGCTTTCCCATAGGATTGCCTGAGACTGTCAAGGAGGCAGAGCCAGCACAAGCCAAACACAGCCCTGGCTAATCTCTATGAGGAAAGTTCAGTGTCTCCATGCAAAGGGTGGAGACATTGAATGGTACACTATGCAGCACGGCCCCAGGAAGCACCTCTACCAGCCATCTGATGAGTGGCCAGTGGAGTTATCCCTAGGCTATAATGTAAACACTGCATTTCCTCTGAAAAGTGTTTACTGCAAAAAGCCTGAAGGGAATGATTACACTCACCAGAACAAATCCAATAAGCTGTCCCTTTTAATATCTGATCTCTTTTCCCAAATTTCCTATAATTCACAAGAAAGGGGGGAAAAATAGCAATTTCATGAAAAGTATCATGCAATCTTAAAGTATCTAATATCTTGTCTGTATAACTATATTTTTCAGTAATTCCTCGTAGCAGAAATTTATTTTGAGAAATAAGTATTGAGACAATATGAATATTGGTTTCTCCAATAACTGCTGTCTACATTGGACCTGATTTAGCAAAAAAAAGTGTTGTTTGAGAAAAACATGACAGTGTCATACAGACTAATAGAAGATTAGGGCATTTGTTCTCTCCTTATTTGAGAGCTCTGACCCATGGTGCCTTGTCTGTTGGAGCATGGTATCGAATCCATCAGCCCTTGTATGACACTATAGGAAAGCCAAGTCCTGACCTACATGGGTAATTTCAAAACTCTGTCTAGGGAAAGGGAAGACTGCAAAACTTATATTCAGCTTTACAAGGATAATAAGACAAGTAGAATAGAATCCCTCTCTATCTCCCTCCCCCCTCCCAGCGCTTCATTCCTTCTGGGAGGCTGATGCAGCAGCCTTGTGCGTTTTTTTATTAAATGAGAATTGTCTCTGTTTATTTATATTTCAAATTGACATATCAATCCACTTTGCCTTCCTGAGTGATATCAGCTATCTCACACTCAAGGGAAGCTGTTTACCTTTAGTCCTAAGAGCTCTCTGCTCTGTTTGTGTTAGCTGGAAAACTGTTAGTCAGTCAGTTCCTTCTGGGGGGGGGGGGGAAGGAATTTTATTTATGGAAATTGTGGTGTATGGGCACGAAGTTTGTACATTATTAGTCCAAAATAGATACATTGTAAACATTTATTCACTCACTGACCCTCCATACAAGTACAGAGCTTCATTCACACAGAGATACATCTTGCAAATTTACCACCTTATTCACATACTCATACCTCCCAACTGTCCCCTATTTTGGGCACAAATCCCCAAACTGTCCCTCTTTTCTAGGAGGCTCTGTATTGTATATGTTTGAGTATATAACATTCCCACAGCAATAATACAATATATGTGTTTAGAAATCAGTCTGTGTAAATAAGATACATAGTTCTTAATCACCTGCGTATTGTTGTATTAGTTGCTTAAATTGTTATTAGCAAGTCAGCTAAAATTTCTCAGAACAGACCTGACCACCGCAAACACAAAGTGTCCCTCTTTGTCCATTTGAAATGTTGGGAGATATGCATACTCTGTTCCCAAATGCACCCCTGCACTGACACAACACATAAATAAAACTCTGCATTCACATTGAGGCACAAAATCTAGAAATGCAAACGTGTTGGAAGAAAAGCGGAAAAAATGTCCTGCATTGAAAAGGTTTCTGATGCATAATGATGTCATACACCAAACTTTCCAGGACATAAAATCTGGCTATTTGTATATTGTCCTTTCCAGATTTAAGTTTTTGCTGTGTCTGTTTGTTGGCTTCCTCCTCAGGACATGCTGTTGAGAACAAATGCAATGGCAATTGCTTTCTCAGCCTACAGAACACAAGTGATATGTCAAATGGCAATATAAATGCTTTTGTACAGTTACCACTTGCAAATGTTGCAAAATGTATTATTGTGATTTACAGCTGCCCCTGCAGTCAGTCTGTATTTATTAAATTGTTTCCAACCCTTGAGCCAGAGTAGTCTGCCTAGGATTATTGCAAGGTAAGTGGAGCTATTGGGCCTGGCAGCTAGCTAGTATAGAGTCTGGTCCAGGCCTCATTGAGCTTTTCATGCCAGATCTGTAAGGACACAAATAAAAACAACCTCTAAAACATGGAATTCAGATTTGCTTTCAGTAATGTGTTTGTATAAAGTACAGCTTCTCTAGAGATGCAGCACAGCAGAGATAATCAAAGTGAATTTTGAAATTTAGATCAAGCTAGTTGACCTGGAAGCAAATGTAAAAATGACTTTGAATTCACACTCACAATAGCTATGCTGGTCTTTCGGCTTGTATGAGTTGTATGTAGGCTTGGAAGAGTTCTGGGCCACATGCTTTACAGCTGACGGTGATGGCGGTGAACATTAAAAGCCTCCTTTAGATCAAGTTAATGAATTTCTAAGTACTTTGAAACTTTAAGATTGATATCATTACCATTAGATTGTTCTCTTTTTTTGCTGATGATACTAAAATTTGCAACAGGGCTGATGTTCCCGGAGGAATAAGCCAAATGGCAAATGATTTAGGTAAACTAGAAAAATGGTCAGAGTTGTGGCAACTGACATTTAATGTGGATAAGTGCAAGATAATGCACCTTGGATTTAAAAACACAGAGGGAGAGTACAGAATATTTGAGAGAATCATAGGCAGACAATGTAATGGAGCCGAACAAAAATGCTAGCAGAATGCTTGGTTGTATAGGGAGAGGTATTAGCAGTAGAAAGAGGGAAGTGCTCATGCCATTGTACAGAACACTGGTGAGCCCTCACTTGGAGTATTGTACGCAGTACAGGAGACCGTATCTCCAGAAGGATATTGATACTTTAGAGAGAGTTCAGAGAAGGGGTACTAAACTGGTTCATGGATTGTAGGATAAAACTTACCAGGAAAGGTTAAAGGATCTTAACATGTATAGCTTGGTGGAAAGACGAGACGGGGGGGATATGATAGAAACCCATGGCGTTACTACGGTTGGTGTCACCCGGTATGGTAACTCAGTGTCACCTCAACCCCCTTAATTATTTTTATTTTATTTTTATACTAATGTCGTAAATCATAACTCCCATCAGGTCCAGTGCAGGGATTTTTGCTGCCCTAGGCAAACAATAATTTGACACCCCATCATATCCCCACCCATAGGATCTGCCATATGAGTTAATGCCAGTGCTGCACACAGTGTCTTTTCTCTGAAAAGGCAGTGTGTTTACATTAAAAAGCCTGCAGTAACAGGCTATTGACACCGGCTATTGGTGACTATAGTGTCCCTTTGATGTAAATTAGAGACTACTTACCACCAGATGAGGACAAAGGGTGATGATGGGCTCAGGCTACAATCTGGCTCCATTGGTCAGGTGTAGAACAGGCTCTCTGGATGCTGTTTGTAACTATGCTCACAAAAATCAACGAACAGGAAGTAGCTCTATTTTTTTGAGGCCCCTTACACAGCTCAAGCTCCGAGCCCCCAAGGCCTGACCGTGCGAATGCCTATAAGTCCACCTACATGGCCCACACCTAAGTTCGCTCACAGTGAGTGGAGATTTTGTGTATGGGATATGTTATGTGTTATTGTAGAGGATGCAGTGTGTGTGTGTTCTTATGGAATGTAGTGTGTATAGGAATACCAGTTTGTGTAAGGGATGTAGTGTGTGTGTAAGGGATAGAAAGCAGTTTGTGTGTGTGTGTGTATAGGGGATGCAGTGTGTTTGTGTGTAAGGGATATAAATCAGTGTGTGTGTGTAAGGGATGCATTGTGTGACTGTGTTTGTGTGTGTAAGGGATGCAATGTGTGTTTTTGTATAAGAGGTATGCATTGTGTGTGCAAGGGCTCTATTGTGTGTTTTTGTATATAAGGGCTGCATTGTGTGTGTGTGTAATGGATGCATTGTGTGTAAGGCTGAGTGTGTAAGCGAAGCTTGGTGTGTTTCTGTGTGTGTGTGTGTAGGATTCACTGTATGTTTTGGTGTGTGAGTAGGGATGCATTGTATGTTTGTAAGGATGCATTGTGTATGTGTGTAGAGTTAAAGAGAGGGTCCCTCTTTGTGTCTCCCTCCTGAGCCTCTTTGTGTGTCCCTTAGTAAACTTCCCTCCTCTCCTGTTCCTTAGTGGTCTCCCCTGCTTCCCTGCCCCCCTGGTGCTCTCCCCTGCCCCCCTGGTGGTATGTCACTACTACCCCCCCCCCACTCCCCTGGTGATATGTCCCCTCTCCCCCCACCTCCACCAGGTGAGGTGGGGGGAGAGGGGACATATCACCAGGGAGTGAAGTAGTGACATACCACCAGGGGGGCAGGGGAGAGCACCAGGTGGTCTGTCCCCTCTTCCACCCCTCCCACCCCCCCACCCCCCCGTGGGTATCTCCCCTTCTCTTGTGCACCTCCTACCTCCCTGTGTAGGGTGGAGCGGACCACGGTACAGTAGCTTCCGTTTCCTGTACCCAGCTGGACTGACAGGAAGTGTTCACTGAGAGACCACTTTCTGTAAGTCCAGCCAGCTACAGGAAGCTCCTGTACCGCGGTCCACGCCGCCCGGCAACGCTACTTAGTGATTGACAGGAGAGAGCGATAGGCGCTTCCCTCCTGCCGGGTCACTCGTATCCTGTGCCCCCAGAGCCAGTGCATCTGGTGTCACCCCCCCTTTTTTTTACCCCCCTGTAATGCACACCCTGGTTGGTCTGCAACTCCCCACACCCCCTTGTGATGCCACTAATAGAAACATGTAAATAAATAAAGGGAATCAACACAGTAAAGGAGGAGACTATATTTAAAAGAAGGAAAACTACCACAACAAGAGGACACAGTCATACATTAGAGCGGCAAAGGTTTAAACATAATATCAGGAAGTATTACTTTACTAAGAGGATAGTGGACGCGTGGAATAGCGTTCCAGATGATGTTATAGAGGTTAACACAGTAAGCGAGTTTAAGCATGCATCGCAATGGCATAAGGCTTTGCTAGATATATGATAAGGCCAGGAACTAATGAAAGTATCAGAAAATTGGGTAGACTAGATGGGCCAAATGTTTCTATACATCCATGGCTAAAAAAAAAATAATGAAGTTTTCCTTTCTTCTGTTTTTTTTTTTTTTGTAGCCAAAAGGTTTAGTTGATTTTAGTTGAGTAATATTTGTCTACGTTCTCTGCAATCTAAAGAATTTCTGTGAAGACCTTTTCAAAGTATAGACAGAGTTCAATTTCCCCAACCCACCAATTGCAAGGCAATTCTTCACTGACCTGACCCTGTCCATCAGTTGCGCACTCAATGAAACTAGCAGAATTTCAAAGAAGGAATCTGTAATCATCCGTGGGATTTACAAAACAAAAGTACAATTTCTCCCTTTGATATGGCATTTTTACCATCGGTATATTTGCGGGTGTTCATACTAACATTTTTTGAGTACTTGAGTATTAGTCCAGAGTTACAGGTACAAAATAATCGAGGATTTTATTGTCTCTGTCCAACCAAAATTGTCAAACTTTAAAACTAAACCATTTAAAGAGACATGCCACTGCCCAAATACAGAAAGATCACTGTTTTTCAGATAAACAACAATGAAAACATGCATGCATTTAGCTATGCATTTTATCATTGGTAGTATATCTAAAAACAGTTTGCCTGCAGCCTTTGCAAGCAGCTCCCCCCCCTTTCCTTGAACCCAGACTTTCTGTGGCTGTCCAATCACAGACTTTGCAATGCGGCTCAATGAGAAGTCTTTGCAAGGCATGTGCTCAGGGCCTGTTGTCTGTCAGATAGCCAGTAGGTGTAACTGGTAATTTTATAAAAATACCAATTTGTAAATTAAGTTAAAAAAAAGTCTTAAACCATTCCCCCCCCCCCTCTGCACCTATCCTCTGAGATCTCCTCTCTCCTCACCACCGGCCACTTTCATGAAATCGCTAAACTACTATATAATTCATAATACATAGGATACGAGCTACTTAAAATTCCGGACACGCTACCCGTTCTGCATCCGGTCTATCACAACTGGAGCTTGGATCACTCTCTGAACCTTGCACAACCCTTTCATTCACCTCCCTACAGCACATAAAGGTTTGACCTACTTCCCATTTTATTTTTGTGGCCAAGGTCAGACTTAATGCCCATGAAGGAGCCTTGGCTAATGGACTAAGCACTGACCCTACTTTTGGGGCCTCATCAGTTGTCAATACCTTGTTTCCTTATGAATGCATAATTGATAATTGCACAGCCTGTTCTCATCCTGTCCTAATGAGAAGATTCCAACCGTTAATGTTATGTTTCAGTTTCATTCTTTTTATCTTCTGAAAATTAAAATAAAGAAATTTGAGGGGTAAATAATTAAGAAAAATGTCAAACTCTTCACACGTAAATGACTTCAGCTAAAGTACTTTAGGGGTCTGGAGTGTCATCTAATTTTAAGTACTTATTGCTAAACACCTAATTGTTCCTGCACAGGACATCTGCAAAGTTATAATGTGTCTTTAGGTAGTTGTTTAAACCTCTCTGATGTGTTTTATTAATTTTGATAATGTACTTTGGGCCTCCTTGTGTCTGATCTATAATTTTATATTTTATTTCTGTTCAACATATTAACTTTAGATAATGTTAGCATTTGGCATTTTCTTAATTTATACATAGAACCTCCATGGTATGCAGCCTTGGTGAGGATGGAAAATTCTGCATTTGAATAGCTGTGTTGAGGAAGGGGTTTTTAATTTTTCATGTCCTCTTTAGTACACTGTCAAGGCATCATGTTCTCTCTTTGTGCTCATCCATCAAATTAATTAAGAGTTACAGTGTATCAGATTATTTTTTCCCCCTCAACATTTGTGCTTGTATGCTGCTTGTAAATTTAACAAGCTCCAGTAACTTGAATACCTATGCATATTTTATGCTTCTGGCTTCAAATCCCCCAAACTCATTTTATTTGTGTCAGGTGATTTGATAGGACAGGGGATCACTTCCAGAGAGGCTTCAACAGAAACATGGTCAAGCAATATACAGAATGCAAAAATATTTTAACGTGTCACATGGGGAAACAAGCTACATCAATATCAGTCTCTGCTTGGAAACTTAATTCATACCAACATGTTTCTTTTTAATTTTCTGAATCATAGATTTCCATTAGAGATGTAGAAAAAAATGTTTTATTTTGAAATCAGTCACATATTCTGAGTCTCATGCTCTATGACTATGTAGTAGTTGCAAAATAGAAAATTGATTGAAAAAGTGTTGCTGGTGTTGCCTTAAAACACTCATGGTTACTGCTACAAAACAAACAAAACTTTTAAAACCAAAATTAGGATAGTTTTAAAACATATTTAAAGCAGCACAATTTGTCTTGTATAATATATCTTGCAATTTCAGATATTAATTATGCTACAGGAGTATTCATTGGTTAAAATGCCAGTGGACAGCGTCCAAAGAGATGAAAGGAACACAGATCTGTATTCCCAACATTATAGTGCCTCTGTACTTGGTTATATAGGAGTCCCCTTTTTTACCAATACGAGTAATACAATAAAGGGTTTTTGCACAGCTTCTTTCAGTGTCTTGACTCCCTTTGAGCTACTTGCCTCTCTGCGACATCAAAAAGGAGACATGGCTTCCTTCAGCAATGGTCCAATCCAATGTTCCTCATCTAGCAGCATTGGTAACCTGCTCATAGGAAAGCATTGAATCTAATGGTTTTCTGTGAGTAGCTGTGTCACTTGGTCACTGCAGTGGAAGCACCTCTAGTGGCAGTCAGTTTGAGCTGCTTCTCTCCTTCATTACGAACGCAAGAGAGCAGGAAGTTCCTAAGCAGAAACCTAATTTATCTCTCCTGCAATGCAGTGTCTGATGATTGCTCCAGTATTTGTAGTGAGGCACAAAGCAGCGCCTGATTAAACACCATTTGACTTCTTAAGGGGTTAAATAGTTCGACTCATTATAATGGGAGTGCCAGGGCACACCAAGCACCAGAACCACTATAGCACGCTGTTGTGGTAATGTTGCTTGGAGTGTTAGTTTATGTAGTAATTTAGAAGGAGATAGTCTGAGCAATTTTCCACAATAATGTCCTGTCTCAGATGTGGGCTTACACGTTAAAGGGACACTATAGTAACCAGAACAAGTACAGCTTATTGAATTTGCTCTGGTGAGTAGAATCATTCCCTTCAGGCTTTCTGCAGTAAACAGTGATTTTCAGAGAAAATGTAGTGTTTACATTACAGCCTAGTGATAACTCCACTGGCCACTCCTCAGATGGCTACTAGAGGTGCTACCTGGGGCAGTGCAGCACACTGTGCAGTGTTGCCATTCAGTGTATCCACCTTCTGCATGCAGGTACACAGTAACTGACACACACTCACTCATTCACAAACACATGCCCACTCACTGACAGACAGACACACTGATACAGACCGGCACACACTGACAGACATATGCTCACTCACTCACTGACAGACACACATTTACTGACACACACACTGTGGCGAAACCGACCTCGCCACTGGGCATTGGAGAAGACTGATTGCCAGCCTTCTGCCATGTGACTATGGCCCCTGGGATGTATTGCCCTTTAAACACATGATTTGGGCATAATGGATTTGTGTTGTGCTGCTGCTGGCCCTTTAAGAACCATCTGGGGACATACTGTGGAGTTACTGGGTGGCCACCATTTCCTGTATCAGAGGCACATGGTGAGAACAATGGATGATGCACATGGTGAGAACAATGGATGGCGGCCATTTTAACTCACAGACACTGTGTGGACTTTTCTACACGGTGCCATCTCACCAGTATCTGGTGCACAGAGACATCGTGCAGTGGTTTTGGACTATACAACAGGGGACACATTATACAGTGATTGTTTTTCATTTAGCCTGTATATGTTCTGCGGAATCTGCATTAAACTGTATCTTCCAAAGTACTGAACGGATCTGGGTGAATTTTGGAAAAGTGGTTCACCCAGATCCCCCGGTTCCAAGGATATACTTTTTATGGGGTTATTGCATGTTTCGGAGTCCCTGTGATGTGTTTTATGAAACTGTTTTTCTCTGTCTGTGATAATTAGATTACCCATTGTGTAAGGTAATTGTATCACAGGCAGAGGGGAGGATTTTGTGTGGGAGTGTCTGAGTGTATTGTACGTGTTATTGGTTGTTCTGTAAAACCCTGTGGGCAGTACTAAGTTTGTGGATTGGGAATAAAAGCGGCTGTATGTGCCAGTCCAGTCAGTTCCTGCTTAACCCTCAAAGTGAAGTGTCGTCTCATTATTGGGGGAGGATTTATTGTATGCTGTTCCAGTTTGACTGCTAGGAGTGTAAACCTATTTGCATGGTTTTTCCTATTAAGCTGTATACAACATTCATATGCTTGAGAGCATTCATATGCTTCTCCGGTTCAGTGGTTGTGGTGTCTGCTGCAGTGCTTGGAGTCCTCAGGAAGTGCTAGGAGCATCCTTCAACGGAGGTACCCAGTCGGGGTGCCAGGTGATCCGTTACACACACACTCACACACTCACTCATTCACAAACACAAGCTCACTCACTGACAGACTGACAGACTGGCAGCCTGACACACACATTTGCCCCCACACATTTACAGATTGTTATTTTTTTTTTTTAATTTAAATCCACCCAGCCTCCCTACATTTGGGAGAGCTGAGTGGATTGGCTGTTGTGTTGGCTGGTGGCCAGGCTCCTGAGTAGGCAGGAAGAGGGGCTGGTGGGCAGGCACGCAAAGCAGGAAGTGAGTTGAGCTGAGCTCTCCCTGCTCAGCTCCCTCACACACTGCTGATGTGATGTCATATTCTGGCTCCTGGCGTTACTGCAGCTCCCTCACCGCCCGCCCTGGAGGAACTCAAAGGTGGCCAACCGACCAGCTTTTGGGCCCCCGTAAAACGATGCTAACAAGCCATTTGCCTGAGCATTTAGGGTTTTTTTGCCGCCCCCTGGATAGTGCTGCCCAAGGCAAATGCTTTGTTAGCCTCGCAGCAAATATAGCCCTGACTATAGGGTCAAGAATACATGTTTGTGTTCCTAACCATATATTGTTCCTGTAAGCTTCCCTACGAACAAGTCATCACTAGTTAGGACCTCATTCATTATTCTTCTCAGGCAGATTTCTGTAGCAGTAAATGATGAGTTATACTTCAAAAAGTGGTTAAACTATTTGAGAAAATGTCGCATTGTAAATATGTGTTTATATGCGTCTCATAGCACATCTAATGTAATATACCGTGTGTACTGTGTATTCATCAGGTAAAACCTGCTTCTTCTGAGAATCCTACATTCTAATTGGTTCAAACAGGGACACTGAACACACAGCAGATTGATGCTAATCAATATTGTCAGCGCTTAGAAAATAATCCCCCTTAAAATGTATCGAGGGTACACACATATACAAATGTATCTAAAAACTGTTATGTTAAAAACAGTGTTGATGTCTCTTAAAGATTCAGAGTCCATTCAAATCACATATATGTTCCTTTGGGGAAAGTCCAGATTCTTTGCTGTAACAATAGAGGACCCAATAGTGTACTGGAAATTCCTTAAGGCAAAAAGAGACAAAATATAGTGTAACTCTATAACAATTTATTGCCCCATTACATAAAATCCCCCACCCCCAAGCATCTAAAGTATAAGATTTGGGAAAATTATTTGTTTTGTTTCAGCTGCTAATATTTAGATACCATTTTCATTATTTAGCCAATCTCTATTTCTGTTGAGAGGTTGTTTAATTACGTAGGTTTTGTATATATTATATGCGCTCTCTTTTCTATCTTTTTTCTACTACACAGCAGATTGAGCAGAGGAAGCTAGTGCAGGTTCAGCTGTCAATGCTTCTGAGAACACAGCTTTTAGTAAAGAGCGAATGGAGCTCTGCAGAGAAGCTAATTTTGGTTAAAAATAATACTTGCAATGCCATTTGTCTTTTTAGCTATTTCTTTAACCTATTGAGTGCAATCCTTTTATCAACACATTGCTTTGTCATACATTGAGCACACCCCTGGTATTCAGTGGTTTCATTTTTAAATGACTCTAAAGTATGATTGATATTGTTGAACTATGGCAGGCCTCCTAGCTATCTTGAATCCAGCACGGCAATTTTGATTTTGTGTTTTTGTACAATAGTCATGGATTTGTTCCATACTGTCCCCCAAAGAATGGCATTATTAGAAGTGCTACTGTTAATGGTGCTGGCCAAGGTGACTGGCAGTCAGCCTTGAGTGCATTCACGCCAGGATGGCATGTCCCTTCTACAGATGGGTTCACCCCTTTGGGCTGTCACTGGCTTGTCCACTTTAGGCCATCCACCCCTAGTCCTACTTTACATGCCTACTACCTATGTTGGGAGTATGCTATGAGATCATTTATACATGTTTGTCTTTAGTTGCACTGTATCCATTGCTACCTTTTAATTAGATTTGTGTCTATTACTTGGTTTTGTCAGATATGATTAAATGGCAAAAATACGTAGAAGAAATGTACTCTTTTTAAATGTATTTTGTAAAATAAAAACGAATAAAATGGCTTTTTGTATAGGAAATCAAATACGTGCAATCTTTCATTTATCGTGTTCAAAATAGTCCCATTAAGCCAAATGTAATGGTCAATCCTTCTTGAATGCACCGCATGCTTTTGCTTGTAGTGCTTACTACTTAGTGGGTAATTACTAATTCTATAAATATTTAGTTTTATTCTTATTTCTTTATACATGGACAATGTGTATACTAGGGGTAGTAGGGGTAGGCAACCTTTTAGTAGCACTGTGTCAAAACAAGATCTTGAATCCCTTGGTGTGCCGGTTCTATTTGTCTAAATTGAAGTGTGAATGTTGGCATATTGTGCTTGTGTTAATTATGGGTGCTGCAGTTGCTTTGTAACGTTGTATTTATGTGTATGTAGGCTGTTATACTGTATGTGTTGATGACTAGTTTGTGTTGTTGAATGTGGGTTGTGTAAAAGGGGCTGCTTGTGGATTTGTGTGTCTGGATGATTTATCATGGTGTGTGTGGTGGTGTGTGGTATTGTTTGAGAGGCTGTTTTGTCGTATTGTATGAGAGGATGCTTCTGGGGTTGCGTGTGTGCATGTGGATTGTCAGTGGTGTTGTGTTTGTGCGGGCTGTGTGTGTGTTTGTGCGTGTGCTGTTTTATTTATATGAGCGGGAGGCTTATTCTGTAGCGATGTGCATATCTAGCAATGTGTGGCTTTCCCAGGGTCCAGAGGGGACCTGGGTGCCCAGGTACAGGTTAAGGGCAGGAGCCGTGATAGCCGCTATTGGCTGCTCTACTCCAGTGCAGATTTCCATTCACAAGTGCATGGTGGACGTTTTCTGAGATCACTTCTGCTGCTGCAATGCATAAATTGAGGATTGTCCCTCACCACCTGCAATCACCGCTCTGGTTGCACAAGCAGATTTCTGAAGTCCCACTGGGACTCCTGATAGGCCAGAGCCTGTTTCTCTGTCAGCCTTGAGTGCCGTGCAAAGGAACCTCAAGTGCCATGCATGGGACACGTGCAATAGGTTGCTGACCCCTGGTCTTTACTATTATTTTGGTCTTCAGAGTTACGGTGACTTGGTGCCTTAGATTTATTGAGTCCTATATATATTTGGTATAATTGGCAAGAAAACAGGATGCCCAGCAGGTAGCCACAGGCGATCAGAATAAACACAACACTACATTACCTGATACATCAGTCCAGGTGATTTATAGACTGATAATCACAATAAATAAAATTATACTTTACCTATCACCACATATTACACAGGACTGTAGAATGGGTAAAAAAAAAAAGGCAGTAATTAATGAAATATAAAAGAGAATTATGACTTTTTAAAAATATGTTTTAATTCAAATCTGATTCTGAACCTTGTTTTAAAGAAAGAAAGAGAAGCCAAACACCTTTCAAACACTTCTTCTTAGACACAATCTCTTATGACACAGGTTGCAGTCAGAGTACATACAATAAAGCTAATTAGGCATAGCCAATTAAGCTGTAGTCATTTCTGTACTTACTACTGCAATGTAGCTCCTTAGTAACAGTCAAAACAATATGAAAACTATAAAACTTGAAGTTTATCTTTGTCTTCATTTTATATATGATCCAGTTAGTAAATTAATTAAAGGGATACTGTAAGTGCCAGGAATACAAAGCTGTATTACTGGCACTATAGCTCCCTCTGCGTTCCCCCTCCCTTGCGTCCCCTTTAAAGACCCTTTTTTTACTTGCCTAATCCTAGCGCTGGGATTCGCCTCCTCCTCTGTCCCTCGTCGAGTGGGCGCTAATATGCATTAGCAGCATATGCTTTAAACATCCCAGTAGGAAAGCTTTGAACCAATGCTTTCCTATGGGGAAAAATCTGATAATGGATGTCTTCATGCCAGGGCCAGACTGGGAAAAAAATTCGGCCTGGGCATTTTTCAATCACAGTGGCCCCCTGAAAAGGGGGCGGGGCCAGAGAGGGTGTGTTTTGTCATCACTAATGACAAGCACGCCCCCTCTGAAAGTGAGCATGTTAGTTCAATGCGCAGAGCCCTGCTGAAGCATGGGGAAAAGGCCCTATATTTGTTCTGTGCAGCGCAAGCAACTTCAATAACATGCTTGTGCTGTTTGCTTTTAACTTGTCTCTGGTGTCTCCATAAGTGGAGGACAAAAGGGCCAGAAAAGCGTATGGTGCATGTGTTTGGAGCCTGCTTGTGGGATTGCGTGTGTGTTGAGTAAGCTGATTGTGGTGTGGTATTCTGTAAATAGGTCAATTTAATTCGTGTTTGTGGTGTAATATGTGTGGCTAGGGGCTGTAGCGAGTGTTTATAGGGGGCATAGTGTGTATAGGTGATGTGAGTGTGTGTAGGGGTTGTAGAGAGTGTGTGTTTAGAGAATGTAGTGTGTTTGCTTTTAAGGAATGTAGTGTGTGCATAGGGGATCCAGAGTTTGTATGTCAGGAATGCAGTGTGTGTAGGGGATCTTGTGTGTAAAGCGCTACGGAATCTGTTGGGGCTATATAAATGATAATAATATTATGCATGCTGCACCCTTCACACATATAATACGTCCAAACACATATATATATTTATATTTGGACGTATTGTATTTGTGAAGGGCACAGTGTGCTGTGTGTATGTGTGAAGGGTGCAGCATGTGTGTGAGGATTGCAGTGTGTGTGTGTGTGTGAGGGTGTTCTATGTTTCTAATTTTTTTTTGTCTTTTAACTTACTGAGGGTTTTTTCATATATTATACATACACGTGTGTGCTGTGTGTGTCTGAGGGTGCTGTGTGTGTGTGTGTGTGTGTGTGTGTGTGTCTGAGGGTGCTGTGTGAGTGAGTGTGTTGTCTGTGTCTGAGGGTGATGTTAGTATGAGTGTGCTGTGTGTGAGTGCTCTTAGTGTGAGTGTATATAGCACAGTATTTGTATAAATGTTTTTTTTTGTTTTGTTTTTTTTTAAACTTAAAATTATTCTCCCCCCACCGCCCCCTTCTTACCCCTGGGAGGGGGTGGGAAGCCGGGTTTCCATGGGGGTGAGGGGGAGGTGCCGTGGTGCCATGGAGGGTACTGCCTTCCCTGGTGGTTCAGTGGTGAGAGTGAACTCTAGCCTGCAGGATAGAGTTCACTCTTGCGAGATCTGAGCGTTGCCGTGGTAACCGCAGCAATGCTCAGACCTCGCGAGACGACCCGGCGGAGCTGCTGGCTAGAGCTCCCCAGGTCCTCTTCTCCCTCCCTCACTCCCCAGCCGGCGGCCGCATCTCAGTGCCTCTGGGCCAGTGAGGGAGATCTTTGATCTCCCCACCGGCCCATGGAGGCACACAGCAGGGCCGGCGCTCGCATAGTGCTGACCCTGCAGGGGCTGGCAGGGGAGATCCTGTGATCTCCCTGCCGGCCTCGGCCCACGGCCATCGCGGCCAACCGGGCATTTGCCCGGTATGCCCCATGGCCAGTCAGATACTGGACCAAAAGTCAGTTTTGATGTCAGACGTGCCTCCAGTGGCTGTCTGGGAGACAGCCAATGGAGGCAGACTTAGTGCTGCAATGTAAACATTACACTTTCTCTGGAATTGCAATGTTTTACATTGCAGCACCAAGTGCAATAGGGACACTGTACCCAGACCACCTCAATGATGAAGTGATCTGGGTGTCTATTGTGTCCCTTTTAATGCATTCTGGAAGGTAAAAATTAAATTGCCCACTTTACTTTTTCTTTCTAACCAACTGAAAAAAAACAAGTTTTTGTTAACCTAATTTCCACACGCTATTTAAATATAAACCCTCATTGCTAGTGTTAACCCCTATTTCTCACAGTTTATAATATTAAAGGGTCATTCCAATGCTAAACACCGATATTTGATGTTAACATTCTGAGTGTTTCTTTAACCATGTAGATGCCAGGCGCCACTTCATAGAATAGAACACTAAAGAAATCGCCTTTTTTTTTTTTTTTTTTAAATCTAGCTGTCTTTCTCTTGCAGCTGCTCTACTTCTCTCTGGTATTACGGTCAGTGACAGCAGTCTCCCCTTCCTATTTGAATTAAATTGACATATATGCAGCCAATCAGATGCTGCAATCGTCCAACAGAATGCTTCTCATAGGGTAACATTTTTTTAAAGCACCAAAAAGTATTTAGTTAGATGTGACATGTAAATTCTCATTTGTTAAAAAAATATACGAAAAGCAAAAAAAAAAGCACATTGTCACAGTTTTGTAAAAAATAATGTGTGCATTATTAGTGCAGTTTAAAGGACCACTATAGGCACCTAGACCACTTTAGTGGGTGGGGGGGGGACCTAGAGACCCTATAGTGCCAGGAACAAGAGTATGTTTTCCTGGCACTATCGTGGTCCTTTAAGAAAAGTACTTCAAAATAAGTTCATTTATTTGTCCTGATTTACAGAGAACATAATATGTTTAGGATTTCAGTTCATTTTTGTTTATTACAAGCCACAAAATAAGAGGGGGAAAAAAATGTGGTGCAATTTTAGAAGTTGGTATTTTTGCCTTGTAGGTTTAATAGCTGTCACAGAACCCAAAACTGCTGCGCAAAAGTATACATTTTATACAAAGTAGGCATCACAGGCTATTTCCGGAACAGTATTTTGACACGGACACTGTTTTGTAGCTGTTTAACTTCCAATGTCTGCTAAGTATTTAAGTAAAATGTAGTTTTTGTTTTTTTCTTCTGATTTTTTTTTAACATACACATATAACAAGGTTTTTGTTAATGTGTGTTTTTAAACCTGTGTGCTGCTACAGTGAAAAACCCCATTTTGGATTTAGCTGCATCTTCTTGGTACAGCAGTGACCCCAATGTATATATTTGTCACTACCAATGTAAAGGTATAGTGCCATATAGGAAAATTTACCATTTCAGCTTTTACAGTTTGAATATTTAAGTGGAATTGATTTGGGGGCAATGTAGTAGCTTGACTGTTCAAAATACTCCACCATTTGGGAATTTAGGAACTCAGGGTATCTCATGTTGCGCATATTATGCCTTTGCGTGCTCCCTTTTTTGGGGGGGCAGTCTGTGATAAAAAAATATTTTTTTTACTTATTACAAGTAGCCATTTCTGAAATCTGATCTATGCCACTGTGATCAAACCCCTTAAATTATGCTAATAAACACTCCCTGTGTATGCCTTTTGGCACTTATTTGCTAAGATGCTGTGCCATAAAAGAGACCTCGCTATTTCAGTTTTTAGAAGAATTTTCATCAATAAATTTAATGAGACTAAAGGTGATACTCGAATCATTAGAATATAGTGCAAAAGTTTATTTCAGTAATGCAAGGTAAAAGGGGAAACTAATATATGAGATAGACGCATTACATGCAAAGCAAGATAGTTACAGCTCATGAAAACCCCAAATCCACAATTTCCGTAAATTAGAATATTGTGAAAAGGTGCAATATTCTAGACTCACAGTGTCTCACTCTAATCAGCTAAGTAAGCCATAATACCTGCAAAGGGTTTCTGAGCCTTTAAATGATCTATATCTGGTTCCGTAGGAATCACAATCATGGGGAAGACTGCTGACCTGACAGTTGTGCAGAAAACCATCATTGACACCCTCCATAAGGAGGGAAAGCCTCAAAAGGTAATTGTGAAGGAAGTTGGATGTTCCCAAAGTGCTGTATCAAAGCACATTAATAGAAAGTTATGTGGAAGGGGAAAGTGTGGAAGAAAAATGTGCACAAGCAGCAGGGATGACAGCAGCCTGGAGAGGATTGTCAGGAAAAGGCCATTCAAACGTGTTGGGGACTTTCACAAGGAGTGGACTGAGGCTGGAATCAGTGCATCAAGAGCCACCACACACAGATGGATCCTGGACATGGGCTTCAGATGTCGTATTCCTCTTGTGAAGCGCCTCCTGAACAACAAACGACGTCAAAAGCGTCTTACCTGGGCTAAAGAAAAACAGACCTGGTCTGTTGCTCAGTGGTCCAAAGTCCTCTTTTCTGATGAGAGCAACTTTTGCATCTCATTTGGAAACCAAGGACCCAGAGTCTGGAGGAAGAATGGAGAGGCACACACTGCAAGATGCTTGAAGTCCAGTGTGAAGTTTCCACAGTCTGTGTTGATTTGGGGAGCCATGTCATCTGCTGGTGTTGGTCCACTGTGCTTCATTAAATCCAGGGTCAATGCAGCCGTCTACAAGGAGAGTTTGGAGCACTTCATGCTTCCTTCCGCAGGCGAGCTTTATGGGGATGCTGACTTCATTGCCCACACTGCCAAAATCACCAAAGCCTGGTTCAATGACCTTGGGATTACTGTGCTTGATTGGCCAACAAACTTGCCTGACCTGAACCCCATAGAGAATCTATGGGGCATTGCCAAGAGAAAGATGAGACATGAGACTGAACAATGCAGAAGAGCTGAAGGCCACTATTAAAGCATCCTGGTCTTCCATAACACCTCTGCAGTGCAACAGGCTGATTGCTTCCATGCCATGCCGCATTGAGGCAGTAATTGTTGCAAAAGGGGCCCAAACCAAGTACTGAGTCCATATGCATGCTTAAAATTTCTGAGGTCCGATATTGTTCTATGTACACTCTTTGTTTTATTGATTGCATGTAATATTCTAACTTACTGAGATTGTGGATTTGGGGTTTTCATGAGCTGTAAGCCATAATCAACGCACTTATGACAAATCACGGCTTGAACCATCTTGCTTTGCATGTAATGCGTCTATCTCATATATTAGTTTCCCCTTTTACATTGCATTACTGAAATAAATGAACTTTTGCACGATATTCTAATTTTTCGAGTATCATCTGTATTTCACCTTTTGGAGTATTGTAGCAGTTTCACAGTTCATCCCACTAAATAATTGCATAGCATTTGTGAAAGTAGACACCATGGGTTATGTCATATGGTATATTCTGAGCCTTGTTATTCACCCATATTAACATCAATTTCAAGTTTATAATATTATATGTCTGCATTTTTTACATGAATACTGCAATTTAGAGATTTATTTTGTAACATTGATATGTGTGACTAATAAAAATCACTTAATTGTGTTCTGCTTTATCTCCCGAGTACAGAATGAACACTTTAGTATACACTTGTCAGGTTTTAGTGATGAAACGGAGCTGAATTTATAACATGCCCAATGCAGGTTTTTTGTTTTTTATTTTTTTTTTTTTTTCAAAGACTAATTGAAGATGGGTCTATAATGCATTTTGGGGACTTTTTAATAGCTAACATCTTTAAATTACTCCATAAATACATATCATCTGCAAAATTGTAAACCATGGGGACTCTGACATGATATTTTTTGAGCTTTAATTAAGGTGTGATTTATTTATTTATTCATTTGTATTTTTTTTTATTTTTACATATACATTGTATTTTTATGCTTTTTCTTTGTCCTGTATTCCATTGTTATAAAATCTTGACTATACTCAGTAATATCTCCTAAATACAAAAATCCACATGTATACCTTTGCAACATAACAATCTTAATTCCAGTTATATCCTTAACCAAATACTAATTCTAAACCAAGTCATAATCCCAAATCCTACATCTAATTATACACATAACTTTAATCCTAATCTCAATCATAACCCTATAAATGAATTCCCTCTGCTGATTTCATTAGAGGCTTGCAGGCCCTAATCCTAATCTGAAATCTAAAATGACATTCCAACCCTAAACTTAATTCTAAACTGATCATAAATAAAAACATAATAAACAATACTAAACCTAATATTTATTCTGAACATACTCATAATCCTTAATTTAATCCTAATTCCCAAATTTTGGGAATTCAGTAGTTATATTAGCAAAGGGAATTTTAAAATAAAGCAGAGTGGTATGTTGCTGCCATTTACTGGCTATTTTCAGTATGATAGCTTTATATCTTTAATTCTAGCAGGATAATGGAAAAGTGTGTAGGGAAGCAGCGCCTTCAGTGTGCTCATGGGTCTGTATAGGTGTTGCTTGGTATATATGTATAAAAAAAAAAAAAAAAGCAAGAGATTAAATATAGTGTAATATTTCTTTAGACTGGTGAAAATAAGAATAAAGGAAAAACACTCACAATTTTCTGTAGCTTATGGTCAGCTCCATGTGTATATGATCCCTGCATGTGGATATGTAGGCGCTTCTTGTCCTTTGAGGGAGGATGGGTGGCTTCTGGTCCTTTGAGGGAGTTGTCTCAGGTCAGTGGGTATCACGTCCTGTTCCATTCTGCACAGATGTCTGGCCTTGGCGCAGATGTCTGGCCTGGGCTTGGCTACTATATTCAATCTCTTGATCTTTTTTATATATACTACACAACACCTATATGGACCTGTAAGAACCCTAAAGGCACTGCTTCCCTACACCCCTTTCCAGTATCACCTATTCTGCAGCCTCTTTTTGCAATTCTTTAGTTTTTTTCTGTTTTTTTTATTTTATGTCTGGTTTTCTTTATGCTTGGTTTTCTGGATTTATTTCTTTATTCCATTCCTGGAATTCCCAGTCTCCTGGATTCCTTTAATTGTTTGTATTTTGTTGCCACACCCATTCCTTTGCTATTAATCCTTTTTGTTTGTCTGTTCCTACAAGCAGTGGTCTCATTTCCTCTGCTCCTTTCCTTGCAGGTAAGCACTGTGTGTTTTTTTTGTTGTAAATTTAGTCATGCATATCTAGGCAGTTAGGACCCACCGTAATTGGAGTACTTTGGCGCAGTGGTGGGTTGCATACATCTTGGCCATTTATGTATGTCTAAATATCCACTGTTTACAAATATAGTACTTAGTTATGTCTCCTCTTGTTTTGCCTTGTATCTTTTGTCTTGTTTTATTTGTCTTGTATTCCCAGTTCATGTACAGTCCTGCCCTGTCCATGTCCTGTTCATGTTTCCCTCATGTATTGTGTACTGGGTTCTGCTGTCTATCCTGCTCTGGATTCTTCTAGTCTTGTCTTGTCTTGTTTTCTTACCTGTTCTAGTCTTACCTTGTTTCTAGTACTGGATACATATCTGCTTTTTATCAGCTCCTGGAATCCGCTAAGCTGCATCAGGGCTTTGGTGCTCAAGACCAGAGGGTGTGTGGTTACCCTGCACCAGACCCTGATTGTCCATTTTCACGCTGAGACTCCTATCATCATTATCAGGCATACAGGAGTCCCGGTCTAAGGACCGCCACCCATGACAGTGGGATGCTTTGGTGTGAGGAGTGGGTGTATTTATCTTCAAATGCAGCGTTAAATTCTAAAGTATAGAAATGAAATAGAATATTGTGCTCTCTGTTATATATAAGAAGAAAATAATAAAAGAAGGTATACTCACATTTCCTGACCTGGGACACCCACCCCCAATGGATCAGAAGCACCCTCATATCCACAGATGGGGATCATACCGCCCAGGTATATACATCTGCAGCTGATCATAAGCTCCAGAAAATTATGAAGGTCTTTCCTTTATTCTTATATTCACCAGTCTAAAGAAATATTACACTATATTCAATCTCTTGATCTTTTTTATATATACTACACAACACCTATATGGACCTGTAAGAACCCTAAAGGCACTGCTTCCCTACACCCCTTTCCAGTATCACCTATTCTGCAGCCAGAAAGAAGAGGCTCTGATTTGGGGCGTATCAGCTGCTAATTTATACAAAACACACACCAGAAATCCATTGTCTCCTCTATTAATTATAGTATGCCCTATGCATTACGATCAGGGCTGGGCAACTGAGAAAGCACAGCACTTAACAAAATGCAATTGGGACATGGAGGGAGATCCTCAATGGTCTGTTCAGACCCAGGGGTCTCTCAATCACTGTGGCTGAGCCTGATCGCTCGGCTGCAGTGTTATCTAGGATTTACTTTCAGCACTGCATGCAGCTCATCAAAAAGTCTGGGACCACTAAAAATAACCCCAGCTGACAGAGGGAGCCCCAGGTATCTATTGATACCTGGGTTTCCTGGTGTGAGCAGGGATTTAATCCTGCTCACAATGCATTCCTCTCTATAGGGATTTAAATCTCCACTGAAAGAATTGCATGTCGATCTCACTTTGAGCTCTGCATACAGCTCACCTGTCAGTTTGGTGTCACTAAAAATTGATACCTGGGTTTAAGTCCCCATTGAAATCCTTGATTGCACTGCTCACTTAGAGCTCTGCAAACAGAGCATAGGTCTGTCTGGGGCCACCAATTCTGTCCCTAACTGATACAGGGGACCAGCAGGGATTTAACCCCTGCTAGTACTTTTACTACATGATGCTCTGTCGTAAGTGATTAAAATATTTATTTGTATTTGTTTTATTTATTTTTTCAACTTTAGTTCTTTTATTGTTGGATGAGGTTGCCACATATCAAACTCGGATACTTTTACAAGTGGCTACAAAGCAGATGCCGGATGGACAATCTCCGTCCTTGCCATTTTGTCAGATGAAATAGGCAGACATATATATGCATTTACAGGGGATCAAGTGGTACAAAACACAGTTGTGGAATAGGGATGGATTCTCATGAGTACTCCGCTCTTTGAGCTACCTTGTCGTACATAGAATATGCCATATGGATCATGATTTAGAATGTCGCCACATCCAACTTTTATTAATGCGTAATGAAGTAGAGAGACGTCAAAGTAAGAAAGAAGAAAAGGAAGAAAAATAGAAGGAAGGAGGGGGGAGAAAGAGGATAGGGAGCTAAAGGAGTCTTCCCAGGTTATGGGGGGAATCGACTTGTACCTAGCTTGGTATGCCCAGGGTCCGTACAAACATATCCCGAAACCTGTAACTTGCGATCCATAAGGGGTCAGTAGTGATTGTCACTTTCATAGTGATATGTAATTGTGTCTAGTCGTGCCTATATTTTTTCTTTATATATCATTGTGTATTATGTTCAAATTTCCTTCTCCAAATGTCCCATGCTTCTATTGTTTTATAATTACTGTTTGAGGCCATGTGAGCCATTTGTTCGTATGAGCCATTAAGGTACACCTGCCTTATTACCTCCTCTTGAGTAGGAGCTGTTGCGGATTTCCAACCCCTGGCTATCAGTAGATTTGCTGCCATCAGTACGTGGAAGGTTAGTAACCTTTGATGTGGGGTAAGTGTGTTCGGGGTCATGAACAGAAGAAAAACAACTCTACTGAAGCCTGAACTGGCACTTCTGCAATTATATTTGCTATCATGTCCCAGTATTGTTTGAGTACTGAATATTCCCACCAGGTGTGCAGCAGAGTGCCCCTCACTGATGCGCACCTCCAGCACTTATCTGACGTCGTGCTGTACACGTGAACCACTCTCACTGGTACTAGATACATTCTGGACTTAATTTTCCTGATAAGCTCTAGATGAGAAATACAATGTGTGTTCTTTTTGTGGGCTTTGAATGCTAGGGCCCATTTTTCCTTACTTATAGCATGGCCTATGTCTTTCTCCCATTCTTTCGTATAGCTTGGCAGTAAGTTATTTGTGCCAAAAGTTAGTGTATCATAGCATACCAAAATCATTTTCTTTTTCTGTATCTCATTTGTGCACATTTGTTCAATAAGGGACATGCCTGAGGTCAAGGCTGTGAGAAAGTGTACCTGTTTTAAGCTACTTAGCTTGGATTGCAACTGGAGGTATGGCAGGAACATGGCAGATGGTAGGTTGTAATCATACCTTAGCTGTGGAAATGGTATAAGATGATCTGCTGACCAGAACTGATGCAGGTATTTTAGTCCCCTGCCCTCCCACCCTCTACTGTCGAACATGGGAATGAGGTATTTAAAGCTGTGTATGGGGGTGGCTAGAGATATCTGAGACCATGTGTATAATTTTTCCTGATATTTGTCGCTTGAATTGAGCACAGCCACAGTGGTGGGTAGCATATGTGGCGTGTGTGGTATGGAGGCCCTTGGCAGCCAGAGCAGGAAATATATCCCTTCCTCTACCGTCCAATAAGATTCTATATGGACCCATTGGGGGTTACTATTGCCGTCATGTGAGCTTATTGCTTGCCCCAACAGTGTGGCGTGATAGTACCGTCGAAGGTCTGGACTCCCCAACCTTCCGTCTATGATTTTCCGCGTCGCGGTTCGTTTATGGATGCAGGCTCTTTGTTTCCCTGTGATGAATCTGTCCACTTCGCTTTGTAAAGTTAACAGGTACCGGGTGGGATTGCTATGGGAAGATATTGGAACAGGAATTGCAATTTAGGGAGCAGCATCATTTTAAAAGCCACAAAGCGCCCATCCAGGGTATAAATTTACCTCTCCATCTGGTAATGGTAGAATAGATCTCCCCTTCCAGTTTCCCATAGTTTAATTTGAAAAGGTTATGGAGACTATTTGGGATTTTAATCCCCAAGTAGACGAGGAAATCATCCCTCCAGTCGAATGGGAACTCATTTTGAAGAGCTTGAATGGTTTCTTTTCGTAAGTGTATTGGCATGGCTTGTGTTTTGGTCTCGTTCAATTTGTCATAGGAGAATTTGCTATATTCCCTCAGGCTTGCAATTAAGCCTGACAGGGAAACTTGAGGGTTTGTAATAGGAAGGAGGACATCGTCCGCAAATAGGCTTATCTTGTGGGTACACAAAAAACAGAAGGTAAGCACTAATTTACAAACACTATATCGGTGGGCAGCAACCTTAAAGAAGGGAATCCCTCTAACCCTTCAAAAAGACAGGAAGTAGTACAGAGACAGAAAAGGCTGCACCAATAAGGTTAAAGTCTCACTAATGTAGCAGGATAAAATAGGGTGCAATCCTCAGGAGTTGGTAGTCATAAAATAAAAGTCTCACTGCAATAACAGGATAAAATTGGGGTGTAATCCTCAGGAGTTGATCCGTCCGGATGGTTAAAATATATGTGGAGAGACAAAAGGGAAATAAAAAACAACCAATAGGGCAATACGCCAAGATCCAGGGATAAGTATTGTAAAAAAAACAGGTAGTACACTAGCATTGAAACCAGCCCTGGAGTGGAGGGCATACAGTGGTATGATCCCCCATTTAAAGGATATACAGGAAGGGTGTGGTCGTCAATACAGTCTGGGTATCCACGGTTCCAAATAATGATGAGAAAACAATAGTGCTCTCAATATGATAAAAATTAGATATATAAATAATAAAAATTACATTCACAAGTGTAGAGCAGAAAATTCTATTAGCCTCTGATGAAGTGACATTGGAGACACGAAACGCGTAAGGCTTTACGGCATCTGCTGTACAATCATCCCGTTATCGGGTTTGAGTGGAACGCAGGCTTTGGACGAAGTGGAACGCACGCAAAGATTTTTACCATCAATCTCTGCGCATCACCTTCTCTCAGCCGGCCTGAGGGAGGACGAACACTGATCCACTTCATCTCCTTCTCCTGCAGCTCCTAATTTTTCCATATATGCTCGTTTTGTTTGGAATTATGTCAGTGTTTTTAATCTTTAATACAATAATTTATCACGTTTTAATAGAGAGCACTATGGCTTTTAAATTTTCCTTTTTAGAACACAGTGAAGATCCTGGCACTTTAGATCTGTCACTGTGATCTAAGAGTGATTAGATATCACCTTGAACTGCATTTTACTGCGACATATGATGTTCCAATTCCAGAATATTTGACACCCGTTTTACATTCTGCATTACAGGGTATAGTATACCAGCCTTGGATAATCTGCAGCTCCTGTTACTAAATAACATAAGTTGTGTATCCAGATAGCTGATACATAGTTAAATAGAGACATTGCTACAATTGCTTTCACGACTGTGACTTTTTATGGATTTTAGTTTGATGGAATTTCTACCAAATTTGAACTTTATGACTTTGAGTTACACCTTGATGTGACTTTCTAATTGTTCTTTTCTCCATTTTTATATCCTGCTTGTATTGTTTTCACTTTTCATTTTTTATTTTTACCATTTTTACTTTTTTCTGATTCACTACTTAGTTGAATGCGCCCTATTTTATCAGTAGGGGCAGCACTTTTCCTGGACATTTCTGATTAAGTGTCTGATATCGGATTTTCTCAATAAGTGTTTGATATGTGATTTCATACATGTACTATTTTTTGCCATTATACATATATAATTGATTATCTGTTATAGCACAATCACCTATTTTTGTAATCTCCAGGTATGTTTAGGATATAGTATTCTTACTTTTCACTATATTTTCTAAGCCAATATGGGGGCTTATTTATACAAACGAGATTTGTTGTGGATTTGTAATTTACTCTACGGGTAGCAATCCCATTATTTAGTCCCTGCTCAATCCCTACTTTCCACTCTGCCAGGCCAGTTTTTTTCTGTCCACATATACTTTTATTTTGAATGATTTATAGTATATGTCTGTAAGACCGTCTGTGCCAGGGGATTTGTTGGGGGGCATGCCTTCAATTGCAGAGATTTCCTCTGTTGTAATAGGGGCAGCCAGTTCTTCCTTTTGGGATTGTGAAATAGTGGGGTCCAGATACCTGGATGATGCAGCAGTGGAGGCATGCTCAAGGCTTTTGTCATTGGAGAGATTATAAAGTTCACCGTAATATGCAGCAAATTCATTGCTAAAATCAGAGGGGACATTCAGTTTGTTCTTTGTACTGGAGATAAGATATGGGATTCTAGTTTGTGCCTGTTGATTCTTAAGATTTGCTGCTAGGACCTTGCCTGCCCTGTTCCCTTGTGCATAAATGGGACCTTTTCAGTTTTTTTCATATTAAAGCTGGTGTGTTTTAGATTCAATTCAGCGATTTTTCTCTCTAATCTGTAGGATTTTATCTCCAGCCTATTTATTGGGTGTGATTTGATTGCTACTGTTTAGTTCTCGCAGCTGCTGTGACCATTCCAGCTTTTGGCATTGGGATTGATTTTTAAGGTAGGATGCCGTTTAATAAACAGATCCCTCATATGTATTTGTTTTTTTTAAGTGACCCTTGGTGTACTGCTTAGTTAGACAACCAGGAGTGTCTTATTCTCTTATCCAATAATCTTCTGTCAACATTAGTTAATGGAATAAGTAGTTTATCTCCAAAGTGAAGTTCCAGGTATGAAATAAAATTATTGGAACTGCACAATAAATCAATAGCAATCATTCACTATTCAGTGAACAAGGCAGTGGTTTACCATTGAGGAAAGTGCAGACAGAGGCACCTTCCCTATTGTGTGTGCACTTACATGGAAGGGGGATGTCAGGGCAGTCCTAGCACTATAATAGTTGAACTGTGCTTGGAGTGTTCTTTCAATGAACAAAGTAGTCATAAATTCAGCAAAGACTCATCACTATGGGAGCTCATAAGGACCCTGCCTTCCCCCCTGTAATCTTGGAGGAATGGACTTACAGTTTGAACAGGGACAGCGCACTCCTCATACTATGATCAATGCAAGGAGCATAGATTGTTACAACACTCTCTGTCTATCAGCAGTAGATTCTCAAAATAGTCACGACAACAATAAAACTTTCTTTGGTTGCCAAAAATCCTCGCTCATCTGTCATTATTCTCTGTTGCTAGACACACAAAACTGCATTCCTGAAGTGCTGAGACAGTGCAGGTTTTCATGAAATCCAGGCTTTTGTCACAGGTGCCACAATGAAAAGGACAAAAACAAAATGTGCAAATGATTCCTGTCGCTGTATAAGATGAATCTAACACAAGCCATCAGTGTTTCAGCGCGTTTTGGAATGCAGAGTGATGGCTTATCTTAATTGTAACACAAAGCCTGCATAGCATTCTCATTGTCTGAAATACAATTCTTCTGATTTGTGATATATTTGAGTTGGAATTATTTTCCATGAACTGCCATTATCAAAATAATTAAATTGTTTATAAATGCCAAACGATAAATGAAGTTAAAAGTTAATGTGGTCTGATTTATATAAAAACATATATCTTTAGGATCACAAAGATAGGTTATGTTTAGCAATCTCTGTATACCGAAGTTAGAGTTGCAGTGGTCAAGTCAACAATCTCGCCAAACAGCCTCTCTCCAAACACAAACCGCATCCTACAATTACTAGAGTGTAACTCCAGAAGTAATCATGCCACATGCATTATTTGCTGGTTGGAGATTTTTTTTTTTTTAATTGTTGTTGTTGTTGTTATTACTACTACAACATGGGCTATCTTTTACTGGGTCTTTGTTATACTACTACTACTACACTATTCTCTTTTAAAAGTATGCAGTGCCTTTTTACTTTTTTTGTACAATCTGAATATCATCTTCAAATTTTGTAAAAAAACTTTTTATTGTTGCTGGATTTCTTGTAGTAACCGCTACAGTGTTGTAGTATCCTGTAGTGATTGTTGCCCCCCAGTGTAAGTAGTCAAACCGTTTGAGAATGGTTTGACTTCTTAACTAGTGTCCACTGGCACTGATTCACTGCTTCCTGCCCCTCTGCAGACCAGAAACATGCTATAATGGTTATGGTGCTTGGAGTTTTCCTTTACGTTCTTCCAGTGTCTGCAAATCCCCATGAATGTTAATCTGTAGATATCCAATTCTAAATACCAGAAGTTACATATTCCAAACCTTAATTAACATATTCTATTTGCTTAGTGACTGTCTTTAGAATAATAATAATTTGTTAAAAATTATAACACAAATAAATAAGTGACCTACAATCATCTAAAAATGGTCAATTATTTTATTGTTCTTTTAATCTTAACAGTAACGTAATTAGACATTTTATTTATTTAGAAAAAAGAAAACCGGAAAAGACAAATTTGACTTTGCTTTTGTGCTCAGAGGAAAAAGCCTGTTTTCTGAATTGTCATTCTGCTCCTTATCTCTTATTGCTAGCATTTGTATTGCAATGACAATTATTTTCCATGACAATGAAGTTTGACCTCCATAAAATTGTAAAGCCATAGAGTTCATCCATTTGTAGTTTTTTGTAATTTTTTTTGTTTCATTTCAGTAACTAAAACTCTTGTTTGGATGCCTTTTTGTAATGTTTGGATGCCTTTTTTTTTTTTACCCCTAAATAATTAAACATTTAGAGGTTTTTTAGTAAGATTCTGCCTAGTGCTACTACACTGAGTTTTTCATATTTTTCTATTAAGGGACTATATACAAAACGTATGATTTTTAGATTTACTTAAACATAATCCTCCCCCTCCCCTCCCCTTCCTTCCCCAATTGCAATGAATCACCAATTGCATTGAATACACCATATATTGCAGGCAAACATGATATGTTCAATGCAATTTGTTTAGATATTCACTCACCATACAAAATACTCTGGTCTGCCCTCAATTTGTCTGCTGTCTTCTTTAATTTGCCCTGCTTGGAGAAGTTTTTCCAAGCAGGGCAATCCTCCTCTGACACTGGCATGCTGGTTTCATTGCCAGCATTGTGGTTTCTGAACAGAGTGACTTCAGTCACTCCATTTCTATACCCCCTAGCAGTGCTAGCAAGGTAGTTACCACATCCACTGCACCACATGTGCTGTGGCTGCTATGTCTGGAGTTCAGAAGGACTGCCCACAGGAGGTTGGCATAGCGAAGAATTGACGGTCAGTGGGAGACCCAATTTTTATTAAATTTTTTTTTTATAATATACACTATCAAATCTGCTAGAATGTATTGATAAAATGTCATATTCTTTAAAAAGATAAATTGTAGTTACCATGACAGGTGCCCTCTTGAATTGGTTTTATGATTAGCTTTGTGGGTCGTCTACAAAATATTGTGTGGCCAGAATTATACATACTGTCTAGCTTATTGTATTTTAACTGTTTTTCATTTAACTATGTGTTTGTTTTTTGTGTATTTGAATAAATATATTAATATAACTTTTTTACAGTTAGGTGGGTTTTTTTGCACAGATGTTGTAGGTTCTTCTCACTCATTCTCAAAATATTCTTTGAGTATAATGTAAATTTACATTCAACTAAAATGGGTGGAAAACCTGTTCAAATATCGAATAAGTTTCATAAAGATAGAATTTTCATGAAAATGTTTAAAAATATGTTTACCGCATTAAAAGTCTAACTCTGTCAAAACATATAAAGTAAGGTAGTAACTACTTTGTTTTATTGTCAGGTCCAAGGTTGACAAAACTTGACAAAAGGTGGATCTTCTGCTGTCGAGTTGTGTAATTTCTCATAGCTATGGCTAGCGAGCAGTTCATCTTCTTGTGAATCACAAACCATGCTGGACTGGTGAAAAATACGGCCAGGGCATTTTTAATCACTGTGGCCTAGTGGGAGGGAGGCGGTGCCATGGTCTGCATATGTTAACTGGATATATCTAAATACAGCTTGGAAAAGCTGCAGATCTAATGTCTGCAACCTTTGTGAGATATCTTTTTCCCAAGCACATACTTTCAGGCTGTGCATTGTAATACAGTGGTCAGAGGCTTCTCATTAAGAATCTTCTGTCTTTATGCTGTTAAGTGTTCCTGAAAAACAGGAAGTCCAGGGACAGAGCTGTAGTAAGGTTTTGTGGTACCTTGTGCCAATAGGTAGACTTGCTCTTGGTTGCGAAGTTAGACACACTCTAGCAGAGCACGCCTCCCACTTCTATTAGCTCAACTGAGCTAACAGAATTGGGAAAAACAAAAAACTTTACTGACTGACAGCCATGGAGGTGTTTTTGAAATTATATTTCAAAAGTGTCATTTTAAATTAGAAATCAGCACATTTGACACATTGAAATTGAGGAGATTCTCCTCACACAAATAGCACTTACGCAAAATGCAGTGCATTATGATTGTGTAGTGTACCTCTATCTCTGAAATGGCTAACTCTGCCTCGTTACACTGTGCATAATTTTTTTTTCTTTCCTAATGGGCACCCAATCATAGGATGAGAGTGGCACCTGAGGATTTCAGTATGTCACCGGACACCCTGCTAACTCTTGCTCATCCAGTTTTGCAAACAGATAGGTAGCTGCCATTTAAAAGTGCTGGCTTTTAGAGCCCCAACTGCCAAACCGTTGACGGTAAGGAGGAGACCAGATACTCCTTCACCATAACAACTTAAATGAGCTGAAGTTGTTATGGGAGTGGACACTATCTACACTAGATAGACTCTAGATTGTAAAGTGCTTTGGAGTATGTCAGCTGGAGTTTTAAAACATCAGAACTAATTCAACAAATCCAAGTCTGGAAAAAGTTGATTTTGAGTTTTGATAATTCTTATTGTCCGGGATTTCCTTAGGGATTTACATTCATATTTCCAAGGCCCACTCAAGGTAACTTGAGTGTTCCACAGCATCTAGTGTGCTCTAGTCAGAATGAGGTTCACTAGGAAGAATTAAGGCATGAGTGAATTTTTATGGTATGTTCCCATTAGAGTGAATCTCTAAAAACAATATGTTGGGGCTGCACTTTGTTCTGAATGGAATTCTATTAACCCTTCAGCTTTATCAAAGGTGTTGTGTAAGGTGTTCATCAATGCTACACTATTCGGGTACAAAGAGTGCTACATTACATTAAATAGACCTTATATTCTGCCAACCCAGTGAGAGCAAGCAATGATTTAACCCGCACCTTGGCCTTTTTCACAATTATTGTCACAGATCCGTGGGGTTGGTTTCTTGCATTGTTGGCTTCCACTAGTTTGGTGGGTTTAACCCCTTAAGGACACATGACATGTGACATGTCATGATTCCCTTTTATTCCAGAAGTTTGGCCCTTAAGGGGTTAAAGATCTATTTCAGGGCTGTCCAACCTGCGGCCCCCCCAGATGTTGCTGAACTACAACTCCCATGATTCCCTGGCTATCTGTTTCATTGAAAGAATCATGGGAGTTGTAGTTAAGCAACATCTGGAGGGCCGCAGATTGGACAGCCCTGATCTATTTGAAATCTTGCTGTTCGTATAGGCCTTCTTATAGAAATAACCCACAGAGGCAAAGGGGAGCTTGAGAAATGTTTTTAAAAACTGTGACAAATAATGAACGGCCACAGCTGTTAGCTGAGCCTTAGCTGATTCTTCTTATTTCTTAGCTGATTCTTTTATTTCTTTTCTTTATTTTTAGCCTTGAACTCTAGAAAACAAACTCTGTATTTAGAGAATCTTATTCATCATTATATTGGTGTCACCAACCAATGGATATCTTTGAAAAAGAGACAGTAAAGTTGCCTTTATTTCTTTTCCGTATTGTAATGAAATGCTACAAAGTATGCAAATTGCTAATATAATAGAAAATCATTTCCCTTTACATGCTTCATTTAACCTGTTTTTCTTCCTCCCATTTATTTCAGTCACGTCTTTAAGGTGTCATGCCATGCTAGGGGAATTTAAATGTAGACCTTTGTTTGCATTATTACGTCATACATATGATTACATATGATTTCAGCCCTTTCAATTTGACACAAAGTGCTGCATGTGTTCAATACACTGGAAAGAAATTTCATACAATTTAAAGTCTGATAGAAAAAAAAGTAATATTTATATATTTTGATTGGCAAATTAAAATACCTCTCTTAATTCTCATATTTTCAGCAAGACATTTCTCTTTCTATTACTTTACGGTTTCTGATGGGTTTATTACAGGTTTTTTTTTTGTTTTGTTTTTTAATATGTTGATTCTATATTTTGGTTCATCTGGTGACAAAATCAACACAAATATTATTAGCAGGTACTGTGTATATTGAAATCAGTAATAAATATTATTTCATACAGCATGAATCTAACTTCGCTCAAATCATACTTCATAAATAATGTTATGTCTTTCATTTGTCATCTCAAATGTTTTTGACTTGTTTAGTTTATTTTAAACTTTGCAAATAAAATGCCTTTTCAAAGAGCGTAGTGAAATAGTGGATATATTTTAAATTATTATTCAGAATCTAAATATTAGTTTTAAGATCATTATCTTAAAACCCATAGTAGTACATTTTTCTTCGGCTTTTTCATTTGATGAATGTAAAGTGTCTCAAATGTATTGGCCTTTTCCTCCAATGTATTGAGGTGCATTTTGATTTGGCGTATGCTACCTGCATTGTGTGTGTGTGTCTGGTGTATGCTGTCTGTGTGTGTGGTGTATGCTGGCTGTATGGCGTGCATGCTGGCTGTCTGGTCTGTGTGTCTCTGGTGTGTGCTGGGTCTCCTACTTTCACCAATTCATAAGTAAAAATGGTCTCTAATACATGGGCACATGCCTCCTCTCCGCTCCAGTACTCATTGAACCAGAGTGCATGCTGGGATTCTGCAATTACGATCTGACTCAGTAGAGCACGCCGGAAGCACAGATTTGTTGTCTACTGAGGTCTGCAAGCCCCAAACACTGTCCTCTGTCTAGTAGCCCAGCCACTTGCCCGCGACAAGGCTAAATGCCAAAGCCTGACTATCCGGGGCCAGAAACTGCATGTTCCAGGCATCAGGCGATACAAATTCCACATCCCTGAGGTATATAGCTGAGGTAATATTGGAACTTAATTTCCTTACAGATATTGTAGGCTACCCGCTGTATTGATAGCTGATGTATATAGGATTATCTCTTATAGACAAAATTCTGTGTTGTTGCCATATGTTTTTATCTATAGATACCATTATATCTGGTATCTTAGTATCCCAGAGTGAATAGGATCATTAGGACACAATCTTCAACCTGTCACTGTGAAATAGCCTTGTATAACACATAATATTTTGCTTCATTGAAATACCCCTTTGGGAGTGTGACCACCACTATAATTATCTGTCCCAACTGCCTAGATTTTGTTACATTAGGCAGTTCTGGTAAATCTGCAGCCACTCTAATTTCTATTGTAACCGCCTATAATTTAAGGACCTTTTTGTAAATATATATTTCACAGTAGCCTTTTTCTATGTTATATTAAAACATTAGTAGTGTTTTCATTGGCATCGGAATTAATAATCTGAATTTCATGCATGGCTTGCAAAACCATTGAAGTCAACACCCATTCCAGGCTTAAAGGGACACTGTATTCACCAGAACCACTACAACTTACTGTAGTGGTTCTGGTGTCTATAACCTGTCTCAGAACACTGTAAACATTACACCTCTAGTGGCAGTCAGACTGCTAATAGAGGTGCTTCCTATCATAGTGCTGTGTGCCCTGCATGGAGTCACTGCATCTCTTAGGAGATGCTGCTTTGCGCATTGCACCATTTTCCGTGCATGCTCTATAGCAGGGGTCCTCAAACTTTTCAAACGGGGCCAGTTCACTGTCCACTGACACGGTTGAGGGGCGGACTATAGTTTGAATTTTTTTTAACGAATTCCTATACATACTGAAACCAACACTGACATATACAGACACATACTAACATACATACATACAGACACACACACATACATACATACATACATACTGACAGACATAAATACACACTGACATGCATACAAAACACATACATACAGACACATACTGACATACATACAGATACATGCATACATACTGACCTACATACAGATACATACACACAGACACATACTGACATACATACAGATACATACCCACACAGACACCACATACATACTGAAATACATACACATATATTCACACAGACAGACCTACATACTGAAATACATGCACACAGACATACATGCACATACACACACACACACATACTGACATACAAATATATACATGCACACATACTGACACATACATATAGATACATACACACAGATACATACATACATACAAACACACAGATATACGTACTGAAATACATAGACAGACAGACAGACACGCTGACATGCTGACATACATACACACAGACAGACATGCTGACATACATACACACAGACAGACATACATATAGATAATTATTCTTACCTTTTTTTGCAGGAGGATGGCTGTGGCTGATGGGAGTCGGCGTGGCTCTTCCCTCCTCGCGGCCTGGCTGTGCCTCTCTTCCCTTCCGCGCGGATGGAGCTGGGAGAAAAGGGACCGGCCGTCACTTCCTCCCAGCACTACTTGCGGCTGCAGTTTTTTTAAAGGGGCCTGGTCGCGCTATTGCCCAGCCACAGCGCTGACCAGGCCCCTAAAGATATAGGGCCCATCAGGTGGCCCTAAATGCTTGGGCCGGGTTCAGGACCCTGGCGTGCTTGGGCCGGGTTCAGGACCCTGGCGGCCTGGATCCGGGCCGTAGTTTGAGGACCCCCTGCTCTATAGACTCCCAATGGTTTCCGATGGGAAAGCATTGCATTGGCTGAGCTCCTCAAAGTTGATAATCTCGGGCCATGTAAGCGGTACCAGCCATGGTGAGAAAAGTTTATTTTTTCACTGTGCAACCTGTTTCAAATGGTTTGACAAAAGTAGAAGGTCGTCTGGCGGTCCATGGCCTGACAGGCACTGTCCATACTGCTAATGTAGATGTTTCTTTTTGTTTTATCTATGTTTGGGTTGCATTCATTGTTGTTCCTACTAAAGGTGTCCTATGCTGCCAGGAAGTGCATAGTGCAGGGGAAAAAAATAAATCTGTTCAAGTACGTGTTTGCAATTATTGCTTGCCAAACCACTGATCTGATGTGTCTTGCAATCAGTATGTGTTTTGTTTCTATGTAAAGGTACAATGCCTGGTTGGATGTAGCAGCAAGGTGCTTTCTGATTGATTCCTGTTCTCAGTGCCTTTCTCTATTTTCTCTCCTGTCTGTACCAGCAGGAGCCATCTGCTCAGGCTAATACAATAAATATTTTCCAAGCAGAAAACTGTTGCTGGGTTTCACTGTTGACTGTGATTGTACATTAACCTGAAAGTGACAAGGAGTTTTATAAGAGACAAAAGCAGTCATCCTGTTTGCTATGTCATGAAAAGGTGAAGAATCTGGGTTGATGTACACAAGATACTTACCCACTGCTTTATGTAAAAGTGATGGGAAAAAAAGCGCACACTAGGTCTGTATTTGCGTAAAATACAGTCCTATTTAAAAGAATACAAAGAAAGCAGAGCTGACCTAAAAAATGCCTGTCAAACCATGCCTTTTTCATCCCACATGACATTGCAATATAGTTTAGGACAAGTACAGAGGGATGTGAGTTGTAGTCCAAATCACTTGTGAACTCCTTGTAACAAGACCCTTCATTTCCTTCTCCATTATGGAATCCCTAAAATGAAATCCATGAAACCCCCACTGTTTATAATGAAATAGATTTATTCAGCAAGATTACTACAACCTATTTTTGTTACCAATTGTATTGTAGAATAGTAAATATATGAATGGGATCTTACGTTTTACTCTGAACAGTTCAACTATTAAAACACTATCTTGAAATCAAGTGATCTGAATATACATAGCATTATTTCACTGAAAGCAAAGTGAAGATACATAGAATACATTTGTGTGTGTGTATCTATATATGAAGAGAGAGAGAGATGGATTTAAAATTTGAAGTCCTATGCCACTAGCCAGGTCTTAATAGTTACTTGCCAGTTTAAGCCATAGCATAGCCATCAGAGTTGAAATTCTACTTGCCATGGCTAAATTTTCAATCGCCGACAGTGAGTGGAATTTTTTATATATATATATATATATATATATATATATATATATATATATATATATATATATATATATATATCCATCCAAAATAGGCAGGAGCACTTACTTGTTAAAAGTCCAAAATTTATTAGAACATCTTTAAAAAAACGATCAACGTTTCAGTCCTGCATAGAGGACTTTCATCAGGATCAAAGACCTTTTTGAGTGATTGCTCCTGCCTATTTTGGATGGATACATAAAACTAGCCATGGCATGCTAGCACCCGATCTTTAAGGGATACTTCAAGCGTGAGTGCAGGAATACTTCGAATTTTATATATATATATATATATATATATATATGTTTAACAAACTGTATGTTTTGAATATTAGTTATCTTTTTATCCACTTAACTCTACGACCCAAAAGAGTAAGTTTGAATCAGGGCTTGTTCTTCACTTAAATAGGCTCTATTGAGCAAGCACTGGAGGAAGGCTGTTAGCCGAAACGCGTCTGCTTCAATCTTCTGCATTTGTTATTTGCTATTTTATGTGTATTTTTGACACTCTGGGCTACTTTACAGATAGGGGTAAGTGGAATTCCAATTTTGCTTTATATATATCATTGTCTGTTTTGGGTTCCACCCCCATAGCGCCCAGTAGTGTATACACTTTTATATATTTTTATTTAATAAATATATTTTGCATTTAATTTTTGGAGTCTCATCTATTTGGATCACCTGGATCGTTAGCCAGTTATTGGCACCCCTGAGCCTGTCTTACAGAGCCTGGCACGGCTATTACTCATTTATCATCATACAGTTTGCACTATGTTGTTGTCTTATTTTCTTCTATTTTAGTTTATACCCCAATCAAGTTCTACGCTGTTTACATTACAGTCAAGTTCTATATTGGTAATATTACTCATTTTTTGTTGTGATCACATAGGGGAGGTGTATATACTGGTGTTTGTTTCTTTTTATTGTATTATGTAAATCTGGTGCATAAGGGAAGCACTAGGGTACCGGTTACACCATTTATTGTATATTTTCACCATATACAGAACTGTCACAATTTCAGTGAAGCGCCTACGCACTATCTTTTTTTCTGTTATCTCTATTGAGCAATATACAAAATTGTGAATGGTGAGAGCACACAGTATATCTTTACCCTTGTATTACTTAAAACTCCATAGGAATCTAAAAGCAAGAGAAAAGAACATATAGGGTAATAACGAAGCGACTGTAATGCTTAAAATACCATAATATGGTCAAACTCACATGGTCATGAGCCACTTAAAAAAGCTGGCTCAGACTAACAGCATATCAGCATATGTACAAGAGAACTCCAAGCTCAATTGGTCCTTAGTTCAAGCTGTTTCAATCAAATCTGGATGCAAGAAATGATGAAGTGCAAAAAACTTTTATTCCACATATATTAAAAAGCTGGATACAAACAAACACTGTTGTTTTTTAAAAAAGTCCTCTTAAAGTCCTCTATTGAGCAATATGACTTTTTTTTTTTATTGTAAATTGGAATTTTTATGAAAAAAGCATTTATTACGTTAGAATTTCACTGAAATTTTATTTTAATCTGAAGTAGACTATTTTGGCTTATAGTGAATGAACTGAATTTAATAAAGGGCTTTCACCATGAAATTTTGTGAAATTGGACTTGTCACATATTGAGACTTGATCTGTAGAGGACAGAGCGGTTGCGTGAGATCCTTTATAGACCTCTGTATATTCAGCATTGGCACAGCTCCTTATGGATCAAGTACAAGAAGCTGAAGAAAGAAGATGGCAGCGCCTGCAAGGAAGAATTTCAGGTAAGTACATCTACTTCCAGGTTCTTGCTGGCTGCTGCACACAAAGCAGAAATATCCATTTTGGGAATCTTTACTGCATATATCAACCCACAATTATTTTTTTAACACTATATTAATGCTAATTTCTATAGCTGCATTCAAACACTATATGTACATATGATACATTCATGCAAAATTACTATGTCATAATGCATTTTTGGTATTACCAAATGGAACACATTAGGAAGTCATTACTCTAACATTCGTCTGTGACACCGTATCATTTGCTATCCTGCACATTCATGCTTAATGCAGGAAAACCTTTCTGCATTGGAGCAGTGTGTAGCAGTAATTTCCTTCCTATTCATTAATTGGAATCACGTGTACCCATATATAGTAATGGGTGTTATATATCAGCCTGTATTGAGAGATGCAAACAGGCATTTTAATATTGTAAAGCGCTACGGAATCTGTTGGCGCTATATAAATGGCAATAATAATAATAAATAATAGTAACAAAACTGTTTTGGGAAAAACAGTGCTGTTTGTTTTTTGTTTTTTTTTTTAAACAAAAAGACCATTGTAAACATAATCATTGTTTATATGTTTTATTAAAAACACAAATCGTATGGTATTACACCATCGTTTTCATTTATAATATTATTTATTAGATTAAGTCTCACTTTTTAATAAAGGTGAGAAATGTGTCTCAATGTGATTTAAAGATCAGACATAGTGTTCACTATGTGGAGGAGTGGGGGAGGACACTATTTGTTAAGATTCACTTGTACTTTATCTTACACCATAAGCGTTTGCATGCCAGATGCTACATAGTATATATTGTTGTTGTTTTTTCTTTTCATTTGAGAGTACTTTTAAAAAGTATAGTAAATGTTGATTTCCTCTTAAAAGAAATCTTCTGTGCATCATTTTCCTTTGTGAAAATCTTGTAGATAATTTTGTAGGAAAATGTTTTTATATTGAACTTGCTAGAGTAGTATGTGTGTATAATATATATGCAAATGGATCATTGGCCTCTGCTTGTTACACAGGCTGAAAGTGACTATCCACATTTCATCGTACAATTTGTCATCTTCAGTGATACACATTTTTGAATGTGTTTATGAAATGGTGTTTGTGTAACTTAAGTACATTTTCTGTGTCTTTACAGAGAAATGTTTCCTTTTTGTCTGATTCTTTAGTAGAAAAATGCTTTTATCATGGCAATAAATGGTACGAATTTACAAGCTACAATATCTTTCCCAATTTACAAACTGCTGCGTTTGAGGAATGTCAGTGCTTGTATTATTAGTGGTAACCAGAGTGCTCCCATGCCATGAAGGGGCATGTTACCATTTTAAGACTCTCAGAACCTTTAATATCGCAGGTTTTAAACCGTGCCAAAGGTTTCATTTACGTAAGGGCACGTTTTAGCTCCAGTTCCCGATAGGACTGTAAAATAAAAAATATTAGCAAAGCTTTTATTTTGAACAGTAGATTGAGATTGTGCTTATTGTTAAGTATGTTCTTATTCATGCAACACTTACAGGACTGAGGGGAAAAAAAAAAATCGAAAAAAACTATCTCCCCCCCTCCTCCCCTGCCATTGTCCTTTTTCTTCTGTATTTCATTTGTTTTTTGTTCACTTGTAAGTGGTAAACTTTGAGTCAAACTGGCATTGTACTTGCTACCTTAGATTATAGTGTTAATGTATTTGTGTGGTTTGTCTCTTAAATAAATTTTTTTTTTTTTTTAAATGATGTTTTACCTGGTGTTGGTAGCTGCTGTATGTTTACCTGATGGAATCTCTGTCTTTCTCTGAGTGTATTGAGTTAACTTCATTTCTTGATTATATACGGAGTCAATGTAAAATCCTACCCTGAATCTCCCCCTTCACATTAAAATGTGCACTTTAGTCTATATTGTAAGTTTCAACAATAGAGCAGGTCATAATGTCTTTGCTGCAGAGCTATGCAACTGTGGAATAATGTTTGTGCCTGTGGTTTCTTGTTAAATGTTTAAAACTGGTGGAAGTTGTAACATTTCGTGGAACTTTATTCTACAGTTGTAAGGCTCTTCAGCAAAGTTTATATGACCTGCTTAATTGTTGAAACTTACAATATAGACTAAAGTACAAAGGCCATAGTGGTTATTGAAGCAACCCCCCCTCCAATCCATTTTTTAGTGTATGTGTGTGTGTATATATGTGTATGTATGTATATATATGTATATACGTGTGTGTGTGTGTGTGTGTGTGTGTGTATATATGTGTGTGTGTGTGTATATATATATATATATATATATATGTATTAGAATATTTTTTGTGTGGGTGTGTCTCATCCCAGATTTGTTACTTGGCATTCCTGTTTTAGCGATACCAGGGAACGGTCTCCAAAAAGTGTAGTGTGAGTGCATCAGTTGATGCGCTAACACTATGCTAAGGGCACTGGGACGCTGCAGAGAGCACGGAAAAAGTGGGCTGGCCTATGATGCATTCATGCCAGGCAAACCGCACAGTAATTTGAATGGAACTGCTCCCATTTCTGGTGGGTCAGCCACCTTTGGGTGGAGCTGTATCACTTGTCACTGCACCCGCCCTCTCTTTATCTGTACACCCATGTCTTGATTCACAGAAAGCTAATGTTAGAGCTCTGTTGAAGTAGTATTGGAGCCTTCAAGAAAGTTATTAGGAACTAGACTTGTGCATTCAGTTTAAAACAAATTGCAACTTTTACGGACTTTGGGTGATCCGCTGGTCACCCAAATTCTGTAACGCCAAAGCACCGTATGGGCGTATCTCGAAAAACAAACGACATGGACAATGAATTAATGGTTTTGCTTGTTTTGTGAATCAGAATGCTGCCCATGGTGCCAAAAAAAGAGAGAAGGTTAATGGAAAAACGTGATTTTTGTAAGAGGACAGCCACTAATTTTTTTTTAATTATTATTATTTACGGATTAAGTGAAAAGTGACCAATGGAGGAACAAAAGAGATGCATAAATATAGATCTTAAACAATGATTTGTATAGTGCCAAGATAACTTCTGCTGCTGATATATGTGCTAGTTCTTCCTTATAACTATAATCAGATTGTGTTGCAAAATCTTACTACTTAACACAATAAAATGTTATACATTGTTAAAGGGACAGCTACTGCTTAATGTAGTTGTTTTGGTGTCTATAGCATGTCCCTGCAGGCATTTTTCAGAGAAAAGGCAGGGTTTACATTACTGGCAAGTAACACCTCTAGTGGCAGTCACTATATGGAGTTTAAATCTTCTGACAGGGGGCCAAGACCTATATAGTGACATTACAGCTGTAGTGACAGGAATACATGTTTGTGTTCCTGTGACTATAGTGTTCCTTTAAGTACAATATTCATAGAATTTAAGTGCAGTCAAATTTTAATTTGCACATTGTTTCAAAGTTTAACAACAATTCTCCTTCATAAAGTATGCTAGGCTGCCCTAAATGTAAAGCGGTCTCCATTATAATGGCACTTATTTCAACCATTTCTATACAAATTCCAGCTCTTAATCACCATTGAGGTTGATGGAAATCCTACAACCTGCTGGAGTAGAACTTTACCCTCATTATTTTTTGTGCAAAACCTAGATATTAACATTGTCAGTTATACTGCCCCTTTGGCATTTTCATTTTGGTGTCTAAGCAAGCTTTCTTCTCCATCAAGAGTCCTGATTACATAGGACATATCATCACTCCATTCACCATTTATACTGTGTGAGAGACAAATTCCATATACTGGTAAATAAAACCCTTTAATTACTTTCTGGGAAAGACATGTCCTCATAGTTATTTGGAACCGGTTTCATAAATTTAGCTTGGTGCCCAGCCAGTCTAAAGGCATCTGCAATGCCACGGTTAGCCATGACCATTTTAGGTACTGATTCATTTTACTAATAGAGTACAACTCCAAAGTATTTTAAATCAAATCTGCTTTTTTGATCTGATCAATTCCTAGGCAAGACTTGTTTAATGTAATTTTCAGCTGGCGGATCTCACGGCAGTAAAAGCCTTACTGTTTCATCATAAAACATTTCTGTTCTCTTGCCATCTGTCTGCACAAATACAAGCCCTTTTTCTGTAATTTATTTATTTATTTGTTCTTGTTTCTACATTTGGTACAGCCAGCAGATGGCTTTAAACTGATTAAGAGACACTGAGCTCCCTAGAGGCTAAATTATGAATAAATGATTGCAAACAGTCCTAATCAAGACTTCATTAAAATGAGAGCTGCTGCAAATGGACTCTGCCTTCCTAAATTGCATGTGTGTTAATTTCACGATAATATGTTATCGATACAATGAGATGCACTCAGCTTATTATTGTTTTATCCCTAAATTATACCTATTATATACAATGTTGGATATTTTAACCCCTAGTATTTTATAGATCATTTTAGTGTGCGATTACATTCATATCTCTTGTACACAACACATAAAGCACATACAGTTACACTATTTTGAGAGTAAATACCATTTTTTGTATTTGAACAGAAATCCTAAAATCTCCAAATTGAAAGAAAAACTATCTTTAATTCAAACACTTATAATTGGAAACTCAGTGGCCAAAGGTTTCTGAATCTGCATACATGTGTCAACTGCATCTAGTTTGATTGACAAGTAAGCTAATAGAAAGTATAGCAATGTGATAATTTGCTTTGCATTTGTAAACAATGCTTAACAAATCTGTCCGCTAAAACTAGTTTGGGGGATTTCTTTCTTTCTGATATCTTTAAAAAAAAAAAAAAATAATAAAAAAAAATATATATATATATATATATATATATATATATATATAAATTTAGGTGTTGCTAAAATCTGTCTTCAATTGTTCCAAACACTTCCTTTAAATCTAAAATAGATGGGCAGTTATCCTGGTAGATTTGTCACTAAGCAAATTATTAAAAACACCATTTTACTCAAACAGTACCTGCTCAGACATGGTAGATCATCCTGTTGGTTTCTTGACTTTTTGTAGACATTTTGGAAGAAAGTGAATTTTTAATTAAAAAAAAATCTATTCACAATTTGTTAGGTGCATAGTACAGGTTGTACAAAAGGGTAAAAGCATATTTACCAAGTTCGTCGGGTTACAATGTTGGTCGTCCTCCTATACGGAAGTTATACAATTGGTTCTTAGAGAACATCATTGCATTGCTTAATAAAACCTAATACTACATAGTAAAAGTAGTACACTGGTACAGTTTGCACCCATTTTTGTGGAGTAGATCCAAAGGTAGTAACTGGGGATTAACAAAACGGGGGTAAGCGAGAAGGGCAGGTAGGGAGGAAGTGGGGGGAGTCCACTAAATAGCATATGTGCTTTCTTTATTGGCATAGCTTATGTTCATGTGTTATTTTTTGTTTATTTATCCTTGTTCTCTCGGGGGTCTGGGTGGTCACACCGCAATCTTCCTGTGAACTGGGACATCCATGTTCACACGACCTCTGGTGTACATGGAGGGCGGTTTGCTATCACATGTTACTTGGGGGTATTGGTTAGGGCAAGTCGGTAGGAGCCGGCGCATCGATAGTACAATGAATGTCTTTGGTGATTCAAGGGGTGATGTAAGCACCATAGAAGATAAGCGTCAGACATTGTTGGTTTTACTTTTTTGGGTGGGTGGGTTGGCGTAAGTACTCCAGGTCTTTATTTAACCAATCACTGTTAACAGGAGTAGTCCCAGAAGATTGGAAATTAGCGAATGTTGTATCCATTCACAAGAAAAGTAGGGAGGAGTCGGGCAAGTATAGGCCAGTATAGGCCAGTAAGCCTTTCTTCAGCAGTAGGGAAAGTGATGGAAACCATGTTAACGGATAGGATTGTTAAACATCTAAAATCACATGGATTTCAAGATCAGAGACAACATGGGTTTACTTCAGGGTGATCATGCCAACTTATCTAATAGATTTTTTTTTTTGATTGGGTAATTAAAATAATAGATCAGGGTGGTGTAGTAGACATTGCTTACCTAGATTTCAGTAAAGCTTTTGACACTGTTCCACATAGGTTGTAGTCAACGGAGTATATTCGAAGCAAGGTCTAGTTACCAGTGGGGCACTTCAGGGATCTATACTTGGACCCATTCTCTTTAATATTTTTATTAGTCATATTGCAGAAGGTCTTGATGGTAAGGTATGTATTTTTGCTGATACTAAAATTTGCAACAGGGTTGATGTTCCAGGAGGGATTAGTCAAATGGCAAATGATTTAGAAAAATGGCCAGAGCTGTGGCAACTGACATTTAATGTGGATAACTGCCAGATAATGCACCTTGGACATAAAAACCCAAGGGCAGAGTATAGGATATTTGATAACCTACTAACATCAACATCTGAGGAAAGGGATTTAGGAGTAATTATTTGAGATGACTTAAAGGTAGGCAGACAATGTAATAGAGCAGCAAGAAATGCTAGCAGAATGCTTGGTTGTATAGGGAGAGGTATTAGCAGTAGAAAGAGAGAAGTGCTCATGCCATTGTACAGAACACTGGTGAGACCTCACTTGGAGTATTGCACGCAGTACTGGAGACCGTATCTTCAGAAGGAGATTGATACTCTAGAAAGAGTTCAGAGAAGGGCTACTAAACTGGTTCATGGATTGCAGGTTAAAGGATCTTAACATGTATAGCTTGGAGGAAAGACGAGACAGGGGGGATATGATAGAAACATTTAAATATGTAAAGGAGACTATATTTAAAAGGAGAACTACCACAACAAGAGGACATAGTCTTAAATTAGAGGGGTAAAGGTTTAAAAATATCAGGAAGTATTACTTTACCGAGAGGGTAGCGCGAGCATGGAATATCCTTCCAGCTGAAGTGGTAGAGGTTAACACAGTGAGGGAGTTTAAGCATGCGTGGGATAGGCATAAGGCTATCCTAACTATAAGATAAGGCCAGGGACTAATTAAAAGTATTTTGAAGTATTCAGCAGACTAGACGGGCCGAATGGTTCTTATCTGCCGTCACATTCTATGTTTCTTTGTCCCAGGTGGTCAGGATGTGGTCTCATACCTATTTTGTCAAGGCCTGTCCCATGGAAGTCTGTTTGGGCATACCAGTTTGCCATATCGGCCGGCACTCAAATGTAGTTAGCAATTCACGTCTATAACAGCATCCCATCTAATAGACACAATAACTGGATGGGCGCAGCTGCCGGACTTGGTTGATATATAATGCGATGTTAAGGAGTGTTGTATCGTTGTCTCATGTGCCAGTGAGTGGCTTTCTAGGGTGGAATATGTGTGGGAGTTCCAAAGATCCCAAGTTTCTTTCCAAAACTTTTTGGGTGGTTTGGCTTTCCTGGCCATGACTTCATATAACTTGGTGGTGACGACAGTCTGGGTGCATATTGTAATGCTGGAGGTATTAGTCTCTAACCAGGCTTTGCTAATGGTGATTAGGGCTGCTATGAGAATGTGGTAGATCAGGTATTGTTTGTGTTTTGGTATATCCTTTGGGATGAGTTGCAGTAAATATACATCTGGTCTTTTAATAAATTCACCTGTGTAGAGTTCAAAATTAGTATTGCAACCTTGTCCCAAAACGGTGTAATCTTAAGGCATGTCCACCATATATGGTACATTGTGCCAGGCTGTGTCTGACATCTCCAGCACATGCCGGATGAGCTTAGTCTCATATGTTTCAGTCTGGTGGGCACAAGGTACCAATGATATAGGACTTTCCTGGATAATGCAATGTGTGATGTACATAAAGTGAACATTTTGTTTGCCATAAATATTCTGGACCATTTTGTGTCCCCTAATGTTTTCTTAAAGTCTGTCTCCCAGGCTTTAATAAAGGGGGGTTTCTCACTACCTCGTCGCTGGGCTTCAGCTGTGTATAGTGAAGAGATGAGTTTGTTGCGTGCATACGTTCTCAAAGTCCGACAACTGCCGCCCATTTACAGAGTGCACTTCATTAGCAGTGTGTTTATGGAACCTAGATCTGATTTGTAGATATGTAAACATAGCTATATCTGGTAAGCCATATAAAGTCTGAGGGTGTTCAAACGTGTGTAGACCTCGTGCGTGTACCATTTGGTGTAGACGGTGGATGCCATGGGTGGACCACAGTGATGCGGTGAAATTTTGTATGATGGTCGTAAAAGCTTTCAATGGCATCGTTTGTGAGACAGTGTGGTTAGTGTGTGGTGTGGAACTATGCGCATCCCACACAGATAGGGTTAGGGAAGTTGTAGGCATGATATGTTTGTACTTCTGTCTAAGATGATGTGGGATCCACGTCAGTGATGTAATATCTTGCCCATCTGTATACGTGGCTTCTATTCTGAGCCAGGCTGGCTGGATTTTGTGGTGGTGTGCCATAATCAACGGATTGATGGGATGCTGTGTAATACATGGCTAGATTAGGTACACTCAATCTGCCTTGCCTAAAGGGTCTGTAAAGTGTTGAGGCCACTACCCTGGGTTGTTTGTTATCCCATATGTAGTTATTGAGTATTTTTTGCGTGTCCCTCAAGTATTGTGATGGGAGTTTGATGAGCTGCGTGTGGAACAGATAATGGAGTTTAGGGAGAAGGATAATTTTTAAAGCTGCTATGCATCCCATCCCAGACACATATTTGCCTTTCCAGCTTAGGATTTGGTGTTTTTATGATTTTGGACAGTTTGGTATAATTTGCCTGGAATAGGCTCTGGGGCTTGGCTGTGAATTCTATTCCCAGGAAGGGGAGGCTATATGTGTATTTGGTTTTCAACCCATTTAATGATGCAGTGTTCAAATGAACATGCATTGCCTTCATCTTTGTAATATTTAATTTGTAGTATGAGCAGTCATTATATCTCGTTAGGATGTCACTGAAATGTAGTAAGGATGTTTCAGGGTTCGCGAAGGACATGATCTCATCCGCAAACATCTTGAGTTTATATTCAGTTTCGCCCACTGGAATGCCACTTATATTCTTGCTCATATGTATGAGGTGTGCCAGGGGTTCCAAAGCTGAAATGTAAAGCAGGGGGGACAGGTAGCACCCTTGCTGTGTTCCATTTGTAATTTTGAACTCAGAGGAGGAGAAATACACTGTCTGTCACCTGGGCAGATGGGGCCGAGTAAAGTGCGGACACTAATGACATAAAGGTCGGCGGGAAGTGGAATTTCTCTAACACAGCCACAAGGAAGCACCAGTGCAGTCGATCAAAGGCTTTTTCAGCATCTAGCGAGATGAATACACTGAGCTTCCCCACGCTGCATGCTCTGTATAATAGGTTAAAGAGTTTTAGTTTTAGTTTTAGTTTTTGAAGAACGTGTGTGGTTTTGGTAAACAAGAAGTCATTTAGTTTTTTGTTAGTTTGATCTACCTGGAGCTGTCCTGACACTGTTGGTCTAAGGAGCTGTGTATAGGTTTGGTCTCTGTGTTTTCAATAATGTGGTATATTCATGTTTTTAGGTACGTTTCAAATATGATGCTCAGCTAATGACTAAGCCGCGCATGACAGCTTTGTGGGCCTGCCATACTGCGGGGGGTGAAATATCTGGTGTGCTGTTTATATAAAAATATTAGTAGATTTAAAGTCTGGGTTGTTCAGTAAGGACTTATTAAGGTGCCATTGGGCCCTGCCTCTATGTAGTAATGTGTCATGTAAGCTGAGGGTTGTCGGGGCATGATCTGTCCATATTTTGTCACAATGTGGCAGTCTGTTAATAGCGGAGTGGGTATTTTGGTGAACACTCTCTGTAGGAAGTTCCTTTCGTTATCGTTTGGGCCGTAGATACTAACCAATGTGTATGTCACATTATTTATGACACAATGTAGGATTATGTACCTGCCTTGGGCGTCTTTTTTGAGTTGTAGCAATTCGAAGGAGAGGGAGTTATGTAGCAGAATGGAGACACTTCTGGATTTGGAGGTGTGAGTAGAATGGTATTGGTCTGGGAAATCGCGTAAGGCGAGCTTTGGCCCTCTGTTATGGGCAAAATGTGTTTCTTGGATGCACAGGATATCGATTTTCGCCTTTTTTGCACTGGCTAAGAGAACAAGCCATTTATGCGGGGTGTTCAGCCCGCGGACATTAATAGTTTGTATCTTCATAATTCGTGAGTGTTATGCGGAGCTGGTTTGAGTAGAAAACACAACATGTTGGCAAGGTACTCTTTGGGTCTGTGGCATAGGGACAGGGAAGAAAACTTGGAGGAGGTAAACGTGAAATTGTAGGCAATTAAAATTCAAATGGCAAAATTCCTGTACTTTCTGTAACAGAAGCTATATTTTTATTTGGAAAATAGTTATCTTTGATTTTAAAAATTGGAATATTTTTAAGAAGCTTTTGTTAGATTACATATCCCAAATTATGTCTTTTAGCAGTCACAGCAAGAGGGAAAGTAAAAATCATAAACCTACAATAACCAATAAAAACTTTTGCACCAACAATGTTATTTTTTTCTGAAAATCACTGAACGTAAATCGAAGTAGAATAGAAGATGCTTACAGCCAAAATGTTGCAAAGCAGGAGCTTCTGCTAGTAAGAAGAGGACCAGAGTGAGTGATGAGGAGAGAGGATTCAGAGTTTGTGATTAGTAGGAGAAAGCTGTTGAGAGCTGTGGTATTCAGGGCCGCCATCAGAAATTGTGGGGCCCCTAACACAGCTCAAGGTCTGGGCCCCCGTGTGCCCGCCTCCAAGCCCCACCCCCAAATCCCGCCCACAGGAATACACACACACAGACACAAAAGGACACAGACGCACATAAAGATACACACATACTAACAGACACAAATACTGGAACAGACATACATATAGATACACACACACACACAGTGACTTACAGACACACACACTGTTGTACATACATACTCACATACTGACACATACATACAAACTGACATACAGACATACATACACATAAATATATACTGACATATATACATAATGGCATACATACACATACATACTGATATACATACATACAATCACATAAACAATGGATCCCGCTGATGGAGAGCGGGGGTTGTGCAGCTATGCCAGAAATCGTATGGGGGACCAAGACCACGACACGGAAAGACCCCGATCGCACCTCACCGATGGCCCACACCTTACATACGTGGGACACAACAAGAAAAGCCAAACGCATATCCCCGACACCAAGCCCGTTGACCCCTATCACCAACAATCGTTCCATAGGAGGGGGCATCACTGCCGGGGCCTGGGGAATCCTGGGAGAACAAGAACAGGAATACGTACCACTCCACAATGTCCTGGGCAACGCCACCCTGAAAACGCTCTCAGAACTCATCAATACACAAACCCCGACCCTACAGCAAGTCTTCCGCTATACTCAACTAAAACATTTCTACCATTCATTCAGAGATAGAACAGCCTTACACAGGGCCCTAACACAATTTGAGAGATTGTGTCTTACCAAAACGAGTTTAGGCAAAGCGATCTCATACCTTTACCAATACGTCCTCACAGGTGACCGCACAGAAATAGTCACATTTAAGACGCAATGGGAAAGCATCACAAACCAGGAATTTACCCCCACCCAATGGGAAAAAATACTCATCTTACACCATAAATCTTCGGTCAGCACCCGATATCAAGAAGTCAATTACAAACTCTTATCACAATGGTACAAAACCCCAACACGTCTTCATAAGATATTTCCCAATGTCCCATCCATATGCTGGAGGTGTGGAGATGAGGAAGGTACCCTCAGCCACATTTGGTGGAACTGCTCAATCATACAGCCGTTCTGGTCCCAAATCAGCACAAAAATCACTGAGATCCTCCGAGAACCGTTCCCCCTCAACATGGAACAATACTTACTACACTCGACCCCACAACCAATCTCACAATACAAAAAATCCATATTGCGACATATGCTGGATGCAGCTAAAGCACTCATACCCGCGATGTGGAAACAGACACAGCCACCAACGCTAACCCAATGGTACGACAGAGTTGAGGAGATCCGCTCCGCAGAAAAGATGAGGGCGTCTCTCATGGGACAAAGTGAAAAATACGTGGAACGATGGGGGCCGTGGGTGGGGCATGTTGCCGAGAGACGGGAGACCGGGGGTGCGGGCGGCCACGCCGGCGGAGCGGGGGCAGGGGTGAGGTAGGGGCCGCGCACGCCTGCCACAAGACGGAACACCCACAAGGAAAACCACCACATGACCGACCAGACACAGGGGACCAAGCCCACTAACCGGCATACAGGACCCGACCACTTGGGGAGGATTAAGGGAATCGATCAACATGAATATACACACAAGCCACCTCTAGAACATACTAAAACAAACAGACGTTCATGGGTGACAACGCGGCGCACGTACCATACCCTAAGGTTAAAAAAAGACCCCAACGACCGGGTCACGGTGTGCCAACAGCCTGGACAAGGGGAACACACACAAGAAGATATACTTACCCTGACTCTAGTAGCTTCACCACACATGACATGCCACATCAAAGAAACTACCAGGGTCAAAGCAGAACGTTACCCTCACATGTTACCCGATAACCACACAGGGAAGCTAAGTCAATACACCCCACAAACGAAGGGACACGGTCCTCCCCCAACCACACGGACACACACACACACGCCGACATCTAACGGCTTAGGGTACCCACACGCTACTACACTCACCACCTGAACTCCGGCAAGCGACTGCAGACAGAATTAGGGACGGCCTGACGGCCGTAATCCCGCAACTCAGACATGTTACACGACAAACTGACATTACTTTATCGGAACACAATGTTTTGTGCTCCTCTATCTGTCCACTCGATACTAGTTTTCTTTTGATAGTTTACGTTTTCAAGTTATGAGCCATCTGACTAGGATACCTAGGGACCTTCGTATCTTATTTTATGCCTTGCTCATGAGAATCTAGGCACCTCACAAGACCTAATAATGTAAAGCAGGTCGAAAACCTACGAGTTCCCACCAATCTATTCACATGTTATGCAATAAAAACTGTAACAAATTATCAATATAAATAAAAAAAAGAAAAAAGAAAAAAAAAAAGAAAAAAAGAAAAAGAGTGCAACACATGGGACAAAGGTACTCATTATTAGCTGTTTGGAATGCGTGGGACCTGCGAGTCCGCATCGTTCATTGGGGCCTGCGAGCCCAAAAGCAAATACTTTATGTTGTTGTTTCCAGGGACCTGCGAGTCCCATCCCCCCACCCCTTGCCTATTTTTGTTGAAAATACGTTGCAAATACATTAATAAAAATCATATTTAAAAATAAAAGATACACATACATACATACATACACACACAGACACACACACAGATATATACATACACACACAGACACACACACAGATATATACATACACACTGACATACACACTGACATACACACTGACATACACACACACACAGATAGACATACATACTGACACACACAGACATACACACACAGACACAGATATACTGACGCACACACAGACGCGCACGCACACGCACACAGACGCGCACGCACACTGACGCGCACACACACCCACACACACATTGACATACAGACATACTTGCAGACACACACACACCTCATTTATCAGCCACCCTCCTCTTACCTTGCAGGAGGGTGGCTGAGGATGATGGGAGTGGATGCCTCTGGTGTCCTCCGCTCTCCCTCCCCCCCACGCGGAGTAAGCTGGGAGGAAGTGACCGGCCATCACTTCCTCCCAGCAGCCCTTGCGGTGTTTAGCCGAATTTTTTTTTTTTTTTAAAGGGGCCCGGTTGCGCAATCACCTGGCGCAGCGCTGACCGGGCCCCTGAAGATACAGGGCCCATCGGGTGGCCATAAATGCTTGGGCCACCTGATGGGCCCCGGTGCAGTTGCACCTGCGGCAGCTTCGCCGCTCCACGTGGGGCCCGAGCTGCTGGGCCCCCCAGGGCCGCCGGGCCCGTGACAACCATCACGGTTGTCACCCCCTGATGGCGGCCCTGGTGGTATTTGTAAGAAGGACAGACTGGGTTGAAAGATGACTTCAAGAGATTAACATAGGGAATGTGTATTGTTATAAATGCAGAAACTGAGTTGTGCTCTGACACCACCTCCACCATAAACAAGACACTGGGGAGGTATGATTGTTTTATAGTATTTTCTGTATATATGATTCTGTAATTAGGCCCATCATACTCGTAAGCACCAGTCTCAAATTCGAAAATTATGCTGACACTTCAAGGATAAAACTCTCCTTTTATTGTAGCACAATTAAATCAAAATAACATAGATTGCACAGAAAAGTCATAGAAACAGATCACAAAATTGCAAAGTCTTATAATGTAATGTGGTCTTTGTTTTGTTTGAGCATTGTCTACGTAGCTAATGAGCCATTGAATTTTGCCAGGAAGGCATGTGACCTGTGTTTGGTCCATTGTTATTCACCTTTTAACATAATTTTATATACTATACAGAGATATAAGGAAATGGTTGTATACTGCACAAATTGTAGTTTATGGTGTAACCCCGCTTAATATTCATAAAGTTGTTGCAGCGGTATCACCTGATAATATTTTGATGAGTAGGCTTGAAAGCATATGCACATTTCGCTACCTTTTAATCAGGAAAATGCTACAGTATGCAACATTTAGATATTAGATTGTATATAAAGTATGTAATCACAGATAATGTTTAAAATCCTTGTGCATTAAGACCTCTAAATGCTATACTTAATAATTTTGAACTTTCTCCTACCTCGTGAAAAATATGTATATTTATTACTGTACTTTTACTTAACAAAAAAATGTTTTCCCTCCATTTAAAGAACTGCTACATTAAGGTGAATCTGCTACAAAAAAACATATTCAGTCCATAAAGCATACACCCCATTCCCGCATAACATTACCCCCCATAGTCTAGCTGTGTGGCTGTGTATGGTTTGTATCGAAAGCTTTATTTATTGTTTCCACCTTCCCCACACATTACAATATTTGTAAAAAAAAAAAAAAAAAAATCCCCCCATCCTGCTTACATGACAGGCAGAGGACTCTCATTTCTTGTGGACTGTGTCTGCTTCTTGATTGTGCAGTAGGATTTATATTTTTCTCCATTGTGGTCTGCTGGTCAGAGCTTATGGTCTGCACGTTTCGCAGGTGCAGATCAGTGTAAATGGTCTTTTTCATCTGTAACAATGAAGGGGTGCATACAGAGATATGTACTTGGTTGAAGTACAGGCCAATCAACAGAGACTCAGTGTTTACTAAACTCTGAGCAAATTAAATCTAGATTACAACATTGAGGATAAAATAGCTTACTATAGCTCTAGTTGGCGAATTTTTCAAAATCTTAATAGACTGTTTATAAGTATACAGGGTTCATTTAATAACCCTGGGAGTTTTCTAAACCTTTAAATATTCAACTGAGGTTAAAGATATGTTTAAAGGATCACTGTAGTATTCAGGATAAATATCTGGTTCAGGCCCCTAAAAAAGTTTTTAAAAAAATGTTTTATTTTTTTTAAAGGCCTCCTCTTTAGTTGTTGTCATCCTTGAGAAGTGCCTTCAGAATGACTATCCAAACCGATGCTCCACATAGAGGAGCCCTGGAGACCATAGGGAATTATAGAGAATATCTGCCTTAGAGAATCATTGATTACAATTATTATTTATGGCAGACCGTGATGGCACTGCATATATGCGCGTGACTTTAAGGTACGAGAGTCATGAAGTAAAAGGCCCGGCTCTTATACCCAGAGGCTGTGGAGGCATGACTTGTTGCCATGCTACCAAACCTTCTAATTAATCAAATAAAAGGTTTTCGGGGATGGGACAGGGGGAAGAAGTAGGACTAAAGGCAGTATAACAACTTCAATAACATTTTGTTATAGTACCTACAATGTACCTTGCCTGCAGGTTGTGGTGTCAAAGTCAGGGATGTCCTATCATGACCTGTCACGCTGAAGTGATTTTAAAGTTTTCTGGAGTGTTCTTTATACCTTTAACATGTCTTATGAGTCACGTTACAACAACAAACCACTGAATTAAATCTCAGAGTATTATTTTTTTTATTTATTAAGCTCACACCTGTAGCTGGTTGCACATTAATATTTTGTTGTGCACACTAAATGCTTGTGCAAATGTAAATCTGAAATAGTTTCAGGTTAAAGGGACACTATAGGCATACAGACCACTTCAGCTGATTTTCCTCTGTCCCATCAACCCTGCAATAGTAATTATTGCTGTTATTGAGAAACTGCAATAATTACATTGCAGGATTAACTCCACCTCTATTGGCTGTCGACCCCCCTGTTAATGTTTAGAATTATAAGATCTATAGCTTTTTTAGCCAATTTTGTCTCAGGATTTATTGATTGTAAATATTGGTCTATATTTTGCAAAAATGATTTTCGTAAGTCTACCCGTATTCATGATCATAGGAGAAATAGTTGCTATTAAGCTGAAGCAATAATGTTCTGCATTGTTTTGAAAGCATTTTAAACTATCTGGGATTAAAAAAAATCAAGTAAAGGCAAAGTCACTGACTGGCATGTAAGACCAAAATGGACATTGGACAAGCAAAGCCGGCCAAGCGATCATATGCTGTCACATTTTATGTGGTGCAAGCATTTTAATAAAATTAAATTCACCCCATCATTTCACTTGCGACGGACTGTAGCTTTTCAGATGGTTTTCATATGAATGTTGGATGTAGGACAGATGTTTTGGTTGCATACTGCCGATGATGTGATAGGAAATGATGTACACTCTTGAGACTTGTAATAGACACTTAACCAAGGCAAGCAGCAGATGCATGCTTGTGATCATTTTCCTAGAACAAACTTACTGAGCCGCGCAATGTGTTATTGATGGACAACTATATACCTCCTCTCTTTCAAGCTGAATTTGCCATAACCGTGCCTATTTGTTTATTATGTTTAGGTTGTATGCCAAGACGTATATATGAAAACAAGTTTTTTGTGCAGGTGCCCTAAAGGTGATAATATCTGCAATTACTTTGTTATACTTCCTAAATGTTGGACTGTTATACTGTAATAAATCAGCAATCATTTTACTTTTTAAAATATTGCTTTTTTAAAGAATTGTCTCAAGCCAGTAGGTAGACGTTGCAAAGTTCGATTTATAGAAATTCAGATTTTTCTTTTCATGATTGAAACTCTTCTTTTGAGGCCCAGAATCCATTCACATCTAGACCTTTGTATCTAATTACATTTAACTTTGGAAATGGCATGCAACTTTATTTGTTAAATAATATTCCCTATCATTTCAATATTTCTAACATAATCGTGTTTTACCTTTGCAAAGCTCCACCTTGTGCTGCAAAAACTGCATTATTTACTCACTGCTCCTGAGCTCCTCTTCATTATAGAATTACACCATTTTAAATAATTCTATCCTTAACTTTCTTCTAAGTTTTCTGAAGCAATCAACATTCTAATATAGCAAATGTTAAATACAACGCTAGAAGAAGAGGTGCAGATGGAGAGAACCCTTTCCTATAAAATGGAAACGTCCGTGATAAGAGACCAGTATGAATCATAGAGAGAAAAGAACACAATGATCAACTAATATCCACAAACATTGACTTAAACCACTGAGCTTATTCCTGCTCATAATGTAATTTTTGACAGTTAACCTCCAGTCCCTTTGGAATAGCAAGATTTATCTTAGTTGATTAATGAAGTGCAGATTACATAGATTGCACGGCTAGGGAGATATCTGTAATATATAGTCTACCTAAGCACTTGGGTTCAGAAACTGATTCTGTGCTCCAGAACAATCAGCAATTGGCTTCTTTAAATCCCCATTGGATCTGGAGAGGAGCAGATGGAGGAAGATGGCTGCACCTGTGAGAGACCGGTTTAGGTAAGTAAATCTCACCTTTACCTGCCCCTCTGGCCATCAGACACCCAGCAGAGATGTCACCGACAGGGGTCTTTGTGAATACAGCAAAATCCCCAGACTGTGACAGTCCCACTTTAATTCTGAAAATTTGATGATTATGAAATATATATATAATATTAGTGATGGTTGGCTGCACTCACAGATTCTTTAAAACTTAACTTTTATTTATAATGTTAAGAGCAGATCAACATTTCAGTCCCTCTTGTGGACTTTCATCAGGAATCAGGATCTTCCTTTCGGTAAAGTAGAACTTGGAAAATTGTTTACTTTAAAGAAGCTTTGATTTCAACCAAGTCATCATCAAGACTACAAAATATACAAGTTTTCAATTTGAAAATCTATTAAGCCAACAAAATAGGATACAAACCATGCTATGTTTAGTGATATTTCCATGACACGTGCAATCTAGCTAGTTCATTATGTCTTCTTGACCTATGGTACTTTATCTTTTGCATGACCTTTTCCTTACTTTGTGCTTTAGATTGTAAGCTAGCAGGGCTGGGCCTTAAAACTGAATGTATCTATATGCATGTTATACCTTTTACTCAGTGTATTGATTACTGTTCAGTTGGCTAGTACAGAATCCGCAAACAGCAATTCTTATAATGACAATGTGAGTTATTGTTTTCTGTTATGGCAAACATTCGGTTTCATTTTACTAAACAGCAGCATAAAAGAAAGCTATTCTCATTTACTCACCTTTTTAAATTTGTCACTTTTATTGTACTATGGTGGGAATTGCTATGAAAGAATGTTACAATAATTTCTATTGTATTCTAAAACTCCCATTGGACATATATTTAGCAATTTTGAGTATTTACAAGAAGCAGGGCCGGTGCAAGGATTTCTGCCGCCCTAGGCAAAGAACCATTTTGCCAACCCCTCATGTCACTCACTCACTGACAGATATACACACATGCATTCACTCAATGACAGACTGACACACACACACACACTTACTGACACACACACACACACTCACTGACACACACTCACTGACAGACAGACAGACACACACACTGACACACAGGTACAGACACACACACTCACTGACAGACACACACACGCAGTGATACACACACACACAGAAACTGACAGACATTCACTCACTCACTGACAGACATACACTCGCACACACTCACTGACATACACTCGCACACACTCACTCACTGACTGACATACACTCCGTCACTGACAGACATACTGACACACACAGAGACACTCACTGACATACATACACTCACTCACTGATGGGCACACACAGACGTACATACTCACTGACAGACACAAACACACACACAGAGGCAGACACTCATTGACAGACACCCACACACACACTGACAGTCAAACACTCACACACTCACTGACACAGGCACACTCACTGACATACATACACTCAATCACTGACAGACACATGCACACAGGCAGACACTCACACACTCTCACTGTGGGGTCCAGTGTGGGGCAGCTCCTTACTCCTCCAGCGTACTGTTTAGTATGCCGGGGCCGGAATGATGTCATATTCCAGCTCTCTGCATCACAGAGGGCACACAAGGGAGGAGTGAGAGACTGCAAGAACAGTCTCCCTCGCCGCCTTCCTTCTCATCCCCCCTCTCTTGAGTGTATGTCTGTCAGTGAGTGACACTAGGATTTGTTGGCAGAGCAGGGACTTGGCATTAAGGTAAGCAGGTGTCTGCTCTGCCTTACCTAGTGCACTGCTTTGGGGGCGACCCCCAGATGGCCACCTCCTGGCCCCTCCGTGACCGGGATCCTCTCGGCACCCCCACCTTTGGGCGCATTGACGATCGGCCTGTCGCTGGGGGAGAGCGCGCTCACCCAGTGCTGCAGACCCAGACAGGGGCAGGCAGCTTACCAGGGAGCATCCCGGTAGGCACCCCCAGCAGACCAGCGTCGTAGGTGAATGCATAGTTCGCCTAACGGTGGCGCCGGCCCTGACGAGAAGGGCTACTTTAAACTTTATTTACAACTGCTTATTTCACTTATCCTTTCTAATTCATTATGAAGCTGATTAATTATAAAATAATTAAAGTAATTTAGTCTATTTATTTGCAGCACATGCTCAGTCTTAGATCTCTAGTACTCCCAATGTCATACGGCTAGGGTCTCTCTGCCAATTGTAGCCTTTAAACAGCATTCTACAGAATGATTAGTGAGCATGTATGCTTGGAACTTACTCATCAGTTTCTCAGACACATGATTCATGGTTATGAAAAGCACTTGTTACACTTAAAGGGACAGTATTGTCACCAGAACAAATACAGCTTAATTTAGTTGTTCTGGTGTGTAGAGTCTGTCCATGCATGCATTTTAATTTAGTATTCATTGCTCTCTAGGAACACCTCTAGTAGCAGTCACACAGACAGCCACTAGAGATGCTTCCTGTATCAGTGCTGCACATTGTGCAACACCTACATTCAGTGTCTTCACCCTCTGCATGAAGGCACTGAACAATCTCCATAAAGATGCATTGATTCAATGATGAGGAGATGCTGATTGGTGAACCGTGGCACATGAGCAATAGCCTCCAAATTCTTATCTATGGGAAAGCATTGGTTTGGCTGAGATAATAAAAATTGATAATCTTCGTCATGGAGGCAGGGCCAGCAGCGATGAGACCGGTGCAGTGTGGGGAAAAAAGGAAGATAGTTACATAGTTACATAGCTGAAAAGAGACTTGCGTCCATCAAGTTCAGCCTTCCTCACAAATGTTGTTGCTGTTGATCCAAAAGAAGGCAAAAAACCTGGTCTGAAGCGCTTCCAATTTTGCCACAAACTAGGGAAAAAATACTTCTTGACCCCAAAATAGCAGTCAGATGTCTCATTGGATCAAGCAGCTATTACCCCACTAATTAGAACTTATATCCCTGTATGTTATGTTTTTGTAAGTATTTATCCAATTTCAGTTTAAACATCTGTATGGACTCTGACAAAACCACCTCTTCAGGCAGAGAATTCCATATCCTTATTGTTCTTACTGTATAAAAACCTTTTCTTTGCCTTAGATGAAATCTCCTTTCTTCCAGCCTAAATGTGTGACCTCGTGTCCTATGTATAGCCCTGTTTATGAATAGATTTCCAGATAAAGGTTTGTACTGGCCCCGAATATATTTGTATAAAGTTATCATATCCCCTCTCAGGCGCCGTTTTTCCAAACTTAACAGATTTAATTTTTTTAACCTTTCTTCATAACTAAAATGCTCCATTCCTTTTATCAATTTTGTAGCTCGTCTCTGGACCCACTCCAGTGCCATGATATCCTTCTTTAGAACAGGCGCCCAAAATTGCACAGCATATTCAAGGTGTGGTCTTACCAGCGATTTATAAAGAGGCAAAATTATATTTTCATCCCGAGAATTTATGCCCCTATTTATACATGACAAAATCTTACTGGCCTTAGTAACTGCAAATTGACATTGCATATTGCTGCCTAATTTGTTGTCTATAACAATTCCCAAATCCTTCTAGTGTGTGGTTATCCCTAATTCACTACCATTTAGTGTGTAAGTTGCTTGTGCATTCTTAACCCCGAAGTGCATAACTTTGTTAAATTTCATCTGCCATTTTAGTGCCCAGTCCCCCAATCTATCCAAATCTCTCTGCAGCAAAGCAATATCCTGCTCACATTTTATTACTTTACAAAGTTTTGTGCCATCTGCAAACACTGATACATGGCTTTCAATGCCTATTTCAAGATCATTTATAAATATGTTAAATAAAGGGGTCCCAAAACAGAACCCTGAGGGACACCACTTACCACTTTTGTCCAGCCTGAAAATTTACCATTAATTACAACTCGTTGTACTCTATCCTTAAGCCAATGTTCTACCCAAGAACAAGAATATTCATCTAGACCAATTTCTTTTAGTTTGAAGATGCCCTTTTCAAGGAGGGCTTGTCACCTAAATGGTGTTTTTATAACTAGTGTCAGGAATACACGTTTGTATTCCTCAATCTATAGTGTTCCTTTAAAAGGTTTATACCTTATTATTTTTACATTTGGATGTGAATTAAAATATTTATTTTTTTTCAATAGATTGTGTTTTTGGGGTAACGAGTGAGGAACTGGTGAATTTGTGAACGATACTTTAAATTAAATTAATAATATAAACTGAGCATTGAATATCCTTTTCCCCGGGCATGCTTGAAAACAAGCAAGTTGTTAAATTACATTTTCTTGTTAAACACTGGATGATTATTATTGTCATTATCAATATTCTTGCGAGAGTTGAAAGAAAATGCAAACTTTATATTCAAGTATTAGTAAAGTTCTAATGCCTTTTTTAGTATGACAAACCATGGCTTGGCAAATGCTTAGAAGCGTCTGAAAATATACAATTAGCATCATGTTTTTGATGGAATTTAAATGGAACTCCATATATGTAACTATTTTATGGTGCCTCTACCTGTCTGACTTCTAGATTCCATAAACATTAGTCAGATACTTAAACTGGCCATCATACATCTTTTTCTACTCTCACATCTCTGATGATTGATCTAGATTTCTTATCTATTACTCACATGTACTTCATATGCTCATTGTAAGCTGAATGCTGTCTCAGTAGTACATCATATTTTTCTAATTTTGAGCAAAGAGTGGATCTGGATCCAAAGGTGGTGGGGAGGGGAAGGACAATGCTGTTCTTGAATAATCTTCAAAACTAAAGCAAATTAACTTTAAATACAATCCTAGCCCAAGTACAAAGTGTAATGTGACTGGAGATTTATGTTGTGTTGTGATATCCTCTTGGCATTATATTAAACTAGATCCCATTCAGTAATACATACCGTGTTTCCCCGAAAATACACCCTACCCCGAAAATAAGACCTAGCTGAATTTTCGGGGTGGGCTGCAATATAAGCCCTACCCCGAAAATAAGACCTAGGCATTGTACCTTTCGGTCCGGCGGGACTTCCTTCTTCTATGAGGAGGAGGAGCGTTGCAGGCCGCGGCATCGCGCAACGTGATGACGACGTGCGCAGCGTCGTCAGTCTGCCTTCACGGATCTTCAGCGGAAGGATCCATTTCCGGGCGGTGAGGCACCCAGTGGTCGGACTCGGCGGGCAAGGAAGGCATCTGTGAGTAGATATTTTATGTCTGGGACTGAATTAATTAAAGGGGGCGGTGAATTAATTAAAGGGGGGGCTGGATTAATTAGAGGGGGGTGGATTTATTAAAGGGGGGTTGGATTAATTAAACGGGGGGTGGATTTATTAGAGGGGGTGGATTTATTAGGGGGGGTGGATTTATTAGGGGGGGTGGATTAATTAAAGGAGGGGTGGATTAATTAGAGGGGGTGGATTAATTAGAGGTGGGTGGATTAATTAAAGGAGGGGTGGATTAATTAGAGGGGGTGGATTAGTGGGGGTGGTTGTTAA
>OW240915.1:159884434-159932992 GCA_933207985.1 Pelobates cultripes | reverse complement strand
GGGGCTTGGGACCCCTAGTCACTTTGATTGGGGGGGTGTTTCATTTAGGGCCCCCACCCACCGCTCAGGGGTGGGGGCCAGGGGGGAGGACAGTAGGTCCCCCCCCTTATTGTTTTATTAGGGCCCCACCCACCGCGCAGGGGTGGGGGCCGTGGGGGGAGGACAGTAGGTGTCCCCCCCCTTATTGTTTTATTAGGGCCCCCACCCACCGCTCAGGGGTGGGGGCCAGGGGGGGAGGACAGTAGGTCCCCCCCTATTGTTTTATTGGGGCCCCCACCCACCGCTCAGGGGTGGGGGCCGGGGGGGGAGGACAGTAGGTCCCCCCCCCTTATTGTTTTACTAGGGCCCCCACCTACCGCGCAGGGGTGGGGGCCGGGGGGGAGGACAGTAGGTCCCCCCCCTTATTGTTTTATTAGGGCCCCCACCCACCCACCGCGCAGGGGTGGGGGCCAGTAGGTTCCCCCCCATCTTTATTTAGGGCCCCCACGGGCATGGGGGGGGGGGGTTTATTAGTTTTTTTTTTTTTTTACAGTGAGCAGCTATAAGCTGCTCACTGCTTACTACACATGCCCCTACTCGCGATATAGCGAGTAGGGGCATATTATTTACTAATACTAAGTAATCTTTACTTAGTATTAGTAAAGTTGGCTGTTAGACCAATTTAGGTCTTTCAGCCTTTTAGTAGATAGCTCCCTGATACCGTGGGAATTAGGGAGTTATCTACTAAGCGGCTGCAAAATGCAGCCACAGCAATGAATAGGATCAGAGTTTCATTCATTAGAATGAAATTCCGATCCGAATAAAATGCCGAATTGCGTTCTAAAAGAAACGAACATACTGTTGTCATTCAGTTAGAACGCAATTCGGCAGTTTCATGTAAAATGACAGGAAGCATTGTGGGAACACTGAGGAAAGCTAGGGATCATGGGAAAATTGCTCTGACCAGCGGAAATGAAGCACACTTTGCTCCTCCGCTGGTCAGAGCTGGTCAAGCGGAGGAATCCTCCATAAGGCAAAGAGTCCCTACTTTGTCTTATGATTTTAAAGAAAACTAAAGAAGACAGGAAGAAAAGAAGAACAGATCCTGAGAGAGGGGGAGAAGAGGAAGAGATTGAGGAAAGGTAAGTTCGGCATGACAGTGCCGCTTTAAGAACCTTTATTGCAGCCTTTTTCCACAACTGAGAACTTCCCAAGTTTGGCCTGAAGCATCTGGGTTTCTGGGTGTATATGAAAAACAGATTAAGTTACACAAGATACAGTGCACACATAGAGTTCTTACATTTTACAAGGCTACTTAAAGGGACCAGGTTGTTCTGGTGAGAATATTCGGTCTCTGCAGGCTTTTTAATGTAAACGCTGCCTTTTCAGAGACTGCCTAGGGACGGCCACTAGATTTGTTTCCTGGACGGTCCGACGGCCACTAGATTTGTTTCCGGGACGGTCCGTTTCTCCTCGCCCTGGATGAATGTTGCCCATAGAGATGCATTGATTTAATGCATCTCTATGAGGAGATGGTGATTGGCGCAGCATGGTGTTTCTATGGGAAAGCATTGGATTTACAGAGATCATAAAGTTGATGACCTCAGCCAAGAGGGCAGAGCATGACCGGTCCCACTGGGTGCTAGAGAAAGGTGAATAAATCACCTTTTTAACTGGAGGTAAGGGGGGTGGGTGGGGGGCTGCTGGCCTAAACTGCTGTTTATACATATAGTGTCAGGAATGCACATGTTTTCCTGACACTACAGTGATCCTTTAAGCGCAAGAGTACAGCATTGAGGTCTATGGAGAATCCCCAGAGAATGTGGGATCCTCCATAGACACAGCCAATTTCCTGCGGCTGTGGGGATTGACATTTGGACTCCGCCCTGTCTACGTGTAAACCAGTAAGCGGAGGAGAAATACAGAGATTATGTATATTTGTATCTCTCTAGATTGGTCCAACACAGTCATAATAAGTACAGTATGTCAAATATGTCATTATGAAATACTAATCCGAGGTGGGGGATATAAGCACATCACTGTGCCACAGGATCCCAATATACTAATTTTAACATGGGAGACAAATAGTGTTAGTTCAAGTGATAAATTAACTAAACTGTATTTAATATATCTGTTTTAAGTGCATTGTGAAGATATTTAATGTAACATTAATGGGATAAAAAAATAGGTGACTTTAAGTAGCCTTGTAAAATTTAAAACTGTATTTGTGTGTTCTGTTCCTTAATCTGTATTTTCCAGATATACCTAACTGATAACATATTGCGTTTCTTGTGCCTTTTCAGCAGGTACTCTGAAAGATTTACAAGTTAAAACTAGCCTTGCCCCCACCTTACGGGTTATTTCAAATACATGCTTATTTGTTGAAAATACACATTAGGGCAATTGAAAGCAGTGACGCATCTTAATTGGAGTTTTTTTTTTCTCCCTTGGTAACATCAGTTTAAAATGAAGTCCAAGTGCCATTTAGCTTCCTCTTTATCAAAGTATGTTTGTTCAATCTCAAATAGCTGGAAGCCAAATTTCTCTTAAAGGGGATCTTTGTTTATGATAAGTGCACAAAAACCAGTCAAATATTGCGATAATAGAACTGCCAGCAAACTTGGATCAACAGAGAAAAGGATTTAAATTGGATTTATGACCTATGATTTAAATCAGCAGTGCATAAAATGTGTCTACATGGTGTTTTTTTTTTTTTTAAATGAATTAGCTGTATTTCTAATAATAGATTTCCACCTGCTGTGAAACTGATTATGCTGTGGGCATTACGGGCACTCCGCTGACCCACCTCCTGTTTCCTGATTTCTGCCCTGGTAATAAAACATGTTATGTGGTTTTAGTATATGGTTTTCTCTCAAGCAGTTTATATACTGAACTGAGGGGATTTGGCAAGTTCTCGACAAGTTGGCATAAAATCTTTAATTGAGTATTTTTCTTTCCCAACTTTCCCATATTAACGTTGGAACATTCAAAAACCATCCTGCAAATCCAACTCATTGTTTAGTGAGAAAATCTTGATTACTAGTTCTATTTAGTTGAATAGAAGATTACTGAACTGTACAAGTGACTGCAAACATACTCACATGCCCAAAATTCTCTTTCAAATTAATCAGACTAGAGATTTCCCATTCAATATGGATATATTCAAAATGGATTGAATATGGATTGACTCCCAAGTAGCTGGTACAAGGGATGCCAGTGTCGTTATCCTAAGTATCTAAACTATGATCCTTCATCCATCCTCGCTAATAAAAATAATATTCTAATTAAAAATTGGATGCATATACCTCCTTTCTCCATTATCTTTAATATCTTAACAAAAGCTACATCATTTTATATTTGCAAATAAACAAAAATGGGATACAGCTGAATAAGAAATAGTGTAGAGTAATGCGCCTTTAAGCCCACAATGGGGCTAGAGAAGCGTTCACCTTCCACGGATGGGGACTTCTGTCTTCCAATGAAGTGGGAATACGCCAATTTAAATATATAAAAATATAACTGCAATATAACTGCAATCTAACGCGTTTCGTCCACATATAGAGGACTTCCTCAGAGACAAAACGCGTTAGATTGCAGTTAAATTCTATTCATTTTTCAATTTAATTTTTTACTAAGGCCTTGTATTGCCTCATTAAAAATATTTTTATATATTTAAATTGGTGTATTCCCACTTCATTGGAAGACAGAAGTCCCCATCTGTGGAAGGTGAACGCTTCTCTAGCCCCATTGTGGGCTTAAAGGCGCATTACTCTACACTATTTCTTATTCGCATATTTGTACTTGAGGTCCGTTTGGGGGAAACCTCTTGGGAAGCTGTATCTATTTCATATCACAGTTAAGTACTTTTGCCTATTTCTATCATTTGGTGGGTTAGGTGCATTTGTATTTTTGTGTTTTTTCTTTTCTATTCATCATTTTATATTTGTATTATCCAGGACTCCATGAAAGTGCTCTTCACTACTTCCCTTCTACCCACATAAACAGATTTAAAAAAAAAAAAACCTCTCGCACACTAAAAACAAAAAGTGCAGGGAAGACTTATAAAAGTAATTCCTGACTCAAGTTATTGTCTCAAAGCACTCTTACCTAGGAAACCAGACTTGACAAAGACCCACAAGCGTCAGAATAATCCCAGGTCTCTTTGTGTTGACTGCAATACAGATGGTTGGATTTCACCTTGATCTGGGGTGTATATGAAGGGTTCTCACATTGGACACCAATACAATCCAACATTGCAATATTTGTATATATTGTTGAAAGATTTCAAGGAAAAATTTGAGAGGTTATTGAGGTCTGCTTTGGCACATCACAAGCTCCCCACTAGACCACCAAGGCTCTAAGATCATCAGACAGTTAACCCTTGCTGCATCACAACCCTTTGGGCCAACAGCGATCAAATCTTTTGGCAATTTACACATGCAAATGCATAGATGAGTTGCACATCAATAAAACATGCACTGATATGTCACTACATTGCAATGTAAAGTAAATGTGTTTAGAAACTGATCTGTGTAAGATAGTTTGGTTTTACTTTTTTCAATTACATAAACTTAATGTGTTATAAGAAGGTCATAAAGTGTCCTTATTGTGACATAATCCCTCCACCTAGTTTACACCCCTTAAAACAAGCATGCACTATTAGCAGTTTAAAATGTTGGATAATATATTTTTTAATTTAAAATAATTTAAAAAAATGTTCAAAACTTGTTGCTTTTTTAGTTTTGTGCAACTTATATTGTATTGTGTGGCAGAGATCCGGGATTTGTATGTTTCTAGACATAATTTCAACTGTAATATTCAATTCACGGAACTAATTACAAGATAAGGTGTTGAGAAAAAAAAACAATTAGAAAATTTTCTTGGTGTGAATATAAATCTTTTTCTTTATGTCTCAAATGGAAATGTTCCCAGTTGCTCTACTACAGGGACAATTGCATTGCAATTTGGCTTTATCGGTTGATAAAGATAAGCCAAAGCATTCTATTATTCTCCCCATTTTTCATACTACAATGCAGATAATTTTTATTACACTCCTTTCAAAGTTAGTATTATATAGTGCTTGACTACAGAGTGACCATTATAACAGGTAGACAAGAAACAATACAATCAGGTTGAATAACTAGGAAGCATAAAGAGCTGTACTAGTACTACTGCTAAAATCAATTATGTTTAGAAATCATTTTAATGGGACATTGTAGGCACTCCGACCACTTCAGCTCTTTGAAGTGGTCTAGGTGCAATCTCCTATAACCCTTAACCCTAAAGTGGTATTTTTAGAAACTGCAATAATTAACTGCTAGGGTTAACTCCTCCTCTAGTGGCTGTCTATGCATGAGGACTTCCAGTAAAACGCAATCTGGGAACCAAATGCTGCTGCTAGCAGTGACCTTGGTGGTGGATGATGTGGCAAAACATCAAGAAAAAGGAATATGAGAAGGTGAACAAATAGCAAGGGGTGAGGGCAGTAGTAGTCACAGTTGTGATAGGAGCACTTGGGGCTGTCGCCCAAGTTAGAAGCGTGCCTTCAGCAGATTCTAGGTGGATATCTCTGTCCAGAACAACTAAGATACTCTGCAGAACCCTCAGACTCCCAAGCCTCTGAGGAATACACAAATATACCACTTGGAGGGGTGAGAAAATCATTGTATATGTCTCCTTTCTGCCACACGCACTACATACGTCCAAGGCTGCATACCAGGTGCGAAGTATTCTGCCTGCTAGTAAAAAGTAGAGGGCACATCCTAAGGAGAGGTGATTTAGAGCATAGGTGCCCAAAAGGTAAGTCCTCAGATGTTTTAAAACATCATGGAAGCTGATGTTTTAAAACATCTGAGGACTTACCTTTTGGGCACCTATGCTCTAAATCACCTCTAACAATCCACTGCAGGATTCTCTAGTGCCAGGAAAAAGGTTTTGTTTTCCTGGCACTAGAGAATCCCTTTAATGTGATACAGCCACTCCGCTCATGTCTTTTAATAATATGCATGTCTGCCCTGTGCAATATTGATGTATGGTTTCCACTTACTAGGAACTTGTTCTTGTGGACATTGCATTAGCCTTCAATAAGCATGATCAAACTCTTACCCGTTTAAGTGAATTAGAAGATGATTTCCTTTGTTTTCTTACTCTGTATGCATTCATAGATAGACCTCAGCAGCTGGATCTCCTGTAACAATATTCCTGTCGAATTAATATTTTTTTGTTTCATATGTTATGAAAACTGCAGTAAAACAACTGAATAATAATTTTCTTTACATCCATATGTTCCCTGAGTTTGATTCTCAGCGTATATACAGTGTAAACACCCACATGGCTCTCATCCCATGCAGTCACCTCCTTGCCACCATTACCACCATTTACCTACATTGTTAGCAGTACTTTACCTTGGTCAACTATAACTTCCAGCGTATTTTATCTTGTTTATATAAATATATATGAGCTAACCTGTTTTATATGAAGCTCATAATTTTGTTTAGGATTATATCAGTGTTGAAAACCTTTCTTTGTTATAATAGTAGACTTGTTATCTCCAGCATAACTCGCCTTACTTAGTTTGATTTAAGTTGATTTGCTAAAAATTGGTTTTGTCCACCGTTTTGTTGGAAACTAAAACATTTTGACTACTTTAGGCAGAAGACTAAGGAGGAAGAAGTTTAGCTCAGCACCAATGGGTAAATCATTTATTAATTGCAAAAAAGGGCACTCTGAGCTAGGGTTTCTAATGCACTATAGAGAAAATGCATTTTATGCAAAAGTCTGTGTATATCCAAATAGTGTAAAAAAATAAAAACTCCACTATTTGCTGTAGATCTTCATGCTCCACATCTTCTGCACAGAGCTCTCCACAAACCAGGAAGTGATTTAGGCATTCATGGTGTTTTCTTGCTATAAGCACTTATTACAGACTCGTCAAGTCACACTACTGTATCTGTTTGACATGTCTCTAACAATCCAGATAATGCGACAGACCTGCTTTCTCATCCGGTGACAGGAGTCCTGCTGGAAAGTGCAACACAGGTACGTTTAAATCAGCTTGCTGTGCACTTGAACAGGCACTCCATCTGTGATGTATCAAACATACTCCTTGGGCTAGCCCCTGACCACCCCCTCTCTTGGAACATTTGACATATGATCTAATTCCATAAAAAGTGTTTTTGAGAGTCCTAGATCGATTGTCTGAATCTTAGTGTAGAATGCCAACACATGAACTACAGTACCCAATTACAGAAATATTTTGGGGACATTAATATTTAAAAGATATTAAACTCCTCTAGCATAACTGTTACAAATCCTGCACTTAATGTCAAAGGTGTGATATCCAGTATTGCCTATTAAAGTGAGGTTTGCAGATTTAAAAGAAGGCTACAGCATTCAGTTTATATGTTTCTAAATGTAAATTCACTGAAAATAGCCTCAATTTAGATAAAACCATTTTAAGCAACCTTCCATCCTAACCCTAATTATTAGCAAATATTGTTCTCTTATTATACAGTTTTTTTAATTTAATGAAACGCTGCATTCAGACAATGTCTATTCACCAAACAAAGGATAAATTATAATATATAAACTCATGTTGTCTGCCCAGGTTTCAAAACTCCAAGTGGGCTGATTAATGTTAAAATTCATAGTGAAGATTAAGACAATAGAGGTCTTTTGCTTGTGGCATTTAAATTTCTGAAATTCTTCTGTCACAAAGGTTGAGATTAATGATCCTTTATAGCCAATCTCTTCATTGCTATGATATGTGAATCTATAGACTAGCTAAGATTAGGTTTGGTAGATGTTTGTACAGGTCTATTTAATGTACATTCCATATAACACGGACACCGTTATCCTTAGTAAGTATAGAAAAGTTAGACGGAAGAAGATAAATCTGCAATGTATGTTAGAATGTAACAATTCTTTTCACATGTAGAAAAAAAAAAAATAGAAAAAGTGTTGGTGCTTATTGTGTTTGCCTGCTAAATGTGCTAGGATAACATAGTAGAACTTAGTTATTCATCAAACTATGAATTATGGAGAATTGACAAGAAGATTATAAGTTTTTGACTAAAACGGTCTTGCTGTAGAAATACACCGTAAGAGTGATTATGTAAGGCCTCTTAAGGGAACACTCCAAGCACCATAGTCATTCCACACACTGTGCTCTGGTGCACGCCCTAATATAAGTAGTCAGGCTCTGCATGGTTCTTAAACTGGACAAGGGGCATGGGGCCCTTTCCTTTGCTTGACTACTTACATTGGGTATGGGGCACTAGGGTTATCTGTCTGCAAAATGAGTTTAAATTTACATTAAAAAAAAAAAAAACTTTTTAAAATACTTTTTTATAACAAGAATGCAAGTCAACTCGAAGGCTACTATATCTACATATACACTTTTATGGTGAAGATTAGAAAAGCAAAATAAAAAACAGGTGCTTTTTTTGAGCAAACTGCTGAAAGGGAACATGGAACCGAATAGACAGTCTCTCAACATTTAGCATTTTCACCACTTGAGTTTCTTATTAGACAAACTTGTGTGTATTAGCAATAGACCGCCCTAGTTATGCTGCATATGAGATCTATCCTATGATTTTATCAATGTTTTTTGGTTTGGAGGACCACATCTCATGATTTAAAATAACCGACTACAAATACATTTTTAGCAGTATGATTACATAGTTAGAAAGACTGAGCTTGTAAAATGCAGCAAACAATTATTCCATCAGCTGTTCAATCTCCTTTGCTTTATGTCACATTTGTTTTTTAAATAGGTCATTAAAATATAGAAATGTCATGTTTTTGTCATGCCAGTAGACTGGTAAAAAAGAACCTTAAAAATAAGAGGTTTGTACTTATTGTGCATTTCACATTCTACATAATTTGGATGTTCAGTCTACGTTTAGTAAATATTATTTGTGATATGAAATTTTAATACTATGTACCTTGTATTGTTGAGATTGTGTTCCCTGAGTTCATACTACTTGTTTGTAGTGGTATACTACACCATAAGTAAATATTGTAATAAAACTTCTAGTTCAAAGACTTTGAATTTATGGCTGTTCAAACTTCCAATAAAACAAATGGCTCTATACCCAGGCGTGCTTTTGCTCCATAAAACATGAAATCTCAGAAAACAAGTAAGGAACAAAGGTCATGCAATAGAATAGACTCCGACTTCCTCAGGAGTTGAAGGGAGGTTCTTGTAGCCATGACAGCAGATTGTAATGTCATTGCAGGTTTTGTTTCTGAGTTACTAAGAACTGAAAGTAAAGCCGCATTTGCTGAAAATCTCTGGAATGTTCTGCTTGAGGCTCCGCTTTAACCAAAGAGTTTGTAATAGAAAGATGTCAAGGACAGAATTGTGGATTGCAGGTGTGAAGTGCTTAGATCTGTCATATATTGAAATGCCACATAGAGGTCCATTTGTGTAGATTTCTATGTGGTATTCGGGGCAATAGTCCCCCAGGCTGCCCAACATTCTATCTATTCTTGCTGTTAACCCAGCCGGTGCCAGCATTAGGAATATACAGTTCTGGCAGCATTGCCGGTATAGTTTACAGCTGGCAGCCAGCCGCTTCTGCAGGGATGGTGAGGCAGGTAGCGCGGTACATGACTTGCAATCTCTGGCACCAAATGTGCGGAGATAACAAGAGGCAGGCACTTACTGCACATACACAGTATACAGGCACTAAACGGCCTCCTACTAGACACCAGGGAGATTCTGAGGATGTAAGTTTTTGTATTTACTGCTTATTGGCATGATATGCCAAGTTTATGCATTTAATGTTCATTGCCTTGATATACAAGGTTTATCATCAATAGCATTCCCTTGCTAAAAAAAATCCTTCAGAAATCTTTTTACTAAATGCTTGCCTGGTTGGGGAGATATCCCTTATTGATTAGTGATGTCCAAGTGTCAAGTGGGCAGGGCAATTGCTCCCAGAGCTGCTCTCTAGCCACTTTTCACATTTAAATGCCCAAGTGCGTAATTCTTTTTATTCAATAATCGTGTATATCTACCAACACATCTATTTTGCTTGTGTACTTGTGTCTATCTCTGATGTTAACAGGTGGGTTGGTAAAATTGTCCTTTGGGCCATTAAAAAGATTTTGCCCCCCATGCCACAAGTTTTCAGCCCTCTCCTACATCTGTCCGATCCATGGTGATTACTTTTATGTTTCATTATTATCCTGGGGTATCACAGGGCTCCCAACAGTCCTGCCTTCAGGCTCCTGCCCTGATTTAATTCCCAAGACACCAGGTAACTGTCCTTGGAGAGTAACACAGAGCAAGTGCATTATTAGACGTGCTTGCGCTGTGAATCGGGTACAGGGACCATGCAATGCCCCCGGAATGTTGGGAGATATGCTATATCTTGTGTACAAACTGCTTGCTGCTTACCATTTTTATGCTGTAGTTCTATTCCACCTTGTCATGACTGCTTCCGATGCAAAGTGCGTAATGTAAAGATTATACCTTTATGGAATACTCGTAAGTGGCAGTTACTTTAAAAAGTGGTTTAATACCACTACCACAATACCATGTTGCAAGACATTCTAGTAAAGCATTAACATTATTAAAGGTGAAACATATATCAGAACACATTTATGAAACCTATATCAGCTGTAAAAGATGTATGAATGGAAGTTTGTTCCTGTCATGTATGTCTTGTGAAAATACAGGGAAATGCATTTTTTATTTTTACTAAATAACTGTAAAATAATCCTTATGTCTCCCAAAAATTGATTTTGCTAATTCATTAGTCTGAAAAACCTGTACATTGTAAGCTATATTGTTTGAGGAATAACCTTTTTATACATTTTAAATAAGCTAATGTGTCGTGGAGGTTTACCCATTGTCACAAACACCATCACTCACAGGCAGGCACAACACTTGCTTTAGTGGGTGAACAGGTTAAAAATCACTATTTCTCTGCACTAGGCCAAAAAAAATGATTTTTAAAAATTCATCTTGGCACCACTTACGCCTATAAAGGCAGTCCAGGCAGTTATTGTTCTGTCTGCTTTACCTCTTCAGCTCCTTTTCCAGCCTGGCCTAGCTATTTGTAACTTTTCGGGACCAAGCAGTCAGCCAACAGGTCTGAAGACTCTGCTACTGGGATCCCTGAACAAAGCAACCAGGACACACTGTTCCAAAAGGAACTAGCATGCAAAGCTTATTTTTACTCAGGACTAGCCCCTATGCGCATAACATTAAACTTATGGTGACAAACGAAATCTAATGCAAATAACCAAGTCATCTGGGGAAACAACTCTTTGCTACAATGTTCGGTGATATAAAGGACACCCATCATATTATTCTGTTTTATAATATACAATATCATTGCAGGATTTAAATTTGTAGTAAGTTCTACTCCTACTAAGTTGCTCAAACGGTTTCTTTTTTTTTTTTTTTTTTTTTACCTGATAGATGTAACTTTAATCTTTAAATCTCCTTTATAATATACTGATGTATTCAATGAATGGGTGCTTTTTATTGAAGAAGAAAAATCTCTTGGTCCATACCCTAATGAAATATGCATTGCATTGATGTTCTGCATACTGTTCTAAGTAAATCTAAGATTTTATTAAGACACGGAGGCTCCTATTATGCTGCACTCTTTCTTTATTTCCCTCCGCAGCAAAGAAAAAACTTTATAAACATAACCAATAGTAACATTAACAGTCTCAGGTGTAATCTTCCTAGTAACAGGAACAGCCAATCAGGATCCACTTCTCCAGCATAATAGGCTCTGTCAACCAATCCTGTTCCTCTTTCTTTGCTGCTCCCTCAGTTAAGTATATCTGATCCCTCAGGCTCCTTAACTGTGGGATTAGTTTTATATTGAATTACTTTATATTGAATTACTTTCATATTATATTAATATTTCATTTCATAGTATTAATTTTCTAGTATTAATTTTTTTTTTTTTTTTTATATGTGTTACTTTATTACCTTTTACTTGGTATTATTGATGTGCTACTGTAGAAAACGTTTCTAGGGACATCCTTCATAGTTGTCCCTTTATTATTTTATTCTGCTGAATTTCCCCTTTAAGTTTTTCCCCCGCTCCAGCCGATCGCCCCTCAGAGCCTAATTTGCAGGGGCTCGGGGACGTCGGCTGGAGCCGCACCCGGCGCTTCGCGCCCTCCTGCCGTGCCCGACCGCCGACTACAGAGCTCAGTTATCAGCTCCCTGCTCGCGGCGTACTTGTGCGCGCTGAGCGCTACACATTTCGCCGCGAGCAGGGCTTACCGGACTCTCTGCCTCCTCTGCACTGCTCCGGCGGCCATTTTCTGTTTTTCCCGCGCGCGGCACGTAGCTCCACCCCCAACTCCCGGTCCTCGGAGTTGGGTTGCAGCTACAGTGGCGGTCGGATGGCTCCTTGCCCCCCTCCTCACCTGTCTCATTTAATTGTGCTTATTGTTTTGTGAGTACTTATTTTCTCTTAAAGGTATATTCCCCCTTTCTATCTTTGGGTTACTCAACCCATCTAGGTCAACTCAGTTCATTTATTTAAAGGGCCAGTGGTATACATAACATGCCTGGGGATAAAGATGTACCCTCTGGGTCTCTTATCAATAATTTGGGGTCTGTTAAAACTACCCCAGGGGTACCTGAAATTGGTGCAACTAACCCAGCTGATTTTGAATCTACTGCTGATATGCAGCTTATGTTTGACAACACCATGTCCCATGTGGTGACTAAGGCCCTCACATCAGCAATGGGACTGATGTCTGAATCTCTGTCACAGACTATTACTCACGCTATACTTGGGGCACAAAAGTCGACCCAACCGGTCGCTTCCCAGGCTTTGCCTGCAGTAACCCCTTCCCAACCTCACGTTGGCCGCAAGGCCACTGCAAAAACTAAACACTCTTCAATCTCACAGATGGACAGCTACACACCTGTCACAGATGGCGCGCCTAATATACCACTGCGCAAAAGAGCCACTAGCCGGGCAAAATCGGCTAGGTTATGGAAGCGGGCAAAAGCCCAACTAGAATCTGAGTCTGATCTCAGCGAGATTGAAGAGGTCACTGATATGGATTCGGAGGATCCATCAGATCCCCAATCAGAGGGTATGGTCGACGACCATGACCCGAGTACACAGATTGCACCTCCATCTGAGTCGTATGACATGGAGCTTAAAGTGCCAGACGATGCCACCAGATTAGTTGACCCCTACGGGGAACCTCTGTTCGACCCCGATGACCTATGTCATCCAAGGTCAGCGGACTGGTCACCTTCGGCCCATGTGGCCAAATACGTGGCATCGCGGACTCGCAAACCTTTAAATAAGGTGACACGAAGCAAATTGCGGGCAGAATGCCCACGCCCCACTGTCCCTGACGAGGCCTGCAGAACAACTGCAGTTGACCCAAAAATCATATAATTCTTGGGCAAGACTGGCTGGAAGCCTAATAAGGGCCTTGATTTCTCCCTGCGCAACTGCCAGGACAAGATTTTAGACATATTGGGCCCGGCAACAAAATTTTTTGATATGGTCGAAAGTGACCAAGAATTAGATCGTTCCGCCATAAGTGGTTGGATACAAAGAGTGATTTGCCTGATCGGCAATGCCAACTGTGCGGTGGCCACAGAGCGTCGCAAAGCGATTTTATTAAAGATAGAACCAAAACTGGTGAACATGGCTATAACCGAACCGGGCGCCCAGGCCCGTGGCCTCCTGTTCGGAGACAACTTTGTCAAGGAGCTTGGCTCCTTTGTTCACACTTTCACTGCCCTAGACAAAGCGCAGTCAAGCATGCGCAAGATTTTCCAGCCAAAGGTTTTTGGTGGGGCCGGAAGAGCCAGGAGCCGTCTGTCCGGCCGTGTCAATAGGGGCTCGTTCCGACAGAGCCGTGGCTCCTACACTGGACATGCCTCCTTCACGGAGCACCGCAACGCCCCGGTTTTCTTCCCACAACGTGGGCGACCATGGGTGGCTCGTGGACCACGTGGCTCCCGCCCAGGCAGATGACCTTATGGTAAGTACTCTCCTGTTTCCTTCTTCCCTATGGGCAGTGGGGGGCAGACTCCGACATTTTTCCCATGTATGGTCACACATCTCGTCAGATGCTTGGGTACTGAACACGGTCAGAGGGTACACCTTAGAGTTCATATCCCTCCCGATACAACTCGCCCCGCCACGGGGCATGCTATTTTCTCACCAAGACGCTTCCCTTGTAACCAAGGAGGTCGCAGAATTGGCACACAAACGGGCCATCTTAGAGATCCCCATGGCTACCCCAGGGTATGTAAGCAACCTATTCTTAGTTGCCAAAAAAGGCGGCGGCGTCCGCCCAGTTATCAACTTGAAACAGCTCAACACTTTTGTGGCCTACAACCACTTCAAAATGGAGGGCATACACTGCCTCCGAGATCTCCTCCAACCGTTGGACTGGATGGTCAAGTTAGACCTGCAGGACGCCTATCTTACGATACCAATCGCACGTCAGCACCAGGACTTCCTCCAATTCATATGGCAAGGAAGGAAATGGAGATTCACATGTCTCCCTTTCGGTCTGTCCTCAGCCCCATGGTGTTTCACCAAACTTATGAAGCCCGTGGTGGCTCTGCTTCGAAGTCGAGGGGTTCGTCTCATAATCTACCTGGACGACATCCTTATCATGGGTCGTTCCAACCACATTCTCGACACCCATCTGTCATGGACTCAGACTCTTTTGCAAAATTTGGGTTTCCTTATCAATTGGAAAAAATCCATCCTAACCCCTACACGACACATAGAGTTTTTGGGCCTCATCGTGGACTCCACTCTACAGACCCTACAACTGCCGGCAGCGAAACTGTCCACCATGAAGAAGGAAATCAGGCGTACTCTGACGACCCCCCTGATCTCCCTAAAACAATTGGCAAGAGTGGTCGGCCTCTTGGCGGCTTCCATACAGGCCATTTTCCCAGGCCCTTTACACTATCGAGCGCTACAGCGCCTACAAGCCTCCCATTTGAGAGACGGGACCGCATACACGGACATGATCGCTCTGGATACAGAAGCAAAGACAGAACTCAGATGGTGGCTATCCCATATGGACGCCTGGAATGGCCGAGCCATTTTCGGTACCGAACCGGATATGATCATAGAATCCGATGCGAGCTTGCACGGCTGGAGCGCACGCTGTGGCACTGTTTCTACCGGTGGCAGGTGGGCCGAAGTGGAGTCGATGCTTCACATCAATTGCCTAGAACTCCTGGCCGGTTCTTTTGCAATCCGCAGTTTTTCTCCAACTCAAGCCCGATGTGCCATCCTTTTGAGGATGGACAATGTATCGGCAGTCCGTTATATAAATCACTTGGGCGGCACGAAATCGAAGGTCCTGGCGAATTTGGCACGAGACTTTTGGCAATTTTGCCTGGCACACGGCATTTCGGTCACAGCAGAGTACATTCCGGGCCTCAACAATACCACGGCGGATTGGTACTCAAGGCACCTCAGGGATTCCAGCGACTGGCACCTGGAACCCAGGGTCTTCCAAGACATCCAGTCCCTATGGGGTCCTCTGGACAAGGACTTGTTCGCTTCCCGTTTGAACACCCAACTTCCCAGATTTTTCAGCTGGAGACCGGACCCGGCAGCGCTGGCAACAGATGCCTTTACTCAGGACTGGTCCTCCGAAAGGAACTACGCGTTTCCTCCTTTTGCGTTGATTCCCCGCTGCCTACTACAACTACGGCGACAGACGGGAACGGCAGTGCTCGTGGCGCCATTATGGCCGTCTCAACCATGGTTTCCTTCCCTGTTGGAGATGGCGATAGACGTACCCCGTACTCTCCCACACTTTGATTACCTACTTCGAGACCCGGACGGGTCCCCCCACCCACTGGTTCAGCAAGACTTATTACACCTCATGGTATGGCTGATTTCCGGGAACCCTACTCAATCGAAGGAGTTTCGGAATCGACTCTCCAACTTCTCGAGAGCGCATGGGCACCCGGCACGAGACAAGCTTATAAATCTGCTTGGCGCAAATGGCACGATTGGTGCATGGAACGGAATTTGGATCCCATATCAGCTCCTCTGACTTCGATCCTGCAATTCTTAACCTCCTTGTTTGAAAGCGGCAAAGCATATCGCACGGTGAATCTCTACAGATCGGCCATTTCAAACTCACACCAAGGCATCGAGGGCGCACCGATAGGACGCCATCCACTGATATGCCGACTCTTGCGCGGCATCAGATTCACAAGACCTCCGCTACCACGCTATTCCGTACTGTGGGACGTCTCCATCATCCTCAACCTCCTCGAATCTTGGCCAGATAACGCAACACTATCTCTGAAACACCTGTCGGCGAAACTGGTTATGCTACTATGTCTCATATCCTGCAAACGGGTATCAGACGTTAGAGCCTTAGACGTCACCGCACGGTCTTATACTCCGGAAGGGGTCGCTTTCGATATATCTCGGAGAACAAAAACCTCTACGAAGAAGGTGACATATCCAGCCTTTCCTGACAAACCTCGCTTGTGTCCGGTTCAATGTCTGCGAACCTATGAACTTCGTACCAAGGCGTTGCGGGACCCGTTTGGCATGAACTCTTCATCTCCTTCCAGAGACCACACCTACCTGTGTCTACCACGACCCTGGCTCGCTGGGTCAAATGGATCATGGCTACGGCAGGCATAGACACTTCCATATTTTCGCCACATTCCATACGAGGAGCAATGGCTTCAAAAGCCTCTTCGATGGGTTGTCGCCTGGAAGACATTCTGAAAGCAGCCGACTGGTCTTCAGAATCTACCTTCCGTGACTTTTACTTCAAACCAATACACCACTTTGCAGGAACGGTAGTTTCTCAGCTTTAAACCAGCATAATAGGAGCCTCCGTGTCTTAATAAAATTCACAGATTTTACTATTACCATGACGTAAAGTCATGATTTTATTAATGACACGGAGGCGAGTATTATCCCTCCCTCCCACCCGGCGACGGGGGAAGGATAGACGGAAGTTGGGTAAGTTGACCTACGGTAAGTCATTTTACCATGTCTAGTTGTTACAGTTGTAATCGCCAGATGGTTACATTACAGTTGTACTTAGATCAAGGTAAGTCAGTTACGATCACTGCTTACCTATCTGGACACCCACATGTATAGGTTACACAACAATATTCACTTGGACACAACACTGACCAAACACTATCTTGAATACCTATGACTATGCATACACTAAGTTTTATGCAAAGATATTACCATATTTTTCCTCTCTTACAGCATAATCTGCCCATCTATTCCGGGAAAATCATGTTCTATGCAGTTCAACGTTTTATTGGATAATTTTACTTCTTCGGGATTGCAAATAAAGAGGAACAGGATTGGTTGACAGAGCCTATTATGCTGGAGAAGTGGATCCTGATTGGCTGTTCCTGTTACTAGGAAGATTACACCTGAGACTGTTAATGTTACTATTGGTTATGTTTATAAAGTTTTTTCTTTGCTGCTGAGGGAAATAAAGAAAGAGTGCAGCATAATACTCGCCTCCGTGTCATTAATAAAATCATGACTTTACGTCATGGTAATAGTAAAATCTGTGAATTATGTGGTTACATAAATGAAGACCTTGGCTTTTATTGTAGTGATCATGATTCATTCATCATGAAATCCTGTTACTTGGGCAAAGGCCTTAGCAAACAATTGTAAACAGAGGGACGTCTTTCTGTTTTGCTCGGAGCACAACACTAGATTAAATTGTGCACAGACAGTCTGTCTTTAATTTACTTATGGCAGGACTGCTTGAATATCTTACATATGCATATTGTTCTTGAAAGTGTGTGTTGCCGAGTTGATTGATAGTGACGCAGGTAAATGCACACAGGTCGTTGTGTGGTTTTTGGCACCATTTACATTGCTAACAATCTTATTTTTCTAACCTGATATGAAAAGCAATTTGTTGTTCGGAAACCAGTATGTTCCCTTGCTTTGCAAAGCAATGATTTACAAAAGCCTGCAGAGTGATCTGAATAAAGAAATGTACTGCGTGGCACTCTAGAAAGGGAGATTGAGAGTATTGCTTCGGTCTTTGAGCCACACAATGGTTGATTAGGATCAGACATAAAGGCACTGATAGATGTCTCCAGCTTTCACTGTGCAATTACAAACAAGCACTATGTGTTATTGAGGAAGTGTGGGCTCCTTAATATGACTTTCTATTGCCTTCCAAAGTAAGCTTATTTACATCTTCTTTTTTTATAGAGACAAAAGTATTTCAGCACCTCCTAATGAAGCATGAAAACACAGTACTTTACCAATAATTGCCAGGCAGATTTTCTAGAATCACAGGCAAATAGAATTATAGAAGTGTGCTTCCATACAAAGTACAAATATATTTTACATTTTATTTTTGTTCAGCGGGCTTTGAAACTAAAGGATAGTAAGTCTTGCATCTTATGTGCCTGCAACATATGGGTTAGACATTCAGATTAGGGATGCACCGAAATGAAAATTCTGGGCCGAAATCGAAAATTCAGGATGCCCTTGGCCAAAAATCAAAACCGAAAATTATTTTTCCCCTAATGATTTTAAAAAAAAAGTTGTTTTCTTATAATTGGTTTAAAATTAGACTTTTTAATTAATTTAATTAATCCTTCCTGCTTAATGTTCCTCTCTCCCACCTCCTTCTTTTTTTAGTGTTCTTTTCTCCCCTCCCCTGTCCCTGTGTCCCCCCCTCCCTCCCCTGGCCCATAGTGTTCCTTCCCCCATCCCATAGTGTTCCTTCCCCCATCCCATATTGTTCTTTCCCCCATCCCATAGTGTTCTTTCCCCCATCCCATAGTGTTCTTTCCCCCATCCCATAGTGTTCTTTCCCCCACTCCCCTGTCCCATATTGTTCTTCCCCTCCCTCCCCGTTTATTATTGTTCTCCCTCCCTGTCCCATATTGTTCTCCCTCCCTATCCCATATTGTTCTGCCACCGTCCATATTGTTCTTCCCCCTCCCTTCCTGTCCCATAGTGTTCTTCCCCGTGTTCTTCAGCCCCCTTTCCCCTGTCCCATAGTGTTCTTTCCCCCTCTCCTGAAGCATCCCTAATACAGATCATTTTGAAAAAAGATTCTTAACACCTTAAGGACCACCAATGGGCTTTGTCATTATAAAAAAAAAAAAAAAAGTTCTTTATAAATCCTACTTTAAAATGGAATGACCCATCTGATTAATGCCTCCATGGCTGCACGCAGTAGCACAAACTAAACAAATTATTTTATTTCATTTTTTTTATTTTTTATGACCGATTAAATGTAAGTTCAAATCAATGTATTTGTCATTAATCACAGAGATTTTTTACCCCTATATAATCTTGCCCCTACCCTTTACCCTTGCCACTTCAAAAATCTTTAACCCTGCGTGTTTTTACACAGCTGCATACGCTCACTATACTCACATATGCAAACACAGTACATTACAAGAAGAAATATGCACTTAACTACACATATACATATGCTGGTGTCACACTAGTGCTTTTTTTGGGGGGGGGAGGGAGAAGAGCGTAAGGAGCATTATCTAAAATAATGACTGCATCCCCCCCCCCCCCAAGTATAATACATCAGATAAGTTCTCTAACTGGATTTATGAAATGTGCAGAAATGTATAATAATGGACTTATGGTTACTTATCTTTTTCATACACTTTAGCTGAATGAAATAATTAATTGGTTATCTCTGATTTGTCTTATGTAATAAGAATTTAGAATTTAATTTTTATTTTTTACCTATATCTCATTCTAAAACTGTCCAAAGATACTTTGAAAATTGTGTTTAATAATTCCTTAAACTATTTCTAATTCAGGCTTTATCTGGCCGTGTGATAAATGTTTTTGTATATTTCATGAAATCCATTTTTATTCTGGGTAGCGTACCATGCTTAATCTTGCCATCATTGAATAATAGTAGTTTGCATCTGATTTATTGCTCTGCTTGGAAATACTGACACAAATGAGCTGCAGAACATATCGCAAAGTTTTTGTCATCAAAACAAAGAAGCTATGTGTCGGCAAACTAATTGACTAAATAAGAAAAATTCACAATGTGAGCATTAGTTAGGGAAGTCAATTATTATTAAATTCTAATATGTGAATGATGTAGCAGTACACTGAATAAATTAGTTTGTTTGCTTTGCTCAACTAGATCCCTCACCACCCTTTCTGAATTGTAGAGTAATATTGTGTACCCATGCATTTCAATAAGGATGTCTGTGTGAAAGAGCGAGAGTGAGTGAGAACAAATTATAAAGACATTGTTTAGAATGCATTACATGCAACTAATATCATAAGGTCTCTGTGTTTGAATACTTATATAGACCTTAGACAAGTGGTATTGTGATTTACACAATCAGTGAATATGACATTTAAGTGATTATATAGTGTTTGGAATATAAAGTTGTATTCATTAAACTATAGTGCCCTCTGGTCCGCACCACCAGATAAAGTTTAAAAAAAAAAACAAAACAAAAAAACCTTTTTTTTTCAAACTCACCCAATTCCAGCGCTGATGTAAGTCGACGCTGGGTCGATGCTCCACCTCCTCCATCATCATCTGACATGGAGGTGGGCTAATGCGCATGTGCGGTGAGCACAATAGGTCCTCCCCCCAATAGGAAAGCATTGCCTCAATGCTTTCCTACAGTGATTTTACGGATGCTGGGTGTCCTTATGCAGAGGGTGAGGGTGTCGTTTTAAGCAACATAGAGTCCATTAACATCCAGGAAGTGCCTCTAGTGGCTGTCTTAGTCCTGTGAGATAATGATTGCAGTTTCTTTAAAACTGCAATGATTTACATTGCAGGACTAAGTGGGACTGGGGCATTGCATCCAGACCACTTCAAAGAGCTGAAGTAGTCAGTGTGCTTATAGTGCCCCTTTAATGTAGAAGGTATTTTTCCAGCCCTCTTTGAGACTTCCTTCCTTCTCATTTTCTGGTACTTACTCTATGTAGTATACTAATTTCATTATCTTGTGCAGCAGTAATTAACCACTCCTGTTGTTATCTGTCATAACCTGATCACCAGTGTAGGGTCTCAGGTTCTCGTGTGAATTCAAATGGTCCAATGACACAGCTGTGGTAATGGAAAACAATTTGTGCTCATGTGAGGACATTCTAAATTCTTGGTGTACAAGGAGGTTCTTTTCAGGAAACCTCTAATCAAGTATAAAAGCATATGAATCAATATAACTGGAGCTTATAAGCAACTTAATAATTTGTGGGTTTGTGATTAAAAAAAATAAAAAAAAAATCAATCAAAAGCATTTAGTTCTAGTGGCTGTTTACTACTGTGATCTATTTTTGGTTTACCAGGACATTTGCAAGAAATAAATATTCAGCCATTGGAAAGGTTCCACACAATTGATTTTTGGCACACTTTTTAAAAGACTTGTAATTCCATCGCAAAGATTCCACAGATCTTTGCTTTTTCATGTATTACCTCCAACTCAGAGGACAATTGTCCTAGCTCGTAGTATAATCTCCATGTGCTTAGACACACTTGAGGTGTTTGTTGGGATACGTTTTGCATGGTCCATGTGGATACCTGTGTGGTTTGATGATACAATGTACATCATTCACTTTTTCTGTATAATTCCTTGAAAACGATGCACAGCTACACACACATGTATATGTTAATCGATGTAAACAAATGTGGTCTGCATGGATGCATGCAGGTTGTGGGTACCAACTCACTGCACTTTCATGTGTAATATGCTGACCCTTTATAACAATGTGTGATGTACCAGCATCTTGTGTTTTTTTTAATTTATAAAGTGTATAAGATTCTAATTTCCAGAATGTATTAAATTATCTAGTTTTTCTTTTTTTTTTTTTCTTTCTTTCTTTCAGATAACAACACTTATAAACCATAAAGAAAAACCAAAGAAATCAGAGAAGACTTTGCAAGCTATACAGAGGGTGGGCCAGGCTGTAAATCAAGCTGTGGGGAGGTTTGTCACTGTAGGAGAAACCATAGGCAATGAAAACCGTGAGCTGAAAGAAGAAATGGGCTTTGCCTGCAGCGAAGCCAGACGAGCTGGTGAGTAGATCTTGAACTTGTTTGATAATGGTTTAATTGGAAAGCCAGCTGTCCAGATGCTGTTGACCCACTGAGCGCTCTGGTAAAAGAGGAGATACGTCTCCTTCCCTGCATACTGTGTCTTACTGTTCATTAGGAATCAGAGACAGTCTCCTTATTAGGCCAGTGTTTTTAATGCCACAATAAGTCCCCTGATTTTGTGTACTTTTGATGACTTTTTCAGCCATTTTGTCGTGGACTGGAATATACCTGCAATTACACAGAAAAATAAGTAAAAAAACGTTATACCTGAAAGGGTACAATTTTTGGCACATACTTACCTGCAACCGGTTATCTATGCCCGCATCTATAAACCTGACAAACTGGTGACCCAGTTAAATGTTCATTCACATACCTGTAATTATATTGCGATATAATGACATATTAAACATATCCTAGCTATGTGACTTCATTTAAACAAACAAAAACAAGGTATGGCTATTTTTCTTCTTTGTGGTGTAATAAACCCACAGCATGCATCAAGCAGAAGTAATAAAGGACATATGGTCTGTAATAAAGGTATGTATTTACTATTCTGCTGTATAAAATAATTTCCCTAGTGTACAGAAATTTTATAATAATTGATTTCAGTGTCATGCCTGTATTCTTTATGCAGTGCTGCCCAACAGAACAAAAATATTTAACGGAATGTATTCCATTTAAAAAAAAAAAAGTAAAACAAACAGCTTATGTATTTATTGTATGTATGTTTACTTTGTATGATATGCTTCTCTACAAGAAGAATTTGATTGGGAGAGAGTGGCTGTTGCTGCACATGTACCCTATGTCCCCACTGCTTCTTTTAAGGAATCAATGAATTGGACAAGTCATCACAACCTCTGTAGTGGTGACAGCAGCAAAAATATGATGTCACTCCCTCCTTGCATGTTAGATTCAGAAACCCTATGGGAGAGAAATGGAAAAATAACAGATTTGCCACACTGAAGGCTCACAAGTCATTGGAAATATGCTCATTTGACCAAGAACCTCCAAGACAGTAGTAGCAATCCTCTTTTTAGAAGATAAGGTATGCAGTGCCGTGCTCTCACTGATACCTAAAGAGAAACACTGGCTTCCAAAGTTGGCAGTTTAGGACTTATGTCTGCTATGTACAAGTTATTTAGCTCCTCATAAAGGAGGATATTTTTGCAGTGACCGAAAGGGTTGAAGCTACAAAGTAAAATACTGGAGACTTTAGTAGTTATGCTATAGGCTTATGATATGAAACTGCAAAAATATGTGAGTCGATGTCCGTTGGCAGAATGTTAAGATCTGTGGATTGAAAGAATGTGTTGGTATGGATGAGTAATCGCACTTTGTGTAGTGATTTATCTGCTTCTTTATTGTCTAACAAGCAGGCAGAGGGTCTAAATAAAATATACTATGGGAGCTCTGGCGCTAAAACACTCTAAACATAGAGCAGCTACGCCTAGCAGAGCAGATTACCCACTTTCTCTTCCCGATAAATCACATTAAAACAAAAATGCAAAGCTCACTCTAAAATGCACAAAACCTGTTGTCATATCACTTCAAAAATGAAATATGCCAACCGATACTAAAAGGTGGTGGGGGGCATAAAGCTAACTAATTGAATGAGTGTCTCAAAAATGATGCAGCTCTAATCTGCATGCTAAAACCACATAAGGATGCAAGTAAAAGTTACACAATGTCAGCGATCTCTGGCTCACAACCCACCAATGGCTACTGTAACAAATCTAGATACAGAGAAACAAATCAAATCGGCATGTAACTAAAATCAGATATAATAGCTACTGTTTCATTCCACATAAAAAAAAGGCTAGCATCTAATCTCCAGCCACTGGATTGCTAATGGGCAATAAACTAATGCTGCTATGAAGAATAGTCAAACGTACATAAAAAATATTAATTGAGCAGAATCATTGAATTGTCCATCAACCTTACTTCTGTTTCCTGTTGTGCAGAGCCCGAAAGGGGATGTTAGTGCCTTTAACTTTTGCTCCTGTTTCTTTACAGAGACTTGGAGATAGGCAAGAACTCTGGACATTACATACTTACAATATCAAAGGCAGAGATGGTAGATCTCACTGTCAGCACAATATTCTGAGAGTCTCAATCCAGACGATGTATCCATGAGGCTTTATACTCTGATCCTTCTCGGAAAGTTTCTGCACTCTGTTGTCTGTCTATAACCAGCACATGCTAGTTTGTGGTGATTCCCTAAAATATGAATGTTCTATGAGGCACGACGGCACATGAAAGAAAAGGATGACCCTGATACCAGTCCTATGTTTTAAGATTTCTGACCGCCAGTGAAAATACATACCTTGATAATAGAAAATGTGTTGATGTTTGTTGATGAATGCTCTGGTCTACATTACGTAGAAAAGAAACAATATAATTATGTATGATTCAACTTTGTTTTTTCTTTTTCATCTGTGTTTGGATTAAGGCACATAGCTAGAAAAGTTTAAAATTTTATTTTCCAGTTTACTTATGAATGTATGAACGAACCATTACAAATGTCAGCAGTTTGCTGTGGTTATAGATGTGGACTTAGACAAATCAGGCCAAACTTGTTACAGGTTAGTAAATGTGTCAAGTGTTAGCCCTTACGGGTACAAGATTGGTTTCTATAATTTCTTTTCATGTTCTTGCTAATATTCCAGTGTATTAGCCTCACTCCATTGAATGCTGTATTATTATTACTATTATTATTATCATCATCACCATTTGTATAGCGTCAACAGATTCCGTTTGCATTGTGCTTTTTTTGATGGCCTTTTCTCTGGTGTGCTCAAATATGTGACACCAAACATATGGTTGGATGCTGAATTTGGGACTTTACTGCCAAACCCCAAACTTTTTGTAGGTATGTGAAGAAAGGCCACTAGCAAATAGGGTGTATGGGCTGAAGGTTAATGGCACCATTCTTCTAATGACATGTAGCTATGTTGGCAGAGTAGAGCAAGAGTGAAGTAGCAGGCAGACACTTTACAAACCCAGCATTGTGCATGCTTGTGCTTGGGCCATAATCTTGTTGATCTCAAGGACTATATATGGCCCACTAGGATATTTTCCATGAGGCCACAGTATCTAGGGCTAACCAGGCTATGGCATGTTTATGTATAGTGTGGAGTGTGAATAGTATGACCCATAATAATGAAGTATTGCAGTTTCTTTAAATACTTTTTTTATTATTATTATTGGAGTTACAGAAATTCCTAACACACTTGATGGAAAAAAAGGTATTACAAGAAACTGCAATACTTTATTATTTTGCATCTATTTTACTGTTCATTACAGCAACGCAAATCGCATGGCTAGTATGAACCTCAAGGAGATATGTGCGCTTCATGTGTAAATAAATAATTCATTTGGATTTCCCTCCCCCATAAAACTTAGCCAGTCGTCTCTGACCGTTTCTTGGGTGACTTTTAATAGTGACTAGTTACTGGACGTGCAGAGTAGACACAGTTAAATTCTACAAACTGTGAGACTGCACGCTTAGACTCTACCTAAAAGACTGCAGTATTGAAAACTGTCCTACAAAGAATTTTGGCAGCTTCAAACCACAAGTAACACTAACCAATGTCACCACAAGTAACACTAACCAATGTCATCACAACTCTGGACTCTGGGTGTCTGAGAAACCAATCTCAGTTTGCCTTTGTAGAATTTTGGCTTCCTTTGAACATTTATCAATAAATAGAAAAGTACAAGACCTGAACTGGAAGATGCAATATTCTAGTTTTTATTGTCATCTTACCTTTTCTTAAAAATAAAGTTGCAATATATTATGAAGATGTGTAGGCAAAAAATCCTCATGAAATTCTGAGCTTTAACCGTTGAGAATATTCAGTAGTCTAATAATAATTCAGATACTGGGAAGAGAAATAAGCTTCAGTGTAGAATGCATTATGCTTTAATCTTTTTGGCTATGTATTAGAAAGACAGAGGCTGCTGTATATGTTCTGTGGTTTAAGTGGCTAATACCTTTTATGAGTTAGTTTTCAAGAATAATTGGGTTTTAAACCATTAAGACACATAAGCTGCACCTGAACCACTTAACTATTTAACCAATTAAGTTAATGTAGTGGTAACGTTCAAAGATGTTATGTCCTAGTCATTATCCAAAACTTATGAAGGAAAATACGTGGAACGTTCACTGCTAACTTTAAATGGTACTCCGGAAGCAGCAAGTCATGACGACGTGTATTGTCATTAGTTATTAGGCGGTTTAGGAGGAAAGTAACACATTAACCTCATTGTTTGGCATTCAGGTGGTTAATTCTCAAATTGGTATGTCTGTACTGTACTTTAGCCTGTCATTTAATAGAGAACTGACTGAATGGATTACTTTGCAATGTCATGCAGTACCAAAGCTTAGAATCAGACTCCTGCATTCCCTAAATAACTTTTAGGTCTGCTGACTGCATTGGCCTGTGTTCAATTTCTCTCATCCACAGCAAGCAGGGTGTCAGTCAGGATTTCATGCAATAACAATCCCTTTTTCCGCTCCTGGGCTCTTTCAAAGCCTCCCACTGCTTCCATGGCCTCGGGGTGGATTTTCTTTCCAGGCTTCATGCCAACACTGGTCATATTTTGAGGATTACATTGTTTTGGCTTGTTTTGTGTGTGACAGGATGACGAGCGGGAATTTGTGACGCCATATTTACTGCTCTTGATTTGTTTTTATGACCTATTGTTCAGTCGTTGCCATCTGTATGTGATGTCTACATTATACCTGTTTTGCAGGTGAAGTGCCACTAGTTGCATATAGAGAGACAATGTTGGTTTTTTTTGTGTCATTATATGTAGATTTTGTTATCTTACACAAACAGGCATACAGTAGACCCTCAAGGCACGTAGGCTCAGACTTTTTAGTAGTGGATACAACTGGGAGACAGATATTAGTTCCCTGTTCTATAGTGCTTACAGTCAGATTATATTAGAGAGCCCTGGAGATTGACAGGACTATTTGCTAAACTCCAAATTCTCAGTTAAATCTGAATGGAAAAATGGAGCAAATATAGCTGATCTGGAAAAATTATCCAACTCTGCTATAGTCACAACATGTATGTGCTGGCTGTATGTGATTGTGATACTCTTTCTTGTACAAACAAACATACCCTGACCCATACACTGACACACGAGCACACATTCATTGACCCATGCACAAAAAACTACACATTCTCTGACACGCACACACAGCACAGTCCCAATTACAAGCATCTACCACGATGACTGGCTAAGTAGTGGGTATGCAGCCTAGCCCATGCTCACTTTGCCATACAGAGTGTCGGCTGCTGGGATATTATGTTATGCTATATTGCTATATTTAGCCAGCCACTTCTTGCCATGCACAGGGCCAAACAGCAGCGGCTTCAGTAATGGCAGCTCACTGTGATAATTACCGGTGGGCCAGTCAGACACAGCACCTGCTGGATTTACTTTATCAGACACCAATCACCGCAAGGCGGCACTGCCTCTTGCCTGTGGCAGGGCTAAACGAATTAAGAAAAACAAAAAGCAGACACTAACCAAGGGGCATACTATTATGTTATTATTTGTGTAATTATAGAAAGAACCTATACCATTTTCACATCAGATTATTCCCACCCACAAGGACCATGCGAATCTAAAGGTCAGTAGGGGCATGTTTGGTAACATGGCATGCTCAAGACTCTATTACAGGGGACCATGCAACACCGCTCCCGTACGCTCTGGGATGACTGACTGCCCATGCACTGAGCGAGTCCCAATGGAATAAAGTGGTGTATATTTTTTATAAAACATCTCATTGAGGCTCTTTCCTCCATGTGAGAGAACTGGCAAATTATTTTGCCTTAAATCTCTACATAATCATTATCTGTCCTCAAGCCTCTTCGTAACTGAAACCAGCAGAAGGTTTGAAGAGACTATTTATATTCATTAAGAGTGATTTGAAGATTCTATTTTATATTTATATTTCTGCTAGTACTATATATAGTTCTGTTTGGTAGATTTAGATAGAACAGAACAATTTACCTTTGACAGTTCAGAGTTATGTTTTCACAGGTTTTTCGCATTAAAGGGATCCTGCAGTTTCCTTACCTTGGCCTCTGCTACACCACCACAACTACATTAGATAGGTCCTCCATTGCTCCTCCTCTGCTGCTCTCCAGTCCACTTGCATTTCTTTGTTATTCACCAGTATACTCTATTTGGGGGCAGCTTCCCGAGCAGTCCAAAAATTCCACAGTAATGCCAATACATTGGCTTCTTGCCAGCATCTGAATGAAGTGACGTCATGTCACTCTGTTTCTTTTCCCCTAGCTGGTGCTAGGAAGACTAGACAGGTTGTGGTGGTAGAGGACTCTTATTAGGAGAGGAGATAGGGCAATCTGCCACTCTCATCGGCTCAACCGGACAGTTTTCTGTCTCCCAGGGGCTCGGGTCTGGATTATTGGGAGGGGCTGGGGATGACCCAGCTGTCATGGTCCATGTTGGTACCAATGAGGAAGAGGAAGATCCTAAAGAATTATTTCAGGGAATTAGGTAGCAAACGTAAGAAAAGAACCTCCAAGGTGGTATTCTCTGAGATATTACCCGTGCCACAGTGGAAAGGCAGCTCAAGATTAGAGAGGTCAATGCGTGGCTGAAGTCTTGGTACAAGAAGGAAGGTTTGGGGTTTTTAGAGCACTGGGCCGACTTTGCACTTGGGTACAACCTTTATAGCAGTGATAGGTTGCACCTAAACGGGAGAGGGTCTGCAGTGCTGGGGGATAGGATGGGTAGAAGGCTGGAGGAGGTGTTAAACTAGTTGTAGGGGGGAGGGTCATAGCAATCTACAAAAAAGAGATCGGACTGAAAGGAGATGGGTATAAGGGGGGTGGAGATCGGGAGGGGCAAGCTCAGAACAGAGAAGGTATGTAATGTTGATGATTCACAAAAAGTACAAGTGACTCATAATATTAAAAGTATGCTTACTAATGCAAGGAGCCCAAATAACAAAACGGGGGAACTAGAGGCAATAGCATACACTAAACTATATGACATAGTAGGATGAGTGGCATGACACTAAACTGAAACATGGTGGGATGAGTGGCATGACTGGGCAGTTAACTTAAAGGGGTACAAACTATTTAGGAAGGACAGAAAAAACAGGAAAGGTGGTGAGGTATGTTTGTATGTCAGAGTTAAAGCCAAATCTTAAGCAAGTGGAATGTGATAAGGAAGATGGGGAAGCTTTATGGGTAAATATCTACTTGGGGCAAAAGGAGGGCAATCAACTATTGGTTGGGATATGTTATAAACCACATACATTGGGACAGAGGGATTAGTAGTTCAGCAAAGGGAGTTAGGTTTTTGAACTTGTTAAATGACACCTTCATGTCACAACTTGTACAAGCACCAACTAGAAAGGACGCTTGCCTGGACCTGGTTCTAACAAACAAAGTTGCTCTTTTGACCAACATTCAAGTAGGTGAGCACTTGGGAAATAGTGATCACAATGTAGTGTCCTTTGAAATAAACTAAAAAAACAAAAGCACGTGGGGTATACTAAAACATAAGCACAATTTCTATAAGTTAAGGGCAATTTTACAATATATTAACTGGCATAAATTCTTTATTGAAAAGAACACTTAGGATAAATGGAACATCTTCCAACAAATATTAGAAAGGTACATTTCTCAGTATGTACCATTGGGTAATAAATATAACAAATTGAAACCAATGTGGCTTAGTAGAGAAGTAAAACAAGAGATTAAAAGTAAGAAAAGGGCATTTAAAGCATTTAAATTGGACAAATCAGAGGCCTTATATAAAAGATATGAGGAAGCCAATAATGCGTGAAAAAAGGCAATTAGATTCGCTAAACCTCAAAATTAAAAAAATTATAGCCAAAGAGAGCAAAACCAACCCCAAAGCATTTCTTGGACGTAAAAACCCAAGGGCAGAGTACAGAATATTTGATAGAGTCCTAACCTCAACATATGAGGAAAGGGATTTAGGGGTGATTATTTCTGATGACTTAAAGGTAGGCAGACAATGTAATAGAGCAGCAGGAAATGCTAGCAGAATGCTTGGTTGTATAGGGAGAGGTATTAGCAGTAGAAAGAGGGAAGTGCTCATGCCATTGTACAGAACACTGGTGAGACCTCACTTGGAGTATTGTACACAGTACTGGAGACCGTATCTTCAGAAGGATATTGATACCTTAGAGAGGGTTCAGAGAAGGGCTACTAAACTGGTTCATGGATTGCGGGATAAAACTTACCAGGAAAGGTTAAAGGATCTTAACATGTATAGCTTGGAGGAAAGACGAGACAGGGGGGATATGATAGAAACATTTAAATATATAAAGGGAATCAACACAGTAAAGGAGGATACTATATTTAAAAGAAGAAAAACTACCACAACAAGAGGACATAGTCTTAAATTAGAGGGACAAAGGTTTAAAAATAATATCAGGAAGTATTACTTTACTGAGAGGGTAGTGGATGCATGGAATAGCCTTCCAGCTGAAGTGGTAGAGGTTAACACAGTAAAGGAGTTTAAGCATGCGTGGGATAGGCATAAGGCTATCCTAACTATAAGATAAGACTAGGGAGTAATGAAAGTATTTAGAAAATTGGGCAGACTAGATGGGCCGAATGGTTCTTATCTGCCGTCACATTCTATGTTTCTATTTTTTAAGTACATAAATTCTTAAAAAAAAAAAAATGAAAGTGTAGGTACACTAAAAACTGGAATGGGGGTGTTGGTTAATGAAGACCAGGAAAAGGCAGAAATGTTAAATAACTATTTCTCCTCCGTCTATATTAAGGAAGAACCCGTGGCAATAGATGGAGAAATGATTGCTGCTAAAAACTTGCAGAAAAATGTAATTGGTTAATTCAAGACAACTAAAGAAAGTAAATATAAACAAAGCTCCCGGGCCTGACGATATTCATCCACGAGTACTTAAGGAACTAAGTGCCGAAATAAGTGAACCCCTGTTTTTAATCTTTCAAGATTCTTTTTTTTTTTTTTCAGGAAGTGTTCCAGAGGATTGGAGGAAAGCAGTTGTGGTTCCTATATTCAAAAAGGGTTCAAAATCCATGCCTGGAAATGATAGACCTGTGAGCTTAACTTCTGTAGCTGGGAAAATATTTGAAAGGTTATTAAGGGATAATATTCAAGAACTCCTTGAGAAGAACATGGTTATCAGCAAACATCAGCATGGTTTTATGAAGCACAGGTCATGTCAAACTAACTTGATTACATTCTACGAAGAAGTAAGTAGAGGTATAGATGAGGGTGTTGCAGTGGATGTGATCTACTTGGATTTTGCCAAGGCATTTGATACAGTTCCACACACTAGATTATTGTTCAAACTCAGAGAAATCAGTCTAGATGAAAATTCTTGTTCTTGGGTAGAACATTGGCTTAAAGATAAAGTACAAGAAGTTGTCATTAAAGGAGCACTATAGGGCCAGGAACACAAACATGTATTCCTGACCCTATAGGGTTAAAACCACCATCTAGTCCCCCTGTTCCCCTCATGCCTCCCTAAATATAGTAAAATCTTACTTGTATTCAAGTCTGCAGCTGCTTACATGCTTCAGTGTCTGCATGCAGAGAGAGGAGACACTGAATGTTTTGATGCATTTTGGGCAGCCATGACTCAGGAAGGATCTCTAACAGCCGTCTAAGGAGTGGCGAGTGGAGGTATCACTAGGCTGTAATGTAAACACTGCATTTTCTCTGAAAAGAATTCAAAGAATCATGGGAGTTGTAGTTCAGCATCATCTGGGGGGCTGGAGTTTGAGGACCCCTGCCTTTAATCTATGAATTACTGAAAATTGATTGTCTTCCACTCAAGATCGGTGGGAGAAAAGCTTATAATTTTTTTTTTTTCTCCCAAACCATTATGCAAGCAAAACTGCTAACACAGCGTATAGATTGAATTTAATGAGCTAAAGTTGTTTTGGGCACTACAGGAACCCTTTAAAAATGTTTAATGAAACCAAAAAAAAAATTCAACATAATTTACAGCAAAAAAAACCTGAATTTAATGATTCTACTCACCAGAACAAATTGTATAAGCTATAGTTGTTCTGGTGACTATAGTGTCCCTTTAAAATGGACAGAAGTGGTAAGTGGTGTCCCTCGGGGGTTCTGTACTGGAACCTATTCTATTTAACATGTTTATAAATGATTTTGAAAAAAGCATTGAAAGTCATGTTTCAGTGTTTGCAGATGACACAAAACTCTGTAAAGCAATACAATGTGAGCAAGAAATTACTTTGCTGCAGAGGGATTTAAATAGACTGGGCACTCAAATGGCAGATAAAATGTAATGTTGAAAAATGCAGCCACTAGAGTAGGAGTCAACCCTGCAATGTAATTATTGCAGTTTATGAAAACTGCAATAATTCCAGCTGCAGGATTAAGGGTAGTGGGAGTTGGCACCCAGACCACTCCAATGGGCAGTGCCTGGAGTGACCCTTTAATGGAAGCGAATTGGGGAATAACAACACACAAAAAGGACTTTGGGATTGTTATATACAACAAACTATGCAGTAATGTCAATCAGCAGTGGCTAAGGCCAGTAAGGTATTGTCATGCATGAAAATGGGCATTCATTCTCGGGACGAGAATATCATTTTGCCTCTTTATAAATCACTGGTAAGACCACATCTTGAATATGCTGTGCAATTTTGGGCATCTGTTCTAAAGAAGGATATTATGGCACTAGAAAAAGTGCAGAGCCGGGCTACAAAATTAATAAAAGAAACCGAACATATCCGCTAGGAAGAAAGGTTAACAAATATAAACCTCTTTAGTTTGGAAAACCTCACCTCAGAGGGGATTGTCAGGGTACCTGTTGGTGATGTATCCAGGGAGGACATCCTCTCTGCTTAGGGGCTCCCTGCCCCTAGCATTTCGGCATATTCCGGCCGTTTTCGCGCCGGCCGCGCTAGCTCCTCCCCCTTTTATGACGCGACGGCTAGCGTCGACGTCATGACGTCGGCATTTGCATAAAGTGCCGGGAACCGCTATTCCGGACCTTTTGGGGGCGTGGTCTCTATTTAGGTAACAGGGTATTTAAAGGAAACCTTTACTACTGCTCATTGCCCTGTCGTGGTTCTAGCTTGCTAGTCACTCAGCGCGTTCTTTATCTTGTGTTTCCGGTTTTGACCCTTGCTTGTCTTTTGTCCTGTTGTCCTCTCCTCTCCTTTGACTCGGCTTGTATCTCGCTTACCTGTCCTCCGGCTCCCTTGACCTCGGCTTACCTTTTGACTATTCTTGCTTTGTCCTTACGTTAGTCCGGCCATTCTAAGGTCCGGTATACGTACCTCCTTCTGTGCGCACTCTGCGTATTGGATCCCTGTCAGTATCCTGACATTACGACAGGGCCAGATGGATCCTGCAGGTGCTAGTCCTCCTGACCCCAGATTTGAGGCCATGGACCATAGAATGGACCAAATGGCTTTAGCGTTACAAACTTTGTTAACACGCTCCAATACCCAGTCTGAAGAAATACGTTCCACTGCTAGCCACTCGCTAAGTACTGGTTTGGAAGTAGCCACTGTAGGCACATCTTCCCATGTCACGTCACCATTACGATATGGGGGTTCGCCTGATGCTTGTCGTGGTTTTTTAAACCAGATAAGCATACATTTCGAACTACAACCCCGGGCTTACCCCACTGACAGGGCTAAGGTAGGCTTTATTATAACCCTGCTAATAGATAAAGCACTTAGATGGGCCAATCCCCTTTGGGAGAATGACAATCCTTTAGTCTACAACTACACTGCGTTTGTCACGGCTTTTAGAAGAACCTTTGACCCCCCAGGGAGGAAGATTAATGCGGCCAGATCCCTGTTACGCCTTAAACAACAGGATAGGACCCTTGTAGAATATGCTCTAGAGTTTAGATCATTGGCAGCAGAAGTGAAATGGAACGAACAAGCTTTTATGGATGTCTTCTTGAATGGGTTGTCTGATGAAATTCTAGATGAAATTGCCACAAGAGAACTTCCGGAAAATTTAGAGGATTTAGTATCCTTCATTTCCAGAATAGATGAACGCATGAGACAGAGGCAGAACACTCGGGAAAGAGTTACTAGACTTCCTGTAAGACTCGCTCCCTCATTTCAGAACCCTGACTCCTATAATCCTACTCCACCAGAACCTATGCAAATAGGTAATACTCGCTTATCTGAGGCTGAGAGACAGTACAGAAGAAGGGAGGGTCTCTGCTTATACTGCGGGCGGAGAGGTCACCTACGTCTTAGTTGCCCTAATCGTCCGGGAAACGCTCGCACCTAAGTTCCCTTAGAGGACGGGCCTTGGGTGTTTCATTACTGTCCTCTATGCATAATAAAAAAGACCATAGGCTTCTGATTCCTGTCTCTCTAGCTTGGGAAAAGGGGTTTATTGCTACGATGGCATTATTAGATTCTGGAGCAGCAGAAAGCTTTATAGACCAAACTTTCGCTAATAAGCATTGTATCCCATTCCAATTGAGAGATACACCCTTGGCCGTTGAGGCCATAGATGGTAGACCTTTATCTGAACCAGTAATATTCCATGAGACCGAACCCGTTAAGCTTACTGTTGGTATTTTCCACGAGGAGTTGATTTCCCTTCTGTTAATTTCCTCCCCGGCAGTCCCAGTGGTACTAGGATATTCTTGGCTCAAGAGACACAACCCTCAGATTGACTGGGAGGGTGGAGAAATCGTTTCTTGGGGTATGGGTTGTAGGAAAGAATGTCTGCAGAGTGTTACTTCTGTTTGCCCCGTAAACTCTTATGTTAACACTTCTCAATCCACAGACGTTCAGATACCATTACAATATCTAGACCTCAAATCTGTATTTGACAAGGGTAAGGCGGATACTTTACCTCCCCACCGGTCTTATGACTGTTCTATTAAACTTTTCCCTGGTACTATGCCTCCCAGGGGTACGGTATACCCTCTATCCACCAAGGAAAACTAAGTTTTAGAGGAATATATCAAGGAGAATTTAGACAAAGGATTTATTAGAAAGTCTTCTTCTCCGGCGGGGGCGGGTTTCTTTTTTGTAGAAAAGAAAGACGGTACCTTACGTCCTTGTATAGACTATCGGGGATTGAACAAAATTACTATCAGAAATGCTTACCCTATTCCTTTGATTACTGAACTCTTTGACAGACTAAAGGGCTCGAGTATTTTTACCAAGCTTGACTTAAGAGGAGCATATAACTTAGTGCGAATTAAACAAGGAGATGAATGGATGACAGCATTTAATACCCGTTACGGGCATTATGAGTATACCGTAATGCCGTTTGGGCTTTGTAACGCCCCGGCCGTCTTCCAAGACTTGATCAATGAAGTTCTTAGAGAATTCCAACATGAATGTGTAATTGTATATTTGGATGATATACTAATCCATTCTAGAGACATTAATTCACATCATAGACAAGTCAGAAAGGTATTACAGAAACTTTTACAACATGGATTGTATTGTAAATTGGAAAAATGTAGCTTTGACCAGTCTCAGGTAACTTTCTTAGGTTACGTAATTTCCAAAGACGGGTTTATGATGGACCCGACCAAACTAAAATCGATTTTAGATTGGCCTTTACCTAAGGGACTCAAAGCCATACAAAGATTTCTTGGATTTTCTAATTATTACAGACGTTTTATTAAAGGGTACTCCTCTGTTATCGCTCCTATCACTAATATGACCAAACAAGGAGCCGATACCAAAACCTGGTCTACTGAGGCTTTATCTGCTTTCGAAACGCTCAAACAGTCTTTTGCCTCAGCACCTGTATTAGTTCATCCTGATACCTCTCTACCCTTTTTACTTGAAGTTGATGCGTCTGAAACAGGGATAGGCGCAGTGTTGTCCCAAAGACAAAGTTTAGATAAGCCGCTGCACCCTTGCGGTTTTTTTTCCAAGAAACTATCACACACTGAAAGGAGATATGACATTGGTGATAGAGAACTTTTAGCTATCATTATGGCATTAAAGGAATGGAGACATTTGTTAGAGGGCACCGTCCTCCCAGTTACTATCTTGACTGACCACAAAAATTTATCGTATATGGGGGAGGCCAAAAGATTATCTGCCAGGCAGGCACGTTGGTCTATGTTCCTTACACACTTTAATTATGTGCTTACTTACAGACCTGGTTCTAAGAACACTAAGGCAGACGCTTTGTCACGTCAGCACGAACCTACCACCTCTACAGAGGATACTTTGTTCCCTATTATTCCTGAAGTCAATATTATCGCCAACACCAATGTCAAAATACACTCTCCATTGCTCGCTGATATTATGAACGAACAATCTCTTGCTCCCGAACGTACTCCTGTGGGCCGCTTGTTCGTGTCTCCCAAATTCCAAGTGGACATTATTCGCTGTTTTCACGATAGCAAGTTCGCTGGTCACCCCGGCATCCACAAAACTTACTGCCTGATCTCCAAAGACTTCTGGTGGCCCGGTTTACGTAGGGATGTGGAAGACTTTGTCAAGGCTTGCAATGTTTGTGTCAGGAATAAACTTCCGCGGGATCTCCCTTGTGGTTTATTGCAGCCCTTAGTCGTTCCCAACAAACCTTGGGCTTGTTTGGCTATGGATTTTATTGTTGATCTACCAGCTTCCAATAGGCATACAGTTATCCTCACGGTCCTTGACAGGTTTACTAAAATGGCTCATTTCGTTCCCTTGCCTAAACTTCCGTCCTCCCCCGAACTGGCCGTGATATTTGCTAGAGAAATTTTCCGTTTACATGGTATTCCCAATGAGATTGTGTCAGACAGGGGTTCCCAATTTATTTCCCGTTTTTGGAGATCCTTCTGTTCACAGTTGGGCATCAAACTGAATTTTTCTTCGGCCTATCATCCCCAATCTAACGGAGCAGCCGAACGCACTAACCAAAAAATTGAGCAATATCTACGTTGTTTTGTTTCTGAACACCAGGATGACTGGGTCGGTCTGATTCCTTGGGCGGAGTTTGCTCACAACAACCTTGTTTGTGGTTCCACTCATAATAGCCCCTTTTTCTTGAACTATGGCTTTAACCCTACTGTTCTTCCGTCGGTGTCTCCTTCCCAGGGTATACCGTCGGTTGATATTCATATAGCCAACCTGAGAAAGTTGTGGGATCAGACTCGACAAATTCTTGAACGTAGTTCCGCGGTGTTTAAGTCACATGCTGATAGGCGTAGACGTCCTGCTCCTATTTTTTCTCCGGGGGATAGGGTCTGGTTGTGTACCAGACACATTCGCCTGAAAGTTCCTTCCTTGAAGTTTGCTCCTCGTTACATTGGTCCTTACAGGGTACTGAGGAGGATCAACCCGGTTTCTTATTTGCTGGATCTACCTCCTACTCTACGCATCCCTAACTCTTTTCATGTGTCGTTATTGAAACCTCTTGTTTGTAACAGATTTTCCTCCCGCTCTGCTCCTCCATCCTCGGTCCGTGTGGATGGTCAGGAGGAATATATCATCAAGTCCATCCTTGATTCTCGTATTTCTAGGGGGAAGCTGCAATACCTCATAGACTGGAAAGGTTATGGTCCAGAAGAGAGGTCTTGGGTTCCTGGTATAGACGTGCATGCTCCTCGTCTTCTTCGGGCCTTCCACGTTCGTTTTCCTTCTAAGCCAGGTCCCATCCGCCCGGTGGGCGTTTCTAGAAGGGGGGGTACTGTCAGGGTACCTGTTGGTGATGTATCCAGGGAGGACATCCTCTCTGCTTAGGGGCTCCCTGCCCCTAGCATTTCGGCATATTCCGGCCGTTTTCGCGCCGGCCGCGCTAGCTCCTCCCCCTTTTATGACGCGACGGCTAGCGTCGACGTCATGACGTCGGCATTTGCATAAAGTGCCGGGAACCGCTATTCCGGACCTTTTGGGGGCGTGGTCTCTATTTAGGTAACAGGGTATTTAAAGGAAACCTTTACTACTGCTCATTGCCCTGTCGTGGTTCTAGCTTGCTAGTCACTCAGCGCGTTCTTTATCTTGTGTTTCCGGTTTTGACCCTTGCTTGTCTTTTGTCCTGTTGTCCTCTCCTCTCCTTTGACTCGGCTTGTATCTCGCTTACCTGTCCTCCGGCTCCCTTGACCTCGGCTTACCTTTTGACTATTCTTGCTTTGTCCTTACGTTAGTCCGGCCATTCTAAGGTCCGGTATACGTACCTCCTTCTGTGCGCACTCTGCGTATTGGATCCCTGTCAGTTTCCTGACAGGGATATGATAACGTTTTACTAATATATCCGGGGCCAATTTTCTAAATACTTTCATTACTCCCTAGTCTTATCTTATAGTTAGGATAGCCTTGTATGGAAATCTATTCTCAAACAGGACTTTACATAGGACACGAGGCCATGCGTTTAGACTGGAAGAAAGAAGATTTAATTGAAGGCAAAGAAAAGAGTTTTATAGTTTTTCAATGTAGGGTAATAGCTTCTTGATCCAAGGATTAATCTGACTGCCATTCTGGGGTCAAGAAGGAATTTTTTTCCTAGTTTGTTGCAAAATTGGAAGTGTGTCAAATGTTTTTTTTGGGGGGGGTTTTGCCTTCTTTTGGATCAACAGCAAAAAACAAATGTGAGGAAAGCTGAACTTGATGGACATAATTTTTTTTCAGCTATGTAACAGTTTTTTCCTTAGCAACCATAGTGCATGTGCTGTAGTTGCTATGGGTGGAGAGCAGAAGTGGGAGGTCTCTTCTGCTCTCCTTAATCCAGGGGTCCTCAAGCTCCCGCCCCCCAGATGTTGCTCAACTACAACTCCCATGATTCTCTGGCTATTTATGTAATTCAAAGAATCATGGGAGTTGTAGTTCAGCAACATGTGGGGGGCTGGAGTTTGAGGACCCCTGCCTTAATCAATAAATTACTGAAAATTGATTGTCTTCCAATCAAGATCGGTGGGAGAAAAGCTTATTATTATTTTTTTCTCTCCCAATCCATTGTGCAAGCTAAACTGATAACACAATGTATAGATTGAATTTAATGAGCTATAGTTGTTTGGGGCACTACAGAAACCCTTTAAAAATGTTTACTGAAACCAAAAATTTAAATTCAAAATAATTTAGGGGAGAAGGTGCCCTTCCCTTTGAAGTGAATTGTGAAAACAAAATAACATTTAAGCCAAAATAACTTAAAGTTATTCTAATACTCCTGTTTCGGTCAAAATGTAACGATTTAGATTTAAATTCACCACTGGACACAGTTTCATATACAGTATGAGGATTTGCAGAATGTTTAGCTTTTATAGAGAGCTTTATTTTTTATTATTTTTTTTGTGTATTACAAATATACCTGACCCCTGCTGATGAAACCCCATGACAGTTTGATAGCACACCTGCTGGTCTCCTGTGATCAACACTGATTCAGTTTGCTATGTTACTGGAATCGACTGTTTTACAGCTGTAAAAACATGTGGTTCTGTTGTATAAATTGTAATGTAAGCAATTTCATTATTTCTCAATGCTCGCCTTCACTTATTGCTGCAATCTGTTACCCTACTTCGTTATACGTAAGTCTGATTGTTTCTGTTAAATAGATAGGCTTGGTCATACAGGGTTTGTTTATATTATGTTTTATGATGTTCATTCTAGAGTGCAACAATTTTCAAATCATGTTTGAAGTTTTGACAGATTTGGCAAGGATAATTTTGAAAGGTTTTTCAAGATCGAAAAGGACATGCCTAACCTCACACAAACAAACCTGGAATGTAATTGTTCTTTTTTTGTAGAATTTACATTGGTTGACCAGGGGGTCAAATGAAAGTGGGGAAAAAAAAAGTCACCAACAATTCCCAGATTTTACTATTAACAAGAATTAAAGTCATAATTGTATTAATGACACGGAGGCGAGAATTGTTTTTTCTTTCTTTTTAATTTCCCTCAGCAGCGAAGAGAGATACATACAAAAGAGAAAAAGAATAAACATAACATTGCATAGTAATAGTGCAACCAATCAGCACTCTGCATGTAGTATATCAGGTGTTGCACTCCTCAACTCTTCCTCTTTCTGTAGCAATCTGATGTCAAGTAGAACCGCAAAACGTAGAACAGAAGAGAAAACCGGATATTCGTCGTATGTCCTTCTTCTGTGGGATAATGAAAATTCTAACCACATCCCCAGACTTCATAATGTTGAAGGAAGCATTCAAGCTAAAAAAAGAAGAGAAAATTGGTAATATCGAAAGTCCTTGATTTGACTTCTGCGAATTTGTGTAACAGTTAGACATGTGCAATTCGTTTTGGTCCGAATATGAATTCGGACGAATTTCGGGCAATTCTGAACATTTGGGTACTATTCGGGTCCCTCCCCCAATTAGTATTTAGGGCGCCCACCCACCGCTCGGGGGGGGAGGACATTAGGTCCCCCCCTATTCTAATTTAGGGCCCCCACCCACCGCTCAGGGGTGAGGGCTGGGGGGGGGCAATAGTTTAAAAGCCCCCACTCGCGCGTCGCAGGTGGGGGCTCGGTAGGGGAGGACCCTTTTTTTTATTTATTTTTTTTAAACAGTGGCAGCCACTGGCTGCGCACTGTTTACTAGAGATGCCCCTACTCACGGTATAGCGAGTAGGGGCATAATTTACTAATACTAAGTAATCTTTACTTAGTATTAGTAAATTTGGCTGAAAGACCAATTTAGGTCTTTAAGCCTTTTGGTAGATAACTCCCTAATACCGTGGGAATTAGGGAGTTATATACCAAGCGGCTGCAAGAGAAGTTTCTGTAACGTGAATATACCCCAACACGCAGGATTCAGCTAAACAGAAGACCACACAGAGGAGAGATACGTCTACCGGACCTTAGAATGGCCGGACTCGACGTATATGAGAGGAGGCAGAGTCAGGAACGATCCGAAGTCAAGGGCACAGAGAGACAGCGTAAACTAGGACAAGCCGGGGTCTGGTACACAGTAAACAGCAAGCCGGCAACCAGAACAGATAAGGATAAAGAGAAAACGTAGTCAGAAACAAAGCCAAAGTCAAAACGGAGAAACACAACTGAACACAACAAGCGCTAAAGGGAACTGATACAGAAACCACGATAGGGCAGGGAGTAAAGGGAGAGATAATTATATATAGCTTCTAAACTAATGTGATTGACTCCTGTCATATCCACACCCCCAAAAGGTAAGTGTATGGGGAGTGTGGCATGACTTTTAACAATTTAGGCTCCCACTGTCTCTTTAAGAGCGCGCCCGAGACTCGCGGCGCGCTTTTAGATTCAGGCGGGACACGTGACCGCTTCTCGCGGTCACTGCCCGCCTTTCTAGTGAAGCTGTCGGATGAGCCACAGGACCGCGCGCGGCTCGAAGAGAGGACCGCGGCCGGCCCCTGGATAAGGTGAGTAACGCTACAGTTCCGAGGTCCCGAATTTCGGAATACCGAACCGAAAAATTTTCCCATGCACATGCATAGTAACAGTATTTAATATACACTCTGGAAAATACTTTCAAAATCTAATACAATCAATGAGCCGTCACCTACCTGTGACTTTGTGAATCAGACATCCTATGTGTGCTTACCATAAAAGGCTGTAAATGCCTGTCATTGGGAAGAAAATACTAAAGTCCCAACAGAAAGGGAAGGGTAGGTGGGAATAATACTCGCGTCATGTCATTAATAAAATCATGACTTGACGCAGGGCTCGACAAATCTCAGGCGCCTGATTGCCACGGCGACTAGAAATTTCGTCCTGGCGTCTGGGATTTGCCAGCTCTAGTTTGGAAATGGAGCTTTGACGGCGGCCGTCATGGAGAATATTGTAGGCGGCTGCCCGCCTGCAGGTACATGGAGGTGGCCGCCTGCCCTGAAGAGCATGGATGAGGCGGCCGCCTGCCCGATCGCAGGGACATGGAGGTGACCGCCTGCCCTGAAGAGCATGGAGGAAGCTGCCACCCGTGGGAACATTGTGGGTGGCGTGCGAGGGAGCAGTACTCTGCCTGTAGCTCCTCTCTGCTCCCTCGTGCTGTCTAATGATGTCGGGAGCCAGAGTATGATGTTATTCCGCCCCCGGCATCATTACAGAGCGTGAGGGAGCAGAGAGGAGCTACAGGCAGAGTACTGCTCCCTCGCACACAGGAAGAGTGCAGCCCCACTGGAACCCAGGAAAGACTCTCTCAGCTCTCCCAAAGGTAGGGAGGCTGAGTGGGTTTTAATTCAAACAAAAATGTGTGTGTAAAAAACACAATGATAGGTCGCGCTAAAAAAGTGAAAGGATAAATATAAATATAAATAAAATAGTAAATAATAGAAAAATTATAAAAATATATATATATAGATTTACTCACATATAAAAAAGGCAAATAGAGAATAAAAGATAAAAATGTACATAAAAGTCCCAATATATGGTAAAATACTTGTAAGTTCCAATGTATGGTAAGATTCTAGTAAGTTCCAATAGAATAATGCAGGCTTGATGATGAAATCAATGGGAAGTTTTAGATCTTCTATAGCTGGGGGAATCTTGACTCAATGTCGAACATATAAGTAGAAGAAAAAGAGAACTCCAATAGTGTAATTCTGTGATGAAATTGATAAAATAAGAAGTAAGGGAGGTATTTCACTCACCTATCCAAGAGCGTGTACTCGCTCTAGTGTAGTTGGCATTCAGTGGCGTTGACCCCCCACTTTCGGGATATAGGTGTGAATGATTCCTCGGTATGAAAAGAGAGGTAGAAACCAAATATAGTGCTCACTGTATAATAACAAGTAAGTCAGAGAAGTAAAAGGCGTACTTACATTTATCTGAGCAGGGTATACTGCTCAGTTTAATGGCGTAGGTGGTACAATCCCCACTTAGGATTCTTTGAACGATGGTCTGCTCCAAAGTAACGTGTAACCAGGTTAAAAAATAAATAAAAATAAAATAAAAGGTATATGGCAAATAAATAGTAAAAAGGCCAATATTCCTTTATTAATACAGTAAAAATATATAGCAATAGCCAAAATACAGTAAAAATATATAGCAATAGCCAAAACGCGTTTCGCCACACAGGGCTTTATCAATTGGCAATAATGGGTGTTAACCTGGTACATAGAAGTTTATATAAACTTAGGAGATACATGGTTATTTGAATTTTGGCGCCAAAATTACGTCATCATTACAGTGAGAATATAATAAAAATATTAAAAAACATAAATATAATAAGAACATGGATATATGATTAAAAGTACAACTCAAAACTTTATAAATTTTTCAAAAACGAGTGTTTATGGTAGTACTTGAAAATAGAATAGATTGTCATGTGATCGCGAGCTGCCGCGATCACATGGTGTATCCCAATGCTTGTTGGGAAATATAGTATTCTACTAAGCGTACAAGGAGACCGGAAAGAGGAAGAGGAGCACGTGATCGCGATCACTCGCGGTCACGTGATTGGGAATAGGATAAATGAGGAGTGGCACGTGACCCTACGCGGTCACGTGGTGGAGAGGAGGCTTATGGGGAATGTAGTAACAGGACGGAGGTCGGCTACAGAAGGCACGTCTCCGTCCTGTGCCGGCAAGTGTATGTATGAGGCACGTGATCGCCGACGCGGTCACGTGTCTAGGCGCCGAGCACCATGGGAAATCTATATATTTTTACTGTATTAATAAAGGAATATTGGCCTTTTTACTATTTATTTGCCATATACCTTTTATTTTATTTTTATTTATTTTTTAACCTGGTTACACGTTACTTTGGAGCAGACCATCGTTCAAAGAATCCTAAGTGGGGATTGTACCACCTACGCCATTAAACTGAGCAGTATACCCTGCTCAGATAAATGTAAGTACGCCTTTTTACTTCTCTGACTTACTTGTTATTATACAGTGAGCACTATATTTGGTTTCTACCTCTCTTTTCATACCGAGGAATCATTCACACCTATATCCCGACAGTGGGGGGTCAACGCCACTGAATGCCAACTACACTAGAGCGAGTACACGCTCTTGGATAGGTGAGTGAAATACCTCCCTTACTTCTTATTTTATCAATTCCATCACAGAATTACACTATTGGAGTTCTCTTTTTCTTCTACTTATATGTTCGACATTGAGTCAAGATTCCCCCAGCTATAGAAGATCTAAACTTCCCATTGATTTCATCATCAAGCCTGCATTATTCTATTGGAACTTACAAGAATTTTACCATACATTGGAACTTACAAATATTTTACCATATATTGGGACTTTTATGTACATTTTTATCTTTTATTCTCTATTTGTCTTTTTTATATGTGAGTAAATCTATATATATATATTTTTATAATTTTTCTATTATTTATTATTTTATTTATATTTATATTTATCCTTTCACTTTTTTAGCGCGACCTATCATTGTGTTTTTTGCCATTTCTTTCTTGAGGACGTTGGAGGGAACCTCATACCCATAGGTTGCAGCTTCACTTACCGCCCTGTATAGCACCAAGCGCTGATCCTAACCCCCTTTTTCTGGTGATAGCAGCTGTGTGCTCTATAGGAGCTATGTCTATCTTTGACTATAGACGAAACTACACTATAGATATAAACCATGTCTTTGACACAAATCCAAGCGAACTAATTTATAATGATCACTCTACCTGTAACCAACAAGATTTATTTAGGCAACTAGAGAAATCTCTAACTTCAGAGATTAAACTAAAATGGGAAATAGCGACTCTAAAGAAGTATATCGATGAAAAAATTACCCCAAGAGGCCTAAGACTGCATAAATTACCTACTACAGACCAAGATGATGAGGAGTTTATGAACGAATGGTTCAATAAACTTGAGGTATGCACTTTTGGCCTCATGGAAACTCTAATCATAAAGAAAAGTAAGAAACTTTCTATCTTAGATACTGAGATAAATAACCTCAAAGATAAGTTATTACCCTTCACAGACACTCACTCTTATAAACAAAACACAGTCCTAATACAAAGCAAAATTGAAAAAGTGGAAACTGACACAAAACATATTAAAATAAAAAAATATATCAGAGACAAACAAGACTATAGTAATGACCAAGTGAGGACTTATAACTTTAACAGAAAATACACTACTGACACGTACACTATAAGAAATAAGAACCAAGACTATGAACAAACTCGTCACGTCAACTCTCACCGTTACAACAAATCACAACATCACTTTTCCCCACCGCCACCACACCGTCACCGTCAAGTAAATTATTATCCTCACAACAGACAAAGACCCTCTATGTATTTTCAAAAAAATAATGACAGAAGACCTTTTTCACCAAATAGACAGAAAGTATCACACAATTACAAGTCATCCAATTATCACACTCACAAACATCACGATTCACCTGATTACCAAAATTTTCCTCACCGTACTACTGCAAATAAATTTAGCTATACCCAACCTTCCACACCTACACCCAGACCGCAGAGGCCCAGATTTGGTCACAAATACTCAGATATTCCTAAGTCTCCACCAAATTACACTCACAACAACAGATATCAATTACTGTCTATTGATTCAGAGATTGAGGAGAATTTTTTAGACATACGCACACAGAATCTACCTCATACACAAACTCCATACCTACCCAGAGCAAGGAAAAGAAGTCTAAGTATAGAGGAGGGAGAAGTGGCAGAAGACTACAAAAGAGAAAGGAAGGAAAGACAATAAGTACGATAGACGAGAAAAAATTCGGAATTTTTAACCTCTCTCAAAAAGTTTTAACCTCTACCCAAATTCTAGTTTTAAGTAAAGGTCTTAAATATGCTCCCACTAACTCTTTCAAACCCTTTCAAGCATTTCTGGACATAAACAAATTCGTTAGGAAAGCCACTATAAAAAGATTTTTCACTCAACATAATAATGTCTCCACTGTACCAAATCCAGTCCCGCAAATTCAGAACTCAGATACCTCTACCGAATGTCCCCCCACACATACTGTTTTAAAAAATCCCTCTAAATTTTATCCTTCTAATTTCAAATCAGGGCCCATAGAAGTCTTTGAAAAATTGGTCCTAAATGACTTCGAAAAGATCAAACACAAGAAGTATGACTCACAGAACCTTACTCGGAAGGAATGGAGAGCCCTAAAGGAACTCCAAAAAGACGATGAAATTGTTATCAAACCCGCCGACAAAGGTGGAGGCTTAGTCATTTTATCCAAATCCATGTACATAAAAGAAGCCAATCGTCAACTTAACGACTCGGAGATATATAATAAATTATCCTCCGACCCCACCTCCAACATTAAAGAGACTTTAAATGAATTCCTACAAAAAGGATTGGATAAGGGTATTTTAACCAAACAAGAATTTGACTACCTTAATATCCTTTATCCCAAAATTCCAGTAATTTATTTTCTCCCCAAAATACATAAAAATGCAACAGAACCCCCTGGAAGACCCATAGTATCTGGTATCAATTCTGTTTTATCTAATCTTTCCGAATATATTGATATTTTATTACAACCTTTTGTCAAAGAAACTAAGTCATATTTGAAAGATTCTCTTACTCTTTTATCTTTTTTAAGTGATTTTAATTGGTGCCATGATTACATGTTAGTAACTTGTGATGTGCAATCATTGTACACCATAATTCCCCACAATATTGGTTGCCAAGCAGTTGAAAGGATTTTAAGACAAAGTGGTTTAATACCAAATTCTCAAATAGATTTTATTATACAAGGTATCAACATCATACTCACCAACAACTACTTCTGGTTCTTTGATTCATTTTATATACAAAAGAAGGGTACAGCTATGGGAACCAGGTATGCCCCCAGCTATGCCAACCTCTTCATGGCAGACTGGGAGTCTTCTGCCGTCTGGGGTGATCACGGCTGGCGGGCAAACCTGGTCTCATACTTTCGCTACATCGATGATTTGTTTTTTATTTGGCAAGGTTCCGATACGTCTCTTAAATTGTTTTTAGATCACTTAAACACCAACGATAGAGGTATTGTTTTAACATCAGATTTTAGTAATGTGTCAGTCAACTTTCTAGATTTAAATATTTTTATTCAAGATGGAAGTATTCGAACTAAAACTTTTTTTAAAGAGGTCTGCACCAATACAATAATAGACCAAACAAGCTGTCATTATAAACCTTGGTTGGACGGCATCCCAAAAAGCCAATTTCTCCGCCTCCACCGTAATTGTTCAACAACTGCCGATTTTGATGCTCAGTCTACCTCATTAAAAAATATGTTTTTAGAAAAAAATTATGAAGCAAGTAAACTAAACAAAGCGTTAGAGGTGGTAAAAGAGAAGGAAAGAAAGGAGCTTTTAAAATACAAAGCTAAAAAAGGAGACCTTCCACAACTCCCTATTATTTTAGATTTTAATAATAAAAATAAAATTTAAAAAAAAATCATAAACAAACATTGGCACATTTTGAAACAGGACGACCTTTTAAAGGATCAAGTTCCAGACAAACCCAATGTTATTTTTAGAGGAGCCCCTAATTTTAGATCAATTTTAACTAGAAATTACACTAAAAAAAACGTTCATCACAATGAACATTTTTTATCTAAACCTAAAGGGTTCTTTAAGTGTAATAAATGTATCGTGTGCAGAACCATAAAAGGTACTACAAACTCAAAAACTACTCACTTCTCTTCCACCAGAACAAAAATCTCCTACCCCATTAAAGATTTCATTGGATGTAACACTAAAGGCGTTATATACCTTTTAGAATGCCCATGTGGATTACAATACGTGGGCATGACCAAAAGATGCCTTAAAGTGAGACTGGCAGAACACTGCCGTAACATTAAGAGAGGCTATGATAAACACTCAGTCTCCAAACATTTTATCAGCCACAATAAAGACCCGACTCTTTTAAAAGCAACAGGGATAGAACAAGTTACCCTTCCTTGGAGAGGTGGAGACATCACAAACATTTTAGGAAAAAGGGAAATGTACTGGGTTTTCCTATTGAAAACTCTTGCTCCAGAAGGACTCAACGCCGAATTCGACCTTTTTAACTTCTTATAAATAACTATTTTTATTATTTTCTTCCACCATTAAATACTCTTTAATACTTCAGTCATTTTAATATCTCCACTTTTCCTTTTTAACTATTTATATATTTCCTTTTAATTAGCCCTTCATTCACCCTCCTTCTATGTATTAACACATCTTCTATTTATTTCAATCTCTTACTTTCCATTCTTTCCATTTTATTTCTTTTCCACATAGCATGCTTTACATATCCATACATCTCTTTGTTTTATATCTCTATTTTTTTCTCTCCTTTTCTTCTTTCTCCCTTTATATTTATATTTACTTTTATATACATTTTACTCTTACATTGTTTATACATTTTATTAGTCTCTTTTAGTCTTTTATCTCCTCCTCTTCTTTCTCTGCAGTCTTACTTCTACTTTTCCTGCTGATATCTAGACTCTCTTTATACATATTCTCTGCTTTTTTTTATTTTCCCCTCATCTGGGTTGTGCCCCGTTAGGCACTACATTTCCCATGGTGCTCGGCGCCTAGACACGTGACCGCGTCGGCGATCACGTGCCTCATACATACACTTGCCGGCACAGGACGGAGACGTGCCTTCTGTAGCCGACCTCCGTCCTGTTACT
>OW240915.1:159817574-159881682 GCA_933207985.1 Pelobates cultripes | reverse complement strand
GGGGAGTAAAAATAATGGAGGGGGAGTAAAAAGAATATATAGCAATTAGCCTCCTGTGTGCTAGACCAGCAGGCATGGATTATATGCCCAAACAACCTGGCACATACCTGGGCTTTAAATGCTATTTCAGATTATCATTATTTAATGTCTTGCTGTGTAGCTCTGTCTGCTCACTGTACATCATGGCTAATTTTTATTTGGTGTGCATTGGAAGAGGGGTAGTCTTATACGGCGAGTATATCCCAAACTCTCTATTTTAACTGGAAAAGTTGGGGGTCGTCTTATACGCCGGAAAATACGGTAACAGTTTTTAAGTGTCATTCTATAAGAGGAGCTTCAGATTCAAAAGCAGAGGTCTTCATCTTCCTATTATTTTAAAAGCTGCAAGATGGTCTTCCAGTAAGACTTTTTAAGGTTTTACTGGAAACCATCTGAACTTGAACGTTTACAGTTCCTTAGGAAATGCTGTTTGTGTGTCTGTGAATGGAACTGTTTGGATTGTAGTATGTGTGTTTGGGGGTTGTAGAATTTGTTGAGGAATAGGACTGTTGTGGACAGATAGGAGGTGTGGTATGTTTTGGAGATAGGGCTGTAATGTATGGGGGGATTGGGGCTGTATTAAGCAGCGGAGATGGGGCTGATGTATATGGGGTGATAGATGCTGTAAGTTGTGGAGGTGGGGGCTAGAGTGATATGAGAGAGATAGATGCTGTGGTGTGTATAATGATGTGGCTCTAGTATATGGAGGGGTAGGGGCTCTGGTATGTGGGGAGTTAGGGCATTTGTCAGGAGGGGCCAGGCCATTCACATTGGCAGCATGGAAGGAAGCGATAGCATATCACTTCCTCCCAGAGAACAGAGAGTCGCACAGGAGGGAGGAGAAAGCAGTGAGGAGGGGGCCAGGTGAGACACAGCCTAACTCCCAACTGCCTCAGCCAGCACAGTGGATCCCAGAGAAGCCACACTCCTGCAAAAGGTAGGAAACCGGAGGGTGGCTTTAACCCCTTAAGGACCAAACTTCTGGAATAAAAGGGAATCACGACATGTCACGTGTCCTTAAGGGGTTAAAAGTGTAAATTTGCATGTGTGTGTCAGTATGTCTGTCAGGGTATGTATCTCTGTGTTTGTCAGTATGCCTGTCAGTGTATGTATCTGTGTGTGTCTCAGTATGTATGTCAGTGTGTATGACTGTGTGTGTGTGTCAGTATGTCTGTCAGTGTATGTGTGTGTGTGTCAGTATGTCTGCCCATGTGTGTCTGTGTGCATCGGTATGTCTATCAGTTTATGTATCTGTGTATCTGTATGTTGTCAGTATGTGTATCTGTGTGTGTATATCTACATGTTTGTATGTAGTCAGAGTGTGCATCTGTATATCTGCTGTATATATGTTTGTCAGTGTGTGTATCTTTTTTTTTTTTACTATTTATCGTAATTAATGTGTTTTTGCAGGTCTTGCTGTAGTCATGGCTACAGTTTTTTTTTTTTTATTGCTTTCTACCGTACATTATGAGGTTCTGAGTATCTGCATATGTGTCAGTGTTTCTGTATATCTGCATGCGTGTCAAGTTGTGTATCTGTTTGTCTGAATGTGTATCTATGTGTCTGTATATGCATGTGTGTCAGTGTGTGTGTATATTTCTGTATATCTACATGTGTGTCAGTGTGTTTATAAAAGTATATATAAAAACACCCCTGCATGCATGCTTGCATGCAATGCAAACACTAACACAACATACAAACACACCCCTACATTTACAACACTGCTCAATGCTAAATACAACCATTCAAGCATGGGGAAATGGTAGAGCCCCAGCTGTCAAAGCATTGTTGGAGTTGCATGACAGATAGAGATCTACCCTTTGGCCACCTTTGCAATAGGGGGGTCAAAAATATTGCTTGCCCAGGGTCCTATCAATATTAAAGATGGCCCTGAGTAGTCAGTCAATAAAAGCTAAGCCTTTGCAAAATTTGGTGTGCTGAGAACGTAACTTTAATAGCAATCGCATAATCCAAAACTATATATTTATTGAAATGAGATGCTAGGGAATTCAAAGGATTACAAGCTCCATAACTACTAGAGCTTACTTGGTGCCAGGAGTGTCCTAGCATCCCCCAATGTAGAAAGGTATTACTTTTTACATGGACTCTGCCGCATGCAGCTCCCTACCACTCCCTGCCTTAGTGCAGCTCACTGGCGGAGTGTTAACAGACGACTACAGGTCTAAGCTCTGAATAAGCTCTGAATTTGATTTAGATTTCAGCCACACAGCTGAAATATGGACACAGATTGTTAAAATCCAGACCTGTGTTTTAAAAATCTGAAATATTTACCCACTGGCAGCATTGCCAGTTGACATATAGTTTAACCCCTTAGTGACCAGACCACTTTTCAATTTTCTTACCGTTTGGGACCAGGGCTGTTTTTACATTTCTGCGGTGTTTGTGTTTAGCTGTAATTTTTCTCTTACTCATTTACTGTACCCACACATATTATATACCGTTTTTCTCGCCATGAAATAGTCTTTTTAAAGATACCATTATTTTTATCATATTATAGTGTTTACTATAAAAAAGTATAAAAACCATTTTAAAAAACACACCTTTTCGAACTTTGACCCCCAAAATCTGTTACGCATCTACAATCGCCAAAAAACACCCATGGTAAATGCTTTCTAAATTTTGTCCTGAGTTTAGAAATACCCAATGTTAACATGTTCTTAGCTTTTATTGGAAAGTTATAAAAGTACAAGTAGCACTTTGCTATTTCCAAACCATTTTTTTCAAAATAAGCGCAAGTTACATTGTAACACTCATATTTGTCAGGAATCCCTGAATAACCCTTCACATGTAAATATTTTTTAAAAGAAGACCACCTAAGGTATTAAACTTGGGGTATTTTTACTCTTTTCATACTCTCTTCATGCAACCATTTTACCATCAATCTATGCCAAATTAAAAATAAAATAATAATTGGTGATTTTCTTGACACACATAGCAATTTAAGAATACATATACTGAGAACTTTAAGGGTTATTGCCAAAGAACACCTCAATATGTCTTCAGAAACATCTCCTGAGTACAGTGATACCACCCATGTATAGTTGTGTCTGGTTTTCTGGGGGCTAAAAGACCTTATTTGGTTTGTCCGCATTCTAGTTTTCATCTTGGAATTTTCACAGATGGTCATCATGCACCCATGTCCTATTTGGAACAATTTTTAATCCGGCCAATGTAATTTACACCCATCAAACCATATATTTTTGAAAAGTAGACACCCTAGGGTATTTCAAATGGTGGTATTTTAACACTTTCCATGCACTAATTCTACCATCAGTCTTTGTCAAACGTTTGGGTAGTCATTTTTTTGTGTTATTTGTCTCTCACATTGTACTTTAGGCATGGATTCTCAGTTCCTGTTATGTGTTACTGACAAAGAACACCCCAATATGTGTTTAGCAACATCTCCCGAGTACAACAGTGCTCCCAATGTACAGGTTTTATTGTTTTTTGCAAACTTACAGGGGTCAAATGCAGGGCTTTTCCATGTTTGCACATTGAAATTTGCCACGGTATTTAAAATGAGGTATGTCCAGTCTTTGTTAGTAGCCACTTAGTCACAAACCCTGGCCAAAATTAGCATTTATATTAGTTTTTTTTCACACATAAATTGCCATTTCATTTGTGTAGAGTAATATCTCACTAGTACAACAGTACCCCTTAAGTACAGGTTTTATGGTGATTTGGAAAGTTACAGGGTCAAACATAAGATTTGCCAATTTCTGTTTTTGCTAATTGCTATTTGCCAGATTGGCTATGTTGCTTGGAGATGGTATGGAAGCCCAGAAATTAAAATGAACCACACCATGACATACCATATGAAAAAGTAGACAACCCAGGGTATTTAAAATGGGGTATGACCAGTCTTTTGTAGTTGCCACTTAGTCACAAACGCTGCCCAAACTTAGCGTTTTCTATTTGTTTTTTGCATTGATTTTGTCATCGTGATAAGTTTTACTGTTTGAAACACTCATATTTGTGTTCAGCGAAGTCTCCCAAGTAGAACAATACCCCCCATGTACAGGTTTTATGGTGTTTTGGAAAGTTACAGGGTCAATATAGGGCTTGCCCAATTCAGTTTGCTGGGTCTGTGTTGCATTTTGAGACCATATGGTAGCCCAGTAATGGGAAATAGCCCCATCATGGCATACCATTTTCAAATGTAGACAACCCAGGGTATTCAAAATGGGGTATGACCAGTCTTTTGTAGTAGCCACTTAGTCACAAACGCTGGCCAAAATTCGCATTTTTAATTGTTTTTTTATATATTTTTTTTCCTCCAATTTATATTATATATATATATATATATATATATATATATATATATACATAAAATATGTGCATATATATATATATATATATAATTTCATTATAAGTGTATTTTGAGAAATATATTTGTATATATCTCAAAGTACACTTATAATGAAATCATATATGAATTATATATGTATAATATATTATAAAATGCTTTAATTATTTTATAATGTATTATACATATATAATATATGTATAATATATTTATTTTTTTATTTTTTAGCAGCCTGGGGTACTGCCTGACAGCTCAGACAGTCCCCCTGCTGGCAGCTCCTAGAGTCCTCGAGGGCCGGGGTGGCTGGAGCTGCTGCAGGGGGACTGCGGATCGCCGGTCCAGGTAAGTCCAGGGCTACTAGGTACGTCTGCGGTCCTTAACAACCGGTTTTTGTCAGACGTACCTAGTATGTCCACGGTCATTAAGAGGATATACATAGATATATATTTGATTTAATTCTAAGTGTATTTTGATATATATATATATATATATATATATATAAAATTTTAAAAAAGTTTTATTTTAGTGTTTTATTTATTTTTAATTATTATTTATTTTTACAATAATATATATATATATATATATAAATATGTATATATACAATATATATAGCTATTATATATATAATATATATATTTATACGTGTAATTTTATATATTAATAAAAAAATACACTTAGTATGACGTTATATATATATATATATATATATATAGTAATGAAACAAATGGTCTGCACTCTTTCCATAGAAAAAGGTTTCCTTTATTCCAACATGTAGATCAATGTTTCAGTCCTCTCAGGGACTTTCATCAGTATCAAATCAAATATATATTTATTTATTTATTACTATATATATATATATAGTAATGAAACAAATGGTCTGCACTCTTTCCATAGAAAAAGTTTTCCTTTATTCCAACATGTAGATCAATGTTTCAGTCCTCTCAGGGACTTTCATCAGTATCAAATCAAATATATATTTATTTATTTATTACTATATATATATATATAGTAATGAAACAAATGGTCTGCACTCTTTCCATAGAAAAAGTTTTCCTTTATTCCAACATGTAGATCAATGTTTCAGTCCTCTCAGGGACTTTCATCAGTATCAAATCAAATATATATTTATTTATTTTTTATTAATTAATAACTTTTTTTTTTTTTTTTACTTTTTCCACCAACAGCGGGACTGCCTGTCAGTTCAGGCAGTCTCCCTGCTGGCAGCACTGTGGACACCTATTGCGTCCATGTGACCGCTCTTTTAGAGTGGTCACATGACCCCTGGGGGTCATAAATTGCAGAGTGGGGACTGCCTGGCTGAGCCCTGACAGTCCTCCTCAGAAGAAGACCAATCGCCACCAGGGGAATGGCAGCGATCGGTAAGTACATGGGGAGGGAGGGTAGAGATTAATTTTTTTTAAATGTAACTAATTAATAATTTTTTTATTATTTTTATTTATTTTTTTACTTTAACTGAGTGCCTCGAATCCTCGAGGCATTTAGTACAGGCAGAGCATCGGAAGCCAGCCTGCCTACACTGCCAGCTGCCACGTGCGGTAACTTGGAAGTGATCGCTAGAGGGGAAGCGATCACTCGGGTGCCTGGCAGTGGGGGGGTATTGTACGATGCCTCGACATTGTGCAATACCCATAGGGCAGCTGGAAGCGATCATGATCGCTTTCAGTGCTCAAATTAACCGGGGACATATGAGGTACGTCCACGGTCCTTAAGGACCATTTTTTGTGGACGTACCTCATAGGTCCGTGGTCACTAATGGGTTAAAAAACCCTTGGTGGTGCCATGGTTAATTATATGGCGACTAGCTAGTGCTTGCTAGCAAGCTGCCACAGCAAAGGAATTTTTTTTAAAAACCTGTAGCGGTTAATATGACATAAGAGAGGTTATAAACCTCCCTAATGCCCCCATTCACCATTCAGCTTATCATTCAGTACTGTAGTAAAAAATTTGCGACTGGGCAGCCATAACCTTGAATGAACAATAACATGGGCATCCCTTTAAATTATGAGGACTCTAGGTCCCCCCCCGTATGATAATTAGAACCACCATTCACAACCTATGGGTGGAGGCTGGGGTAGAACCTACACCCCCAGCCCCTCATTTAATAAGCAACCCTCCACTTGTTGACCACGGGTGGGAATGGACATTAGGATATCCCCCCTTTTTTTAAATTTTCCCCACCCATGGCTAGCGATTGTCCACCCCCCATTATTTAATTTAAAATCTCCCACCCTGGGGCACAGGGGAACTAGATTCCCATTGTTATTTTACAGGCCCCATCCCATGGACATGGGGCCCTCTAACAAATGGGCAGCGATTGGCTGCCCAGTTGCTAGTTATTTTTTCATTACAGTGAGCAGCCACTCGCTGCTCACTATTCAGTAGAATATGTTTCCACCATGAGAGACCTTTATGAACACACCTTTAATAATATGGGGATCATATTGATCCACGAGTTTTGTTTTTTATGTTTTATTTATTGTATCTTAACATTTCAATGTGGCGACTATCTAGCAAGTGTTGGCTAGTCTCCACATGATTAACCCTCACACTGCTGAGGGTTATTTAATTATTTGTCTGCTTTGTATTTTATGTCTTTAAAAAACTGACAGCTTTATAGAGCATTCAAATATTAGGATCATTTGCCTCAGTGTTTAAGACTATTTGCTACACATTAGATTTTTATTTTTGCTGATCTCCTCACAGTTAAATGTTGGAGTGTGCCAACTCATATTCAATAATTATTCCTGTTTGCTTTTAGACTGATAAGTCTTATATGTATAGATGTTGATTGGGAGGCTAGGTGATCTTGAGCACTATAGCCCTAGATCTTTTTCTCATTTAAATGCTCTGCTTTCCCTGCGTGTTCTGGGTCTCTCCTCAGTGAATCTAAGAGCTGAGAGCAGAAACAACACAGTGATAAAGATACACAGGGAATATGATAGTCTACCACTGCACTGCTTCAATTCCCGAGTGAGCCTCAGTGAGGAGACTGGTGCAGGCAGGGAAAGCTTCAAGGCAGCACATTAGACCAGGGAGAATGGGAGCCTAACGTAGCACATTACCTGAGTGCTCTCCCTATAGGAGGTTTGTAGGGGCATACTGGGAAGCTACCCCGGGCCCAGTTACTCCTGGGGGGCCCAAGGCAGCTGCCCCGTTTTGCAACACTGCCCTCAACAATTTCTTTTTTTTCCGGCGGTGCCGCCAAGGCCCCACACTCTAAGTAGTCCCACCAGGCAGCCCATGCACTTAGGCAGGGGCGGACTGACAGGTCGGGCAGATCGGTCATGGACCGAGGGCCCGAGGCAGTCAGGGGCCCGGCTGGCTGCACTAACGTGCTCTGGCTGGGGAGATCAGATCACAGATCTCTCCAGCCAGAATTGCTCCTGCAACCTATCTCTTTCTGTTTCCCCCCTCTGCCTCCCCTCCACCCCCACCTTCTGAGACCTGGCAGTGATCCTGCTGCTCCTGCCAGGTCTCCTCCATGTAAAGACTGCGGAGCCCCGTGTGAGGGGGAAGAGGCGGGGCCGAAAGAGGGGAAGTTACATCACTTCCTGTCCTGCAGAATCTGCTGAATCCTGGCCGACAGCAGGTAAGTAAATATTATTTTTAAGCTAATATCCCCCCATACCCACCCCAGCCCTGTGCCCCCTTCACCCATCTCAGCCTTGTGCCACCTTCACCCATCCCAGCCCCTGTGCCCCTTCACCCAACCCAGTCCCTGTGTCCCTTCACTCATCCTAGCCCCTGTGCCCCCCTTTTCATTTCCCAGCCTCTGGACCCCCCTTTTCATTTCCCAACCACTGAGCCCCCCTTTTCATTTCCCAGCCTCTGGGCCCCCTTTTCCTATCCCAGCCTCTGGGCCCCCATGTTCCCATCCCAGCCCCTGTGCCCCTTTACCCATCCCAGCCCCTGTGCCCCCCTTCACCCATCCCAGTACCTGTGCCCGCTTTATCCGTCCCAGTCCCTGTACTTCTTTATCCATCCTAGCCCCTGTGCCCACCTTTTCCTATCCCAGCCCCTGTGCCCACCTTTTCCTATCCCAGACCCTGTGCCCCCATTTTCCTATCCCAGCCCCTGGGCCCCCTTTACCCATCCAAGCCCCTGTGCCCCTTTACCAATCCCAGGCCCTGTGCCCCCTTCACCCATAACACCACCTGTGCCCCCTTCACCTATCCCAGTCACTATGCCCCTTTATCCATCTGAGCCCCCTTTCACAGCCCTTCTGCCCTCTTTATCCATCTGAGCCACTATGCCCCTTGACCCACCACAGCCCCTATGCCCCTTTACCATCCCAGATCCCACTCCCCTTTCACCCACTACAGCCCTATCGCTCTCATTCCTATCCTTCCCTGTACCCACCACAGCCTCTGTGCCTTCTTGTACACTCCTCAGCCTCTCTCTCCCTGTACCCACCTCACCCCATGCCTTCCTGCACCCACTACAGTCATTATAACTCTCATCCCTATCCCTCCCTGCACTCACTACAGCCCCTATCCCTCACTGCTTCCACTGCAGCCGCTATCCCCCCACCGTCCATATGCCCCCCTGCACCTACTATAGCCCATATCCCCCCTCATGCACTATCCACACACATACTGCAGCCTCTGTATCTCCCCCACACAGTAGAGCCTCTAGTATCATACAAACATACAGTACAGTCCCAGTATCCCCCAGCTGCCTACTATAGCCCTTATCCCCCACACACACAACAGCCCCTATCCACACACTCTCTGCAACACAACCAGCCCTCTCCACTAACATACGACACTGCAAACAGCTCCATACACACACACAAACCCACAACTAACCTCACTGTATGCACGTAATCCCACAAACAGCATCCCCACACATTCAATACCACATGCAGCCTCCCTACACAAATATCACAAGAGGCATCCTCAGCATGGCAATACTGCACACAGCCTCCTAATACACACACACACACACATCACAAGAGGCATCCCAAGCATGGCAATACTGCATACAGCCTCCTTATACACACACACACACACACATCACAAGAGGCATCCCCAGCATTGCAATACTGCATACAGCCTCCTTATACATACACACATCACAAGAGGCATCCCCAGCATTGCAATACTGCATACAGCCTCCTTATATACACACACACATCACAAGAGGCATCCCCAGCATTGCAATACTGCATACAGCCTCCTTATACACACACACACACCTCACAAGAGGCATCCCCAGCATTGCAATACTGCATACAGCCTCCTTATACATACAAACGCAATTATTACAATTACTTATATAGCACCAACATATTCTGCAGCGCAGTACAATAGGTAAAACAAGTCAAACAATTAATTCTAATTCAACATGTTGACATACAGGAACACAAGCAGCATCCCACACATGCAACCACACAAGTAGCCTCCAAACACGTGTTTGGAGGCTGCTTGTATGGTTGAACATGTGGGGGATGCTGCTTGTGATGTCACCAACAAACACAGAGGAAGTGTTTAATTAAATTTGCTTTATGTCTTTATTTTAATGGGGGGAGGGGTGGGGAGGGGAGCGTAAGGTAAGCTATTAAGGGGTACTCCACTCAAAAACAATGTTTTATTAAAACACTGTTTTTGGTTAGATTAACCCTTTAAAGTATATCTGGCCCTGTTTGGGGGACAGCCATGCTGGGTAGCGCGCACATATTTGTATGAGAGCTGCACAAAGACCTTGCACCGGGCAGGGGGCCCTTGATCTACTATTGACCGAGGGCCCTATAAGTTGTCAGTCCGCCCCTGCACTTAGGGCCACCTGGTGGGCTTGTATCTGCAGGAGCCCGGTTGGGCGCTGTGGCCCTTTAACAGTGGGCCGCTTGCTTTACGGCAACATGGGAGTAAGTGACAGCCCAGAGTTACTTCCTTCCATATAGTGAGGAGCTGCGTGGGAGGGGGTGGCAGTGAAAATGGGGGCTCCTCACTTCCATCAGCCTCAGGGACCACACTGAACCCCAGGGAAGCCACCCTCCCGCAAAAAGGTAGGAAACTGGAGGGTGGGTTTTAAAATGTAAATTTTACACGTGTCAGTATGTCTGTCTGTGTATGTGTTAGTATATCTGTGTGTGTATCTGTGTGTGTGTCAGTATGTCTGTCAGTGTATGTATCTGTGTGCGTGTCAGTAAGTCTGTGTGCGTGTCAGTATGTCTGACAGTGTTTCTGACAGAAAATAAAAACTCCAATAGTGCTATAGGTCCAAATAAAATATAATAATATTATTAATAATAATAATAATAATAATAACAAAGTATTTAACCAGGAAAGGCACATTCAGATTACTCTGGTTTTCAAGTACGTCCTGGGGATGTTACCTTAGCCCAACATCCAGGGGTTGTTGCGCAAATCTAAAGAGAAATCCAAGTAATTGCTCACATTTTATGGAGCTCACACCAGCTCTAGTGTAGTACGCATATGGTGGTATTGATCCTCCACTACTAGGATATCACTGGGATGCACAGTCCATGGATGTCGTTGAAGTTGGGAGTGTATAAAACACAGAAAAGAATAAAAAGCCATGTGCATACAAAGGTAAACCAGGAGTAATAGAGGTAGAAATATACTCACTATTTACTGAGCAGATAACCCGCTCAGTATTATCAGCATAGGTGGTATAATCCCCACCTGGGATTTTTGGTGACTATCTCACTGGTGGTGTAAAAGAGGATGCTAGGTAATAAAAAAAACAAGGAATATGGCATAGTACTATGGTAAAATAGCCAATACATCTTTATTAAACAAATAAAAACATTCCTCAACATGTTTCTCCCAAAAAGGGCTTCGCCACCAGAAATTTTGCGGCCCCTGACAAAGCACAAGGTCTGGGCCCCCCATGTCCCCTCCCACCAGGCCGGGATGCCGGCCTCACATCCCCCCCCTGCAATGAATGCAGTGTGTGTTAGTGTAATGAATGCAGTGTGTGTGCTAGTGCAGTGAATGCAGAGTGTGTGTCAGTGTAGTGAATGCAGAGTGTATGTCAGTGTAATGAATGCAGAGTGTGTCAGTGTAGTGAATGCAGAGTGTGTGTTAGGTTAATGAATGCAGTGTGTGTGTTAGTGTAGTGAATGCAGTGTGTGTGTTAGTGTAATGAATGCAGTGTGTGTGTTAGTACAGTGAATACAGTGTGTGTGTTAGTGTAATTAATGCAGAGTGTGTGTCAGTGTAGTGAATGCAGTGTGTGTTAGTGTAGTGAATGCAGAGTGTGTGTCAGTGTAGTGAATGTAGTGTGTGTGTTAGTGCAGTGAATGCAGTATGTGTGTCAGTGCAATGAATGCAGAGTGTGCGTCAGTGTAGTGAATGCAGAGTGTGCGTCAGTGTAATGAATGCAGAATGTGTGTTAGTGTAATGAATGCAGTGTGTGTGTTAGTGTAATGAATGCAGAGTGTGTGTCAGTGTAATGAATGCAGAGTGTGTGTCAGTGTAGTGAATGCAGAGTGTGTGTTAGTGTAATGAATGCAGAGTGTGTGTCAGTGTAGTGAATGTAGTGTGTGTGTTAGTGCAGTGAATGCAGTATGTGCGTCAGTGTAGTGAATGCAGAGTGTGCGTCAGTGTAGTGAATGCAGAGTGTGCGTCAGTGTAATGAATGCAGAATGTGTGTTAGTGTAATGAATGCAGTGTGTGTGTTAGTGTAATGAATGCAGAGTGTGTGTCAGTGTAATGAATGCAGAGTGTGTGTCAGTGTAGTGAATGCAGAGTGTGTGTTAGTGTAATGAATGCAGTTTGTGTGTGTTAGTGTCATGGATGCAGTGTGTGTGTTAGTGTAATTAATGGAGAGTGTGTGTTAGTGTAGTGAATGCAGAGTGTGCCAGTGTAGTGAATGCAGAGTGTGTGTTAGTGTGTAATGAATGCAGAGTGTGTGTTAGTGCAGTGAATGCAGTGTGTGTGTCAGTGCAGTGAATGCAGTGTGTGTGTCAGTGTAGTGAATGCAGTGTGTGTGTCAGTGTATTGAATGCAGTGTGTGTTAGTGTGTAGTGAATGCAGAGTGTGTTAGTGTGTAGTGAATGCAGAGTGTGTGTTAGTGTAATAAATGCAGAGTGTGTGTGTGTTTACTAGTGTATGCATGTAATGTAATAATGTAAATGTAATCTGTTATTCTCCGCTTCCTGTTTCTTACCTGGTTCACGGAAGGGGGAGATTCCATCCCTGGTGGTCCGGTGGCATTGTGGGGCCCCCTGGCTCCCTGTACTTGCAGAGGGGGCCCAGCGGACTGCAGCTGTACTTTACAGATCTTTCCTGTCTCTAACTCCAGCGAGACGTGGTGTGCGTGCCACGCGGAGCATTGCCATGGTAACCCATGTCAACGCTCTAACGGCCGCACGTCTCGCGGGAGTTAGAGCGAGGGAAATGCTGTAAAGTACAGCTGCAGTCCGCTGGGCCCCCTCTGCAAATATAGGTGCAGAGAGTAATTGTGGGGCCCTGGACTGCCAAAGCAGTTCGCCCCCCCCCCCGGACCGCCGGGCCTGTTATGGTTGTCACCCCCTGATGGCGGCCCTGATCAAACATATACCTAGTCTTACATATGATAAAAAACATGGTAAAGTCTAATTTTAGCGGGTAAATTACGTCATGATCACATGGTCGCAATAGTAGTTACAACACAGAGACAAAATATAGGAACAATATATAACAATATTATAATATATAGATAAGAGAGCTTTATTTAATGCAAACTGTTACAAAATGTATTAAAAACAAGTGTAAGAGTTGGGCGAACACAAAGCAGAGTGATAATAGGGAAACGAAAACGGGGAATGATAAGGGGATAAATTGCAAGTGAAAAATTTGCTAAATGAGTATAATAAGAGAGAACTTAGTGACAACCAATAGAAGATGATGAGATGAGTGATAGGCTGCTGTGGGTCATGTGACAGTTCACGGTAGCCATCTTGGAAGAGGTAATATGATAAATAAGTATGAGAATGAATAAAAAGTATTAATAAAAGCCCCATAGTAGAGGGGAGATAAAAAAGAAGAAATATATGAGTGCCAAAAGTGGTAAAATCCTGGCTGGATACAAAAAGTGGGGAAGATCTATGGTACAGCCGATTGGGGGATATTGATAGGCAGTCGTGGGTCATTTTTGCTCTGCCCCCTTCTTTTCCTTTTGGCCACTGCCACTATGGCTCGTCCCTTTTCTATCCCTGTCAGGTCCCCCCCGTCATTTCTTATTGGATGCCGTAATTCAGGCTCATCCCCTCCCTTATCCACCCCTCCATTATGTCACTACGGCTCAGGAGAGCCTCTAACTCCACCCCAGGTTTATGTGCCGAAAGTTCGGCTTCCTCATACTACATATCCGAATATGCTCCGGGCTTATGACGTCACAGCTGACGCCGACCCGAAAATTCCCCTTCCACACCCCCCTTTTTTATTTTTGTTGTCTCTTAATCAAATACACTCGTTTTTAATAAATTTTATAACAGTTTGAATTACATTAAGCTCTTATCTATATATTATAATATTGTTATATTTTGTTCCTCAATTTTGTCTCTATGTTGTAACTACTATTGTGACCATGTGATCATGATGTAATTTACCCGCCAAAATTAGACTTAATTGTGTTTTGTTTTATCATATATAAGACTGTGCATGCCAGGTATATGTTTGATAACCACATGAAAAAGCACTTTTTGGGAGAAATGTGTTGTGGATTGTTTTATTTGTTTAATAAAAGTGTATTGGCTATTTTACCATACTATTGTGCCATATTCCTTGTTTTTATTACCTGCCATCCTGTTTCACACCACCAGCGAGATACTCACCAAGAATCCCAGGTGGGGTTTATACCACCAATGCTGATATTACTGAGCGGGTTATCAGCTCAGTAAATTGTGAGTATGTTTCTGCCTCTTTTACTCCTGGCTTACCTTTTTATGCAGTGAGCACTATTATGACTTTTTATTATTTTTGGGGTTTTATACACTCCCGACTTCAACGACATCCATGGACTGTGCATCCCAGCGATATCCTACTAGTGGAGGATCAATACTACTAAATGCGTACTACACTAGAGCTGGTTTGAGCTCTATAAAATGTGAGCAATAACTTGGATTTCTCTTAAGATTTGTGCATTTTATTTGGACTTATTGCACTATTGGAGTTTTTATTTTCTTCTTCCTACATATATCCATGGGACCTGGATACCTTGGTTATTATCAAGTCTGAAGAAATACCTATACTTACCAGGCACTGAGAGACTTTCACATTGTACCTCTATTTTAAAACAGCTATTACCTTATTAAGGTATCTGTATTATACATTCATTTTTAACTACCAGTGTTCTTAACTTTGCTATTTAGTATTTATTTCTTTATTGGCGCACCCTTTATTTTTACCTATTTTACACTATTGTTTAAGGGTTTTGGAGAGAATTTTCCCTTTTTAGGTGTGCTGCCTTCTCTCCTTCATTATATAGCGCTGCCCCACCTTCCCTCTCTCAATTGTATGTATCTGTGTGTGTCTGTACCACATACAAACACATTCACACAAACATACTCCAAATAAGAACATGCTTACATTGAAACATATAAACACAGCTCAGTGCTAAATACAACCCTGCAAGCATGGGAAATTGGTAGAGCCCCAGCTGTCAGAGCATTGTTGGAGTAGCATGACAGGGTTCTACCTTTTATCCAACCTTGCAATTGAGCGGCCCAATAAAATTCTGCCAACAGGGCACTTTTTACTTAGTTCCGCCACCTGTGTTGGGGTGGAAGGCGTGATTGCGTGACAGGAAAGGGGGGAGGGGAGAAGGGGCAGGTCCAGGGGGCCCAAGCAAGTGCTTGCTGTAACGGATCGCCTGGCACCCCGACTGGGTACCTCCGTTGAAAGATGCTCCTAGCGCTTCCTGAGGACTCCAAGCACTGCAGCAGACACCACAATCACCGAACCAGAGAAGCGTATACCTTCTCTCAAGCATATGAATGCTGTAGACAGTTGAATAGGAACCATACGAATAGGTTTACTCTCCTAGCAGTCAAACTGGAACAGCATACAATGAATCCTTCCCCCAATAATGAGACGACACTTCACTTTGAGGGTTAAGCAGGAACTCAGGTGCTGGCACACCCAGCCTGGTTTTTATTACAGTCTTGCAAATACAGGACCGCCCACAGGGAGGTATAAAACAACCAATCACATCACAGTTACATCCCACATATTCCCTCCCCTTATCCTGAGAGGAAACTCAATTATACATACAGTTAAAACATACTTTCTACCCAACTTTCATAACTCCAAAACCATACATCACATTCACATAAAATTACATATTCACAATCAATCCATTCAGGGGAACAACATATTCAAAATGGCACAAATCAGACAAGGGGTTCAAAAGTTAGTAAAAAGTCCTTTGTGACTAAATGAAGCATGGCTTTCTGGCCCAAACCAGTTTCAGAGTCTTCTATCCTGGAGATAAGTAATTCAATTATCTCCCAGGACAGACACAAGACTCCATTAAGCACATGGTTGCAAAAAGACACAAAACACTTTAAAATACATAAAGTCACATTTACACATAACACACAGACATTTCACATATCCCCAGATAGCTGGGATCTGAGTGCACATTATTAGATGAATGGCACTCAGATCACACAAATAAGCCTTTCTGCAGGGGAAATAAACGGTTTAACCTGCAGGGCCATAGTCCAAAGGGAGCAGGCGAGCAACCAGGCTTCTCCAGTTCACAGTGGCGAGGTTGGTTTCGCCACACTTCTCCCCTTTACCAACTAGACTAACAGGGTATCTGACCTCCTGCCGGTCAGTGCCCTGGTTAGTCCAGCAACCCACCCACAAAACAGAAACAGCAGTACAGCCCACCCACAATAACTGGTTACTACACCTGGGTAGAGGAGAACTTTGTCCATGTCCAGGTGCCTCACCACGACTGTGTGGGCAACTGTTAGGCTGCCTTGGTGGGTTGCTGAGTGGGCAGAGACCAGCGGTACTCTGCCCTGATGCCAGTGCTACCACGGAAGTAGCCTGGTGGGAGCCTGGTTGTGGGAGGGAGAGACCGACTGTCTCCCCTCTGGATACACCGCTCTGTGGCTGGGGAACAGGACCGACTGTCCCTACCCCTTGTGCTGTAAGTGCAGAGACTACAGTCCCATCTGCACTGTTGGGGGGTGTAACATCTCCCCTTGCTGGGTTAGGCTGCCGCTGGAGAGAGGGTGTAACAAGCTCCTCTCTCTGAACTGTAAACTGCCGCTGGGGAGAGGGGGTATCAGGCTCCTCTCCCTGACACTCTCTCTGCTGGTGGAGAGGGGGACCAGCTGTCTCCCCTTTCATTATTTTGTCCTGTGGTTGGGGTGCGAGACTGACGGTCTCTGCTCCCTGCAGGACACTCTGCCGCTGGGGAGGAAGGACGGCACCTTCAGCTCCCTGGGGTACACACTGCCGCTGGGGAGGAAGGACTGCACCTTCAGCTCCCTGGGGTACACACTGCCGCTGGGGAGGAAGGACTGCACCTTCAGCTCCCTGGGGTACACACTGCCGCTGGGGAGGAAGGACGGCACCTTCAGCTCCCTGGGGTACACACTGCTGCTGGGGAGGAAGGACTGCACCTTCAGCTCCCTGGGATACACACTGCCGCTGGGGAGGAAGGACTGCACCTTCAGCTCCCTGGGATACACACTGCCGCTGGGGAGGAAGGACGGCACCTTCAGCTCCCTGGGGTACACACTGCCGCTGGGGAGGAAGGACGGCACCTTCAGCTCCCTGGGGTACACACTGCCGCTGGGGAGGAAGGACTGCACCTTCAGCTCCCTGGGATACACACTGCCGCTGGGAAGGAAGGACTGCACCTTCAGCTCCCTGGGATACACACTGCCGCTGGGGAGGAAGGACTGCACCTTCAGCTCCCTGGGATTCACACTGCCGCTGGGAAGAGGGGATAACAAGCTCCTCTCCCTGACACACTCTCTGCTGTTGGAGAGGGGGACCAACTGTCACCCCTTTTAATATATTGCCCTGCTGCTGGGGAGCGAGACCGACTGTCTCCGCTTCCTGCAGGACACACTGCCGCTGGGGAGGAAGTACAGCACCTTCAGCTCCCTGGGATACATACTGCCGCTGGGGATCTGGGCTGACTGCCCAGCATCCCTGTAGGGCCTGTAGAGAGACCTCGGTCCCATCCCCACCTGCCAGCTGGGTGTCTTCCCAGGACAAGTCAATAAGGTCTTCCATCTCTGGGGCTGGTTGGGACATATGTGGTACAGTACCAAGGTCTCCTGATAACAGGCTTGGTTGCTGGGGAGGAGGAACTAAACTCAATGCTTCCGGTGGTATACAGTCAATAAGCCCCATCATGTCAGAGACAGGCGGCGTTATACGTTGGAATAGGCAAACATAATCCTGTTCTAGTTCCCACTCTCGGTTGGCAAGAAAAGATAGATCTGGCTGAATGGCATCGATCTCTGTAAGGTCCCAGTTGTCTGCCCGCTCAGCTCGGATGGACCAGAAGCGAGCAATGTCGTGTCTCCGAACCAGAGACTAGTTTCAATAGTATCCCACAACAAACCAGGGCCATCGTAGTCTTCCCCCTCAATACACTTGTACTCAATCAGCCATGGGTAGAGGTGGTAAACATGCCACCGCAGGGCCCGATAGGAATCATCCAGCCACACCTCAGTCTCAACTAGCGTCTCCAGTTCGCTTACCCATTCCTCTGAGGGCTGGTTTCCCAATAACGGCATCCGCAGCTCTAGTTGTTCTGCTTGGCGCTGGTTAGTGGTCAGGATTTCCTCGCACCGGAAGGGTCGAATTTCGTCGATGTCCTCCTTCCAGAGATCGGTACGAAGCGCCACCCTCCACTCTGTCTCTCTTTCCTCTGGGATAGGATACTCCATACTGCGCATCACATCCTGTAGTCGCTGCTGGAGCCTGGCGTCAAAGTGAGATACTGCACGGCCTTCCATCTCTGAAGTAGTGCTGGTTTTCATAAATCTTTATGTAGACAGGGACGCTGTATGAACACTAGCGTCGCCTTCAATTTGTAAATCCACGAACTGTGTCTCTGAGCTGCTTTTACCTCGCACTAGGACGCCATCCCACCGCTTGCCACCAATGTAACGGATCGCCTGGCACCCCGACTGGGTACCTCCGTTGAAGGATGCTCCTAGCGCTTCCTGAGGACTCCAAGCACTGCAGCAGACACCACAATCACCGAACCAGAGAAGCGTATACCTTCTCTCAAGCATATGAATGCTGTAGACAGTTGAATAGGAACCATACGAATAGGTTTACTCTCCTAGCAGTCAAACTGGAACAGCATACAATGAATCCTTCCCCCAATAATGAGACGACACTTCACTTTGAGGGTTAAAACAGGAACTCAGGTGCTGGCACACCCAGCCTGGTTTTTATTACAGTCTTGCAAATACAGGACCGCCCACAGGGAGGTATAAAACAACCAATCACATCACAGTTACATCCCACATATTCCCTCCCCTTATCCTGAGAGGAAACTCAATTACACATACAGTTAAAACATACTTTCTACCCAACTTTCATAACTCCAAAACCATACATCACATTCACATAAAATTACATATTCACAATCAATCCATTCAGGGGAACAACATATTCAAAATGGCACAAATCAGACAAGGGGTTCAAAAGTTAGTAAAAAGTCCTTTGTGACTAAATGAAGCATGGCTTTCTGGCCCAAACCAGTTTCAGAGTCTTCTATCCTGGAGATAAGTAATTCAATTATCTCCCAGGACAGACACAAGACTCCATTAAGCACATGGTTGCAAAAAGACACAAAACACTTTAAAATACATAAAGTCACATTTACACATAACACACAGACATTTCACATATCCCCAGATAGCTGGGATCTGAGTGCACATTATTAGATGAATGGCACTCAGATCACACAAATAAGCCTTTCTGCAGGGGAAATAAACGGTTTAACCTGCAGGGCCATAGTCCAAAGGGAGCAGGCGAGCAACCAGGCTTCTCCAGTTCACAGTGGCGAGGTTGGTTTCGCCACACTTGCCCAGGGTCCCTTCATTATTAAAGATGGCCACGCTTCTAGCCCTGCTAAAACAAAAACAACTGTCTGTCGATCTTTCCCTCAACCAATATATAAAGCCATGCTTTCTTTTGCGTATATCTATGCATTTCTGTACCTGTATGTGTCTGAGTGTGCCTCTTGGTGTCTGTGTGTACCTGTCTATACCTGTGTGAATTTTGGTATTTTAATTCCAGTCAAGTGTTTGTATTTTCACTGATTGATTTACTAGGCAATTTCATAACAGGTTTCTTCCAAATGTGAAGGTTTATTATAGTTATACTATTTCACATACATTTTAATTTTTGGTTAATTTAACAAGTCTCAAAACCCCTATATTTGTATTCTGCCACATTTCCCTAGTAGAGCAATATCCCACATTTATACCTTTGCCAGGTTTTTGAGGGAAATTGATTGTCATAGCAGTTACATGGCATGTAGCAGTAATTTGTGGATATCACATTTTAGGCTTCAATAATGTCAAGTATGTGCTGCAAGAATGACTGTGATAATCATAACCTGTACCTTTCTTAATGGATGCCCTACGGCTTGCTAAGACTAATAGGCATTGTGATCATTAAAGACAGCTGCCCCCACTAACACGTCCCTTGGAGAACCTCCACATAGTTGTTTCTATGATGCTTTATTAGTCGCATATGAGTAATAGAACATAGACACCCAAGGCTATTTACCTAGGGGAATGTTTTTCATGTAACCATTTTAACACACAATCCTGCCAAAATGTGGCTTTCATTTAGTTTATGTTTTTGCACGCATATGCACAACGTGTTTCACTGCATTTTGAGTATTGTAACAATGTGCACTACTGCAGAAAAAAAACACTTTGTGTTCAACGATGTCCTCTAATTGTAGTTTGACAGTTTTTGGGGATGTTATAAGATCGAATTAGAGAAGACCTCAAGGTTTTTTTAACTCAAGCTTCTTTAATGGTCTCATGTTGGCTTTGGGGCAGAAGAGAAGCTTTCATCTTCTGCAGATTGTCTTCATCCAATTATGCCATAACATTTAAAAGTATCCTGGCTATTTCCCATGTGGCATTATGAGACTTTTCATGTGGTCATTTCATCACCAATTTCTGCCAAGTTTAAAAATCATATTATATATTATTATTATGTAGCTTCCATATGGACTGTGTAAAAATTGTAAGATAAATTAAAGACATACATATTTCAGAAATAAGAATTGCAGTTCTGACAGGTTGAAAGACTTAATGAGCTTAAAACATATTTGGGGCATAACAGCAGCACCCAAATGGAAATTTCATTGTGAAATTCTGCTGAAGGGAGCAGTGATACCTTCTTCTTTTGCATTAAAAAAACCTTTGTCCTACTAACCCAGATTTGTATTCTGCTACATTGCCCAAGTGTACCAATGTGTGGACCTGAGTTAGGTGTGTGGAAAGCCCAGGATCTTTGACATGGAACATGTTGAATCTTTTCATGATTTCTTGACAATTTCTCTCACATTTCTCGGTAACATTCATTATATTGTCAAAGTAAGTATTAGTAAGTCTTTCAGAACATCACATGTACCGATTAATATGTAGTTGTGACCTGTAACATATGGCTACATCTTGCAGTTTTAATGCCAGTGTCTGCTCAATATCTTCAGGATTTCCTCTGCCAGGTTGGATTTAGTGATGGAATGCTGACTAATTATCTGTGTATAAAGTTCAAAATGACATTTAGACTCAGAGTGTGCTCTGTACTGTACAATCTGGGACATTCCTATGATGATGTCAGTAGTAACATAGTACAAGTGGTAGTGGAATCCAAATGAGGTAATACGTTTGCCAAGAGAGGCACTATAAAGAGAAAATGTAAGGGTACCAAGGACATAGCCTTGGGGGACCCCAACCAAGACCAGATGAAGGTAGGGGGTATCATTAGAAAAGGGGACACTGTGTGAGTGTTGGGAGAGATAGGAGGAAAACCACAAGAGGACAGTGTCACAGAGATCAAGTGGAGATAGGCTGGAAAGGTATTAGTAGAGTGCATGGGATGAACTGAGGGGGGAGGGAAGTAAAGTTGGAGCAATAAAGATGGTGTCAGCAGGGACCGGTGAGCAGAAGGATAGAGAGATTTTTAGTAAAAAGAGAGGTTAGAGTGAAAGTGGAAAATAGACAGGAGAACATTATTAAAAGCACATGTGTTTTGTTTTATAGAAATGAAGATTCCATAAAATGTCTAACTTGTTCTATAAAACAAGTTACAGACATGCTGCCTGTAACTCAGGGCAGCTCCGCACAGCTCACTCTGCACTGTGACTGATGATGTCACTTCCTGCAGAACAAGCCGCACGGAGCTTTCCTGAGCAGTGTTACAAGCAGCTCGGTGTGACGGTGTTCAGAGACAGGCACACTGAGGGACAGCCTGGAGGGGTCTTTCCCAGCAAGGGAAAGAAGACCTATAGCATCAGGGGCCCACAGAACGCTGTGCAGCCCCCCTTACTGAGTGCCAGTTGGCTAGGGAGATTAACTCCCAGCTCAGCCATTACTGCACTGCACCGGGCGGGCCCCCCAGAGCCTCGGCCCCTCGGTCCATGACCGATTTGCCCGAGTGCTCAGCCCCTGACCATATAATCTCAAAAGGCAACATAGACCCAGCAAACTGAATTGGACAAGCCCTATACAGACCTTGTAACTTTCCAAAACACCATAAAACCTGTACATGAGGGGTATTGTTATACTCGGAAGACTTAAATATGAATATGAGTGTTTAAAACAGTAAAACTTATCACGATCACGAAATCACCAGTAAAAGTGCAGTTTTTGTGTAAAAAGTACAAAAAACTAATATTAACGTTAACTTTGGCAAGCGTTTGTGGCAACTACAAAAGACTGGAAATACCCCATTTTGAATACCCTGGGCTGTCTACTTTTTCAAATAGTATGTCATGGCGGGGTATATTTTCATTTCTGGGCTGCCATACCATCTCAAAGGCAACATAGCCAATCTGGCAAATAGCAATTTACAAAAACAGAAATTGGCAAATCTATGTTTTACCCTGTAACTTTCCAAATCCCCATAAAACCTGTACTTGAAGGGCACTGTTGTACTTGTGAGACATTACTCTACACAAATATTTGTGTTTTAGAGCAGTCAAATGTTTTATACTGATAATATTATTGGTGAAATGGCAGTTTATGTGGGAAAAATGCAAAATATAAACGCTAATTTTGGCCAGGGTTTGTGTTTAAGTGGCTACTAAAAAAGACTTGACATACCCCATTTTGAATACAGCGGGATGTCTACTTTTACAAATGGTATGTCATGATGGGGTTAATTTTCATTCCTGGGCTGCCATACGGTCTAAAAGGCAACATAGGCCCAGCAAACCAATCTGGCAAATTTCAATGTGCATAGAAAAGGGGAAAGCCCTGCATTTGACCCCTGTAAGTTTGCTAAAACCTGTATATTGGGGGCACTGTTGTACTCAGGAGATGTTCCTGAACACATATTTGGGTGTTCTTTGTCAGGAACACATAATAGGAACTGAGAATGAGAGAAAAATAATGTCACGGTGCACCCCGAGCCCTGCAGACAGCAAGGCGTGGCTGCCCCTTTAAGAGACCTGGCTGGATTTTAACTCACAGCTCCAGCATCCCAGTAAGGTTCTCTACCATAGGCGTGCACAGCCTATTGCATTAGGGTGTGCACCCTAAAGCACAAACACACGCCGCGTGTATATGTATGTGTGTGAACTTTATATGTATGTGTGTGGGGAAAAAAGAACTTTTTTCTTTTTTACAAAACCTGGGAGTGCTGATTATTTTGGTTCTATATATATATATATATATATATAGAACCAAAATAATCAGCACTCCCAGGTTTTGTAAAAAAGAAAAAAGTTCTTTACTTCAAAGGTCGACGTTTCAGCTTCGCTTAGAAACTTTCATCAGGACAGCAAAAAAAAAATCTCCCCTGCCGGTCTCACCCCATAGGCGCGCTGCGGGGATTAGGGTGTGCCCAGGCACACCCGGCACACCCCATGCGCACGCCTATGTTCTCTACCATGCTGTCCACCAGGGGGCTTCAGTATCTGTCTGCATTATTTTGCTTCCTAACTCCTTGCCTGAATGGAGCAGTGCTAATCCACCTGCAGACCCTTACCAATTAGGGTCAGCTGCTCCTAATCAGCAGGATGTAAAAGCCAGCTCTGCCTGATGCCTAGTATATGGTCATTTTGTTTGTTTGGTGTTTCATGCCGAATCTTTGTTTCTCTGCTGACTGATTTCCTGGACTCTGACCTCTGCCTGCCTTACTGACTACGATACTCCGCTGCCAGCCCTGACTTCTGCTTCTCGTCTGACCCTGCCTTTGGATTACCCCATTATCTGTACTGTTTTTTTGGTTTTTGCCTCCTCCTTGTGCCATCTCCTGCAACTGGGCTCCTTGTAAACTGTTACAAATAACACAAAAAGATGACTACCCAAATGTTTGACAAAGACTGGTGGTATAATTAGTGCACGAAAATGTTAAAATAACCCCATTTGAAATACCCTAGGGTGTCTACGTTTCAAAAATATATGGTTTGATGGGGGTAAATTACATTGGCCAGCTTCAAAAATGTCCCAAATATTACATGGGTGCATAATGACCAGCTGTAAAAATTCCAAGTTGGGAAACTGGAATGCGCACCCTCCAAATAAGTAAGGTCTTTTAGCCCCCAGAGAACCTGATACACCTATACATGGGTGGTATCCCTGTACTTGGGAGATGTTGCTGAACACATATTGGGGTGTTCTTTGGCAGTAACCCTTAAAGTTCTCAGTACATGTATTCTTAACTCCTTAAGGACCAAACTTCTGGAATAAAAGGGAATCATGAGATGTCACACATGTCATGTGTCCTTAAGCGGTTAAATTGCTGTGTGTGTCCAAAAAAATCACCAATTATTCATCTTTTTTTTTTAAATTTGTCATAGATTGGTGGTAAAATGGTTGCATAAAAAGAGTCAAAATACACCAAGTTTAATACCTTAGGTTGTCTTCTTTTAAAAAATATATACATGTGAAGGGCTATTTAGGTATTCCTGACAGATATCAGTGTTCGTTAATTTTGAAGAAAAAATGATTTGGAAATAGCAAGTGCTACTTGTACTCAGTGGCTTACACACAATCCATTGGGTCCCGGTGCAAAAACTGATCCGTGGGCTCCCCCCAGCGGTTTCACCACATGGGCCAGAACCGCATCACATGGCACATACACAGAAAGATACACAGACAGACACACACACCCTACATGTGAAGGGTTAAAACCTGAGGGACCAGGCACCCAGGCCACTTCATTGAGCTGAAGTTGTCTGGGTGACTATCGTGTCCCTTTAAAGATATGAAGGAATAGTAGGGATCAAATAGGTGATAGTAATAAAAAACAAACATAAATTAACAAGACTATGAGTGGATCATTCTCTTAATTTTCCCTCCACCTCCTGTTTTGCCACTTTTTAGAAATCCAAAGCACTTCAGCACTTTAGCAATTTGGCACTTTGGCAATTCCCTAACCCTAACCCCAACCTAACCTTACCCCTAACCCCAACACAACCCCTAACCCAACTGGGATTGGGGGTTAGGTTAGGGTTAGAGGTAGGGTTAGGGAAGTGGTAGGGTTGGGGTTAGGGTTGGAGTTAGGGGTTAGGTTAGGTTAGGGTTAGATTCCTGTCATCATTCCCTTAATTTTCCCTCCCTCTCCTGTTTTGCCACTTTTCAGAAATACGAAGCACTTCAACACTTCAGCAATTCTGTTTATTTCGGCACTTCCGAAATTCGGCAATTCGGAAGCATCCGAATGTCAGAATTGCCAAAATTCGTCAGAATTTAAATTCAAACCGAAACAAATTGCACATGTCTAGTGGCCAGCTTAAGGCACACCTGTGCAATAATCATGCTGTCTTATCAGCATCTTGATATGCCACACCTGTGAAGTGGATGGATTATTTTAGCAAAGGAGAATTGCTCACTAAAATAGATTTAGACAGATTTGTGAACAATATTTAAGAGAAATAGGCCTTTTGTGTACGTAGAAAAAGTTTTAGATCTTTGAGTTCAGCTCATGAAAAATGGAGGCAAAACCAAAAGTGTTGCGTTTATAATTTTGTTCAGTGTATGTATCATTTTCTAATTTTTTTTAAAATTATTTTTACATTTTGTATTTTTTTTAATAACATATATACAATATATATGGTATTAAATATTATATATGTATACGTGTGTAATTTTACTCTAAGTGTATTTTTATATTAATATAGGTATATATTAATTAAAAAAATACTGTATGTGTATCAATCCTGGATCTGAACAGCACAAAGACTTATTGTCACAAGTCTGTCAACGTTTCAGTTCCTAGCTTGGAACTTTCCTCAGGACACAAAGAGGTATCAAAGAAATGACAGGCTTTTATACAGAGTTGATAAAAATAATTAATCACTCACCACTCCCAGCTGCTATTGGCTGTTCCAGGGGCCGCTGACACCAAACGAATCACTACGTGGGTTCCGCCCAGCTCATGGATCATAAAGATTCCACTCGAGCTGTATAATTAACAATATAATGGCTTGGTCATTACCCAAAAATAAATAAATCATACAATACATGTTACATATATTCAAGAAAATGCAATTAAGAAGATACGCCACTAGCAACATATACTCCATTACCAAAGCATATACAAATAAATATCATAAAGATGTTCTAGATCTTAGAGTGGTAAAAACCTGGAGAAAGTTTCACTTTTAAAGTGACCGTGCATATATATTTGTATAAGTAAATGATTTAAGTGTTGTAAAGTGCATTACAGCTGTGACCCATGACTATGGGTAATAGTGCATATAGAATAGGACTTAAGGTGAATGTACCATTCTTATTATGGGAATGTGTATATTTACAGAATACTATGTACAAACTCACAAATAGAGTGTATTCCCTCTCAAATGGTGAAAACACTTGTGCCAATTTAAAGTGACAGTGCTTATGTATTTACATTAGAAGGGATCTTGATAAGAACTATCACTCAGTGCATACAAGAATTGTACTCAATAGTACTGAGATTAGAAAATAAAGGTGAATATAGAAAAAAAAATGTGCAAAGGACTGTCTAATAAACTGGTACTTTTATATTTTTTTTTGCACACAAACACATAAACTGAGTATTTTAATCCATTAAAGTGTATACTATACTCCTTCTAGAGTAGTATGTAGGAGGGTTAACATAATGTATTCTATAATCTGGGGTAAGTAACATACTATCTCAAAAAGAGACCTGCTTTAGGTGAGAATGCAATAAAATAAAAGCGGCATCAGACAGTATCAAATATATCACTCAAAATATACGTAAATAATAAAAGCATCTATATCTACAGTTGCAAGAAAAAGTATGTGAACCCTTTGGAATGATATGGATTTCTGCACCTGTGAGAGACAGGTTTAGGTAAGTAAATCTCACCTTTACCTGCCCCTCTGGCCATCAGACAACCAGCAGAGATGTCACCGACAGGGGTCTTTGTGAATACAGCAAAATCCCCAGACTGTGACAGTCCCACTTTAATTCGGAAAATTTGATGATTATAAAATATATATATATACAGTTGCAAGAAAAAGTAAGTGAACCCTTTGGAAAGATATGGATTTCTGCACAAATTAGTCATAAAATGTGATCTGATCATCATCTAAGTCACAACAATATACAATCACAGTCTACTTAAACTAATAACACACAAAGAATGAAATGTTGCCATGTTTTTATTGAACACACCATGTAAACATTCACAGTGCAGGTGGAAAAAGTATGTGAACCCCTAGACTAATGACATCTCCAAGAGCTAATTGGAGTGAGATGTCAGCCAACTGGAGTCCAATCAATGAGATGAGATTGGAGGTGTTGGTTACAGCTGCCCTGCCCTATAAAAAAAAACACACACCAGTTCTGGGTTTGCTTTTCACAAGAAAAATTGCCTGATGTGAATGATGCCTTGCACAAAAGAGCTCTCAGAAGACCTACGATTAAGAATTGTTGACTTGCATAAAGCTGGAAAGGGTTATAAAAGTATCTCCAGAAGCCTTGCTGTTCATCAGTCCACAGTAAGACAAATTGTCTATAAATGGAGAAAGTTCAGCACTGCTGCTACTCTCCCTAGGAGTGGCCGTCCTGTAAAGATGACTGCAAGAGCACAGCACAGACTGCTCAATGAGGTGAAGAAGAATCCTAGAGTGTCAGCTAAAGACTTACAAAAGTCACTGGCAAATGCTAACATCCATGTTAGCGAATCTACAATACGTAAAACACTAAACAAGAATGGATTTCATGGGAGGATACCACAGAGGAAGCCACTGCTGTCCAAACAAAACATTGCTGCACGTTTACAGTTTGCACAAGAGCACCTGGATGTTCCACATCAGTACTGGCAAAATATTCTGTGTACAGATGAAACCAAAGTTGAGTTGTTTGGAAGAAACACACAACACTATGTGTGGTGAAAAAAAGGCACAGGACACCAACATCAAAACCTCATCCCAACTGTGAAGTATGGTGGTGGGGCATCATGGTTTGGGGCTGCTTTGCTGCGTCAGGGCCTGGACGGATTGCTATCATCGAAGGAAAAATGAATTCCCAAGTTTATCAAGACATTTTGCAGGAGAATTTAAGGCCATCTGTCTACCAGCTAAAGCTCAACAGAAGATGGGTGTTGCAACAGGACAATGACCCAAAACATAGAAGTAAATCAACAACAGAATGGCTTAAACAGAAGAAAATACGCCTTCTGAAGTGGCCCAGTCAGAGTCCTGACCTCAGCCCGATTGAGATGCTGTGGCATGACCTCAAGAAAGTGATTCACACCAGACATCCCAAGAATATTGCTGAACTGAAACAGTTCTGTAAAGAGGAATGGTCAAGAATTACTCCTGACCGTTGTGCACGTCTGATCTGCAACTACAGGAAACGTTTGGTTGAAGTTATTGCTGCCAAAGGAGGTTCAACCAGTTATTAAATCCAAGGGTTCACATACTTTTTCCACCTGCACTGTGAATGTTTACATGGTGTGTTCAATAAAAACATGGCAACATTTCATTCTTTGTGTGTTATTAGTTTAAGCAGACTGTGACTTAGATGATGATCAGATCACATTTTATGACCAATTTGTGCAGAAATCCATATCATTCCAAAGGGTTCACATACTTTTTCTTGCAACTGTATATATACATGATTACAAATGCACAAACAACCACTCCCCCCATACAGTGGTGTATCCTGGTTTTGTGCTGCCCTAGGCAGGACAAAACTCAGGCGCCCCCCTCCCCCCGCGCCACCCACACCCAACCCTCCCCCCCGCACCGCACCCCCTTTCCCCCCCCCCAGCACCCCTTACCTTACACAAGTCACGGTCAGACACACACACACAGTCAACACAAGCGATCAGCACACACGCGCAGTCAGACACTGAAACACGCGCACAGTCAGACACAAACACACACACAGTCCAGCACACACACAGTGCGCACTGAAACACACACACAGTCACACACACACAAACACAGTCACACATACACACGACACAAGCGCTACAGTCACAAACACACACAGTCAGACACAAACACACACACAGTCAGACACACACACACAGTCAGACACAAACACACACACAGTCACAAACACACACAGTCACACACAAACACACACACACACACACAGTCAGACACAAACACAGTCAGTCACAAACACACACACAGTCAGACACAAACACACATACAGTCAGACACACACACACAATCACTCACATTAACTTTTTTTTTTATTTAAAGCCCCCCCCCCAACCTCCTTACCTTTGGGAGTGCTGGGGGGGGGGTGGTTCCTCTTTCTCCCTGGTGGTCCAGTGGCTGCCGGTCGGGCTACTGGGCGGCGCTGGCTGCAGGCGAGGGAGCACTTCCTCTGAGCTGACTGCTCAGCTCCCGCGCGCCGCAGAGTGAGGCTGGGAGCCGGAAGATGATGTCAGTTAGCCGCAAGGCTAACAAGGCATTTGCCCTGGGCATTTGGGGGCGGCAAAAAGCTGAAAAATGCCGCCCAAGGCAAATGCCTTGTTTGCCTCGCGGCTAATACGCCCCTGCCCCCATATCTAAAGAAATGGTAGGAAAGAGCATTTTTCGTTTAGTCCCTTTGGGGATAGTGTGTTCAGTTCGAAAATCCAGAATACTTCTTGCTGCAACAGAGAAGCGGCAGTTACCTGGGCAACGCAGAGACGTCGGAAACACTCCATGAGGTGCGGGGAATCACCCAGGTCATTCATATATGCGCCCGAGCTTCGGTAGAGCCGATCCACTTTGCGAGCAACTGGGGGTGGTGAGTGATTAATTATTTTGATCAACTCTGTATAAAAGCCTGTCATTTCTTTGATACCTCTTTGTGTCCTGAGGAAAGTCCCAAGCTAGAAACTGAAATGTTGACTGACTTGTGACAATAAGTCTTTGTGCTGTTAAAATCCAGGAGTGATGGCAAATCTCTACTTTTTGTATAACAGTGTGGCTCGGCACCCGGTACCATTTGGCTGGAGGTAGGAGTGCAAAAGTTATTAATTTTTCATATATATATATTATTATTATTATTTTTTTTTTACATTTATATACTTTATTTTTAAACTTTTTTAAAAGCTTTTTTCACCAGCAGGGGGACTGCCTGTCAGTTCAGGCAGTCCCCCTGCAGGTAACACTATGGACTCCTATTGCGGCCACGTGATTGCTCTTTCAGAGCGATCACATGGCCCCTGGGGCTCTTTTTTTTTTGCAGAGGGGGTACTGGCTGGTCTGTCAGGCAGTCCCCCCAGTGGAGAAGTAGACCAATTGCCAGCAGGGGAACGGCGGCGATCGGGTAAGTAATTGGGAATGGAGGGAGAGGGAAGGGGTTATTATTTATATTTTTAAACTATTTATTTATTTAGTTTTTTTTTAAATCATTTAGTTCTTCACAGAGTGCATTGACCCCTTGAAGCACTCAGCACACGCAGAACATCGGAAGCCTGTCTGATTGTTTCCGATGCTCTACCTCACTGCCGGGCTTCTGATCACCCGGCGCCTGGCAGTGAGGAGGGGTATTGCAAGATGCCTCGCTGAAATACCATCAGAGCGGCTGGACAGTTTTTGTTGGACGTACCTGATACATCCGAGGTCACGAAGGGGTTAAAGGCTCCTCCAACAGGCTTGCCATCCTCTCCCAAAACACATCCTCTGCTATTCAGGTGCATTCCATCATGGTTATAAAGATTGTACCACAGCCTAATATCAACCTAGTGCTATAGAAACCCCAAACCCTTCTTCCTACAACAAGACTTCGGCCACACATGGACCTCTCTAATCTCCTGCTGTCTTTCTACTGTAATGGGTGGCACAGGTAATATTTTATTAAAAACTTACCTTAGTGGTCATCTTCTTTTGCTTCTTAATGCCCTGAATTTATTCTTTAGAACACTCCATTTCCTGGCAGCAATATGAACCATAATCTATCTTTGTATTACGTGTATATATAATTTGTTCCAAAAATTATATCCAATGTAAAAGAAAATATACAAAATAGAGGGTGTGGTCGACCTACTTGCCGGACAGATGTATACCTGTGGAGCTCCCTAAAAGCATTCAGCAAGAAGCAATACATTTCTGAGAAATAGCTCACACAAACAACCCCATACATGCTTCCCCCCAAATACCAATATGCGGAGCAAAAGTAAAAAGTTTCGCCTCCTAGAGACACCTAAAATGTCAGATATTCTGCTCTCATTTGCACGGCCTATACCACCGGCTCCTGCCAACATGGCACCTGAGGCGCACAGTGAGGAGGAGGCCTCAGAGGACTCCCAAATTGAAAGAGAGAGTCTTGCCTCGGGAAGTTTGGAAACCAGAGAAAGCTCCTCCTAGGAATACCAGAGCGCATTGGAGGGGGTGCCTTACTGCCTTTCTTCCAGTGCCTACTGTCCACAATGGGCATCAAGGGAGGCACCAAACCAGGCATGATACTCTCTGCATTCCGGGTCCGTAAAGCTGTTTCAGCCCCAGAAGACACATCCAGAGACACTTTAGCAGTGACTAAGGACTTGACGGCCCGCTCTACTATCATGTCTCACTCCAGGGTCTTAGGCACAGTACAAATAGAAGGGAGCACTATGGCCCTCTATGGAGACATCCCATTTGCAGCGCTTGTGGAACAGAGTAAGCTGGTTCCGAATGGCAAAATACTAAGAGACGCAGCAGTCAGATATCGGTGGGGAGCAGATTGATCCCTGGTGGTTTCACGGGCAGACCGGACACTTACCTTGTTCTCTACAGATGACAGAATGCCATTCCTCCAGCAGCTGAATCTACCCACTGCAGACCTGGGAGAAATAAAAGATGATGGGACTTGGATGCAGCATAGACCCGAAGGCAACCAGGTGCCACAAAAAGCCCACCCGATTAAGCACTACCATAGACATACACTTGGGCTCTTGCATATTGCAACCTGATTCTTCCAAATGGCCTCTAGCAGCCGTAATTCTGAAATGCAATAGCATGCAGACACAGTGTAGTTGCTGTGAATGCAATGATTTTCCTTTTACTCCATTATTATTGCTCTACTCTTCATTAGTTACTGAATTTTATTTTTAGTTTCATATGTTTAAGGCAGCTCTTCTTTTGCAGGTCAGAACATAAGCTAAAATTGCAGCCTCTAAAAATTCACAGATTACTGATTAAGATGTAAACTTGTTACTACTTTCATACCAGGAATACTCTGTATTTTAAATACTTAAACTCCAATAAAATACAAACTAAAAAAATATATACAAAATAACTTTTAAGCAGATGAAAACAGCTACTGTCATTCCCATTACAGGACTTTTCACAGTACATCAAGGTAAGTAGGCTGAATGACTGTATGGTTTTGTACATGTCCGCTTAAAATAAAGCAGTAATTTTATTTTGAACTTTTTTCACACCGAAAGCTTAATTTTGAAAACATTTTCCAGGGCTGTTTTTATTCCCAGTCTGGCCCTGCTCATAGTAATTTTTTCTCACTTATACAGATACACAAATTATACAGACAGACTAGCATATCCACCATTGCATTTGCAGTCACAAATACACACATACAGACAAATATTCACACATACTTAGCTGCCATTGCGCCTAAAAGAACTTGTGGGCTCTGGGGTGGATGAATTAGCTACACTTCCAGCAGGTACTCCCTTAGGGCATTATTTGATATGCTTGGGAGTCAGTTAAGTGTCTTGAAAACTGACTTCTGAGTGTAATTCTATTTTGTCACTGTATACATTTTCACAACTTAAGTGCAGATTATGCTTTAAAATAAATAGCGTAAAGGAATAGGATTTTTGCACTAAAACCACAACATTGCTATTTAGTGGTTTTGGTGCTTAGAGTGTCCTACTAAGCACCTACAAAATATATATATATATATATATATATATATATATATATATATATATATATTTTTTTTTACTGAAGACTAGTAATTCTCTCCCCTTCCCCTCTTTTACCTCCCTACCTCTCCTCCTCCCCCCAGTCTGTTCACATGTTAAATCTTAATACTATTAAGTTTAATGTTTTTTGGTAGTATGTGTAGCTGTTAAAATGTCACCTTGTTCACTCATAATTTCATCAGGAAGAGTCATGTAAAATATTTTTGTGTTTAATTTCTCAAGCAAAAACCTTCACTGGAAAAAATGAAGACAACACACTGTTGTGCAGCAAAATGTCACCACGTCAACACTCTATACTTTAATATCAAGTTGACCTTTAAAAATGATCTAATAATTTTAGTTGGAAATAGAATGTTTGTGATTTTCTGGACACTGAATAAAACACAGGATATTGAGAGAAACCTGGGTATCTGAAATCACAGAGCAAACTATGAGCAATATTACATTTCTATATTAAAACAGCTCTAGATAAGAAACAGCATGGGCTACGCTAAGAGAATATGCTAGTGAAGTGACTAACATGAAATATACTCTTGTAAACGGAGATACATTGCAACTGTGCTTAGAGTTACATTCAAATATATGGCCTGCACTGACACAAATGGTCTGATGAAGTGGGGCAGGATCCGTACAAAATGCATAAGACATTTATACTGACAGGCTCTCTGATTTTTGGAAAACCCTCACTGTCAGCCTGTGCTGCTGCCGACTATTAGTCTCTGATGAAGTGGAGCAGGATCCCTACGAAACACGTAAGACATTGATATTGATAGGCTTTTGGATTTTTGGAAAACCCACACTGTCAGTCAGCCTGTGCTGCTGCTGACTCTGGACCCCGGACTTATACAGAAGTTCAGTCCGAAAGATCGTAGGGAGCACCTCTGTGTGAGGTCTGAGGTGGAACGCACTGTGAAATGCATGCCGTCCTCACCGGCGATCAGGACACAGGACAGATTACAGCTCCCATATACCTCATACATCCACATGGTTCAGACCACAGGTTACTACTATACCAACCACACATCTTGTGTTTTGGCTGTCTGCTTTTTACCCACGTTTTTTTATATTGAGATTTTATATTTTGAAATAAAGTACTTATATTTTTAGAGCGAATATTATTTCATTATTTTAAGCACATTTTTGATACTATTTTGCAACCAGTTCCTTGTACTGACTTGCTTCTTTTGTAACTTTTTGGGGAGTTATTGTATCTTTTTTTTTTTTTTGGAAAGTATATTAGTTGCCCTTTGTGTTACCATACTCTGTGTTGTCTTCACAAGCAGGGGGAGTGACACTCATGCTATAATATTGTGGACTTGCTGGATATTCTCTTGTACTTTTCATACAGGACTTTTTTCTTTTATGCCATTTTTATTTATATATGTATATCAGTTGTACTTCTTATGGGAACCAATGAGGTTTACTAGTTCCTGGATATTCTTACTATAATTTTATAGTGATCTACCTCTACTTATTTTATGCTAAGTCTGGTGATCCTGTACCTTCCAGTACTAGAGTTGTTCTCCCATCTCTATTTTCTTATTTCCTCTTTAGTCTTTATATTCTCTGTTCTAGAGATTTCAGACCATTACACTTTATTCCAGTCTGCTAGTGCTGCCTCTGCTCCTGATCTGACTCCTTGGCTGCCATCATCAGAAGTAATGATCACAATGCTTTCCCGCAGGAAAGCATTGGACTGGCTAAGATGGTCATTTCTGCCAAGGAGGCAGGGAGGTGGCAGAGTCAAATAACACCCTGGCCAAATCAGCATCTCATCATAAAGATCCATTGAATCAATACATCTCTATGAGGAACATTCAGTGTCTCCATGCAGAGGGTGGAGATACTGAATGTGTGCAGCACTTCCCAGGAAGCACCTCTAGCAGCCATCTGAGGAGTGGCCACTGGAGGTGCCCCAAGGCCAAGTGTAGGCAACATTCTGCACTCCAGATTTTGTGAACTACATCTCCCTTGATGATTTGCCAGCATTGTGGGAACATCTGGAGTACCGATAGTTGCCTACCCTTGCTCTAGGCAGCAATGTAAAAAAGACAGTGTATACTGCAAAAAGCCTGCAGGGACTGATTATACTCACCAGAACAACTACATTATGCTATAGTTGTTCTCGTGACTATAATGTGCCTTTTAATATAGTCAAATTGAAAGACAGGCATTAGGACAAATCTGATAGATTTCTGGGTTTTCTTCATAACATGTAATTCTCTTATCCAGTGGATGTACTGCTAGAAAACACAAGTGAGGGAACTGTGAGAGTTGCAAGGTGTGGATAAAGATGTGCTGCCAAGAAAAGATATTTCATTAATACTAACTGGTATAGAAATGTATGTGAAAGTACCAATATATACTGTTCCATTTCACAAATCAGGCAGGGCATTCGTACTTCCACAACATGCCACTCACCCAACTATCATTCCTACTTTGAGGAGCTGGATGGGTGCAAGACATCTCAGTTCGATTTCCCCTCATCTATCTCCACTATACCGTTAACCCAGAACCCTCTATTCCAACCAGATCTTTCACCTGCAGCTTACAAGGCTTTCCATGATACCTAACTCAAGGAACGTTGCAACATACTACAGGGATGACCCCAGTACATGTACTGATAACTGAGGGGAACCCAATGACTCTGCAATAGTTCAGATATAACCAACTAACACATTTCCTCTCCTCTATGCCTGAATTAACAGCTGTCAAACAAGACCTTACCCTATTCGAAACACACTGCAAAACCCACAGGATCACGCATAGACATCTCTCTGTATTTAATGCACTTCTTTGCCAAGACATAGACCTTGCACTCCCGTCTTTCACCTGATCTTGGGCCAAAGATCTTAATATAGACATGTCCGAAAAGAAGTGGACAAAAATATTCCTCCAACTGCACAAATCCTTAATAAACTCTACCATCCAGGAGGGCACCTAATCAACGAATCACTAGATGGCATTACTCACCAGCTCATTTACATACCATCTTTCCAATGACCACCCAAAACTGTTGGCGTTGCAAACAGGATATTCGTACTCTAGGTCATATATGGTGGACGTGTCCAACCATCCCAAAATTTTGGGAAAGCATAACTAGACTCATTCTCACCGTGATCGAAGTTCATATCCCACTTGATCCAAAGCCCTTTCTGTTCTACTTGTTTCCCACGCCACTGCCTAAGCACACCTCAAAGCTACTTATACACCTCCTGACAGCCACCAACCTTTTAAACTGGAAGAAACCATCAGTACCCACTATTCGGGAATGGAGCAACAAAGTAGAATCAATCCGAATCATGGAGGATTAGCATCCCCTCACACTGTCACCTCCCCACACATTGTCATCCCTCCCATGTTTGGTTTTCGCCCGAAGCCTCAAAAAGTCTAAAGCCGCCTCTGTTGCTACGCTGAGATGTTAGGTATTTTACTAATAATTTACACAACTAAAATGTAATTTATAATAGCAATGTATCTTATTTACACAACCTGATTTCTAAACACATATATTGTAGTTTAATGGACTACTGAAGTCACCCAGGCCACTTAATTTCAATTAAGTGATCTAGGTACAGTGGTTCTCTAGATTTAAGCTGCAATGTAAAACATTGCAGGGTAACTTGACCTTATACTGACAGCCACTAGAGACACATCCACGTCATTTACCAAATAAAACTGAGTAGACTTTTGGCTTGTATATTATATTCACTATGAATACACTTTGAATTACCGACCATTCTCATATAAATATCCCTGTAAGTAGCTCCAACAGCTGTTCCCCAAATCACTTCTCCCAGAATCCGGTTTGTATACGCCCTGCACTGTAATGCCATATATAAATACTGTCCTACAAGCTACAAGGTGGGTCCTCCATGGATCAGATTTGTTGTTCCAGCACATCCCATAGATGCTTAATTGGATTGAGATCTAGGGAATTTGGAGGTCAAGGCAACACATTGAACTCTTTGTCATGTTTCTCAAACCGTTTCTCATGAACATTTTTTGCAGTGTGGCAGGGTGCATTATCCTGCTGAAAGAGGCCACTGTCATCCAGGAACACCATTGAAGGGGAGTATGTGGACAGCAACAATCTATAGGTAGGTGGTATGTGTCAAAGTAACATCCACATGAATGCTAGGAGACAAGGTTTCCCATAAGAACATTGCCCAGAGCATAGCACTGCCTCCACCAGCCTGACTTCTTCCCATAGTACATCCTCCTGCCATCTCTTACCCAGGTAAATGACTCACATGCACTCGGCCATCCATCTGTTCTAAAAGAAAACGTGATTCGTCAGACCAGGAAACGTTTTTTTCGATGCTCCATAATCCAGTTCAGACATTGACGTCCTTATTGAAAGCACTTTCAGCGGTGGACAGGGGTCATCGTGGGCTCTCTAAACGGTCTGTGGCTAAGCAGCCCCATGCCCAGCAAACTGTGATACCCTGTGTGTTCTGACATATTTCTATCATGGCATCAATGTTTTCAGTAATTTGAGTTGTGTGATCAGACCATACGGGCTAGCCTTTACTCCCCTAGGGAATCACTAAGCCTTGAACACCCATAACCCTGATGCAAGTTCACTGGTTGTCCTTCCTAGCACCACTTTTTGTAGGTACTAACCACTGCATTCCAGGAATACCCAGTTTTGGAGATGCTCTCACCCAGTTGTCTAGCCATCACTATTTGGCCCTTGTCAAAGTCACTCAGATATTTTCACTTTTCCATTTTTCTTGCTTACAACACATGAAATTCAAGAGCTGACTGTTCATTTGCTAATGTATCCCACCCCTTGACAGGTGTCATTGTAATGTTATAATCAATGTCATTTACTTCACTGGTCAGTGGTTTAAATGTTGTGACTGATTAGTGTATATATACAAGCAGGGCCAGTGCAAAGATTTCTGCAGCCCTAGGCAAAGATCCATTTTGCCACCCCCTCATGTCACTCACTCACTGACAGACACACACGCACTGACACACACACACACACACACACACACACTCACTGACATACACTCACTCATTGACATACATACACTCAGTCATGGACAAACATACACTCACTGACAGACAGACACACTCACTGATATACATACACTCACTCACTGATAGACACACACACACTCACTCACTCACTGACAATCAAACACTCACCTCCCTGGGGTCCAGTGTGAAACAGCTCCTCACTCCTCCAGCGCCCCGTTTAGTATTCCGGGGCCGGAATGATGTCATATTCCGGCTCCCGGTATCACAGAGGGTGCGCGAGGGAGGATTGAGAGGCTCCCTCGCCACATGCCAGCTCCATCAGCTCTCCTCGCCCCTCTCACCGGTATTTCTTGGCAGAGCAGGCACCTGCCATCAAGGTAAGTGGGTGCCTGCTCTGCCTTACCTAGCTCTGCATCAGGGGCACCCTGAGGTGGCCAGATGGCCGTTTCCTGGTCCCCCTGTGATAGGGCTCTCCCTCCTTTGGGTGCCTTGAGAAGCGGTCCGGTGCTGGGGGCAGCTCAATAGCCGCTCTCCCAGCGCTGCGGCCTCAGACAGGGGGAGCCCATCAGGAAATATCCCAGTGGGCGCCCCCAGCAGACCGGTGCCCTAGGTGAGGCTAGCCTCCTCTTTACCTCATCAAAGCAATACGTCATGTTTGCTTGCTCCAAGGCCGTGGGCACCTCTGCTTCCAGGGACACTGCATGACTGCTCGGTTGCCCTCAATATACTCAACATGTTACTGGTGTCTTTGAGCTGCTTCTCCTTGCACTAGGATGCCATCCCACCACTTGCCAACAATGTAACGGAGCTTCCTGTACCCCGGATAAGTACCTCCGCAGACGGATGCTCCTAGTGCTCACCGAGGACTCCAAGCACTCCACCAGACACCATCAGCACCGCAGTCCCCACATCCAGAGTTATAGCTTGGCTGAGAACTCACCGTCTCCTACCCACCTTGGACCTAGGACAAGGCTCCAGGTTCCAGTGGGTGAACCTCTCTTCCTCCAGAGAGTCAAGCAGGAACAGCTCTTAAAAGAGCTTTGTGATTATAATCCATTTTTCCATGGAAGTCACTTTTTAACATGTCTTTTTGCAGGGCCCATAGTCTTTGGGCTGGAGGCTGGCAAACAGGCCCCTCCAAAAACCAGTGGTGAGGTAATTTTCACCATAGCAAGCATATTACATTTTCAGTTAAGTGACTCAACAGTAACATAAAGAACAATAGATGTACTGGACATACAAATATAACCAATAATGGCGAAGATACCGCTGCAAATATAGAATGATCACTGTAATCACAGCACAGCTTACTAGGCATTATAACAACATAATGGCTACAGCTCCTTGGCACACAGGGATTGCCCCCTGTAACGGATCACCTGGCACCCCGACTGGGTACCTCCGTTGAAAGATGCTCCTAGCGCTTCCAGAGGACTCCAAGCACTCCACCAGACACCATAAGCACCGCAGGCTGCAGCTATCTCCCTTCAGAACGAAGCAGGAACAAGCTCTTACAAGAGCTCAGTGATTATAGCAAGGGAATATGCCTAGCATAGCAATCCCTTGTAGCAGATTCCCCCAATAAGAGACAGGACTCAAGTTGAGGGTAAAAATAGAACTCCCTGGCTGCTAGCTTGCAGCCCTTTTTATTAGGTGCTCCCATGAAGGGGAGGGACACACACAGTAACGTACATTAACCAATCACACAATAGTTACATCCCACACATAGCCCTCCCCTCTACCTGTAAACTAATTATCTGTACACACAGGAAAATACAATTATCATAGGTAGGGAAAATACAGTTTTTACACAACATTCATAACTCCCAAAATATACATCACATTCGCATAAAAATACATATTCACAATCAATCCATTCAGGGGAACAACATATTAAAAAATGGCATGAATCAGACCAGGGGTTCAAAAGTTAGTAAAAGTATCTTTTGTTCCCCCTGGCTCAAACAGTAAAAGTAAAACATCCCCACAATGCATCCTGGCTTCCTCCCTTCTGCCCTGGAGATAATTGGAGAAGGAATCTAATTATCTCCAAAGACAGAGCCAAACTCCATTACCCACATGGCAGACAAAAAGACAGTAAAAGACATAAAATTACATACTGACACATTTAGTACATAAAACACACATTTCTACATATCCCCAGATAGCTTGGATCTGACTGCACATTATTAGATGAATGGCACTCAGATCACACGAATAAGCCTTTCTGCAGGGAAAATAAACAGTTTAACCTGCAGGGCCATAGTCCAAAGGCAAGAGGCGGGCAAGCAGCCCCCTCCAAGGACACGTGGCGAGGTCGGTTTTGCCACACTTCTCCCCTTTGCCCCCAGACTAACAGGGTATCTGACCTCCTGCCGGTCAGTGCCCTGGTTAGTCCAGCAACCCACCCACGAAGCACAAACAGCAGTACAGCCCACCCACAATAAATGTTTACTCCACCTGGATAAAGTAGCAACTTGTCCATGTCCAGGTGCCTCACCACGGCTGTGTGGGGAGCTGGTAGACTGCCTTGGTGGGTTGCTGAGTGGGCAGAGACCAGCGGTACTCTGCCCTGGTGCCAGCGCTACCACCGAAGTAGCCTGATTGGAGCCTGGTTGTGGGAGGGGGAGACCGACCGTCTCCCCTCTGGGTACACAGCTCTGGGGCTGGGGAACAGGACCGACCGTCTCTACCCCTTGGGCTGTAAGCGCAGAGACTACGGTCCCATCTGCACAGTTGCGGGGCTCAACATCTCCCCTTGGTGGGTTAGGCTGCCGCTGGAGAGAGGGTGTAACAAGCTCCTCTCTCTGGACTGTCAACTGCCGCTGGGGAGAGGGGTTAACAGGCTCCTCTCCCTGACACTCTCTCTGCTGGTGGAGAGGCGGACCAGCTGTCTCCCCTTTCATTATTTTGTCCTGCTGCTGGGGTGTGAGACTGACGGTCTCTGCTCCCTGCAGGACACACTGCCGCTGGGGAGGAAGGATTGCACCCTCAGCTCCCTGGGGTACACACTGCTGCTGGGGAGGAAGGACGACACCTTCGGCTCCCTGGGTTACACACTGCTGCTGGGGAGGACGGACGACACCATCAGCTCCCTGGGGTACGCACTGCCGCTGGGGAGAAAGGACGGCACCTTCCGCTGGGGCAGCCTGTAGAAAGTCAGGCTCAGGGGAAGGAAACAAGGGAGGACAGAGGCCAGCGGCGCTCTGCCCAGTTGCCAGCTCTTCTGCTGGGGGGTCAGGGAACAAAGGAGTTGGCTGGGGAGGAGAAATATCACTTACCTCCCCCTGGTACTCCGGCTGCTGCTGGGGGGGGAGGTCGATGCTCTCCACTTTCTGTAACTCCAGCTCTAGTTGGGGATCTGGGCCGGTTGCCCAGCATCCCTGTAGGGCCGGTGGAGAGATCTCGGTCCCATCTCCACCTGCCTGCAGGGGGTCCTCCCAGGACCAGTCTATGAGGTCCTCTACCTCGGGTACCTCTGGTTGCTGTTGGGGAGGGAGACCGGTTGTCTCTTCCTCCAATAACACATTCTGCCGCTGGGGAGTGAGACCGACTGTCTCCCCTCCCTGTAAAACATACTGCCGCTGGGGATCTGGGCCGGGTGCCCAGCATCCCTGTAGGGCCGGTAGAGAGACCTCGGTCCCATCTCCACCGGCCACCTCGGTTTCTTCCTCGTCCCACTCTACCTGTGGCTGGAGTTTCTCCCAACGTGCCCACTGGCCTTCCCTCAACGCCCTGTGTTGTAGGTTCCGGGTCACCATGTCCCACACGAACCGCACGTATTTCTCCTCTGGATTGGGTCCGTAAAACTTCAGGTGCAACCCTACCATCGTGCCAAACTCTAGTACGGAGTAGCTATACGCCATGCTTGCTGTAGCCACTGCTGGTTCCATTATGTTGCTGAAGATAAGGACGCTGCACAACTCCACACGTTACCGGTGTCTCCGAGCTGCTTCTCCTCGCACTAGGATGCCATCCCGCCGCTTGCCACCAATGTAACGGATCACCTGGCACCCCGACTGGGTACCTCCGTTGAAAGATGCTCCTAGCGCTTCCAGAGGACTCCAAGCACTCCACCAGACACCATAAGCACCGCAGGCTGCAGCTATCTCCCTTCAGAACGAAGCAGGAACAAGCTCTTACAAGAGCTCAGTGATTATAGCAAGGGAATATGCCTAGCATAGCAATCCCTTGTAGCAGATTCCCCCAATAAGAGACAGGACTCAAGTTGAGGGTAAAAATAGAACTCTCTGGCTGCTAGCTTGCAGCCCTTTTTATTAGGTGCTCCCATGAAGGGGAGGGACACACACAGTAACGTACATTAACCAATCACACAATAGTTACATCCCACACATAGCCCTCCCCTCTACCTGTAAACTAATTATCTGTACACACAGGGAAATACAATTATCATAGGTAGGGAAAATACAGTTTTTACACAACATTCATAACTCCCAAAATATACATCACATTCGCATAAAAATACATATTCACAATCAATCCATTCAGGGGAACAACATATTAAAAAATGGCATGAATCAGACCAGGGGTTCAAAAGTTAGTAAAAGTATCTTTTGTTCCCCCTGGCTCAAACAGTAAAAGTAAAACATCCCCACAATGCATCCTGGCTTCCTCCCTTCTGCCCTGGAGATAATTGGAGAAGGAATCTAATTATCTCCAAAGACAGAGCCAAACTCCATTACCCACATGGCAGACAAAAAGACAGTAAAAGACATAAAATTACATACTGACACATTTAGTACATAAAACACACATTTCTACATATCCCCAGATAGCTTGGATCTGACTGCACATTATTAGATGAATGGCACTCAGATCACACGAATAAGCCTTTCTGCAGGGAAAATAAACAGTTTAACCTGCAGGGCCATAGTCCAAAGGCAAGAGGCGGGCAAGCAGCCCCCTCCAAGGACACGTGGCGAGGTCGGTTTTGCCACACCCCCTTTCTAGCTGACATGATAATGTGAAATTTACAATTCTACATTACCAGTATCAATGCTGTCCAACATGGAGAGCAGTGATAGGCTGGGAGCACTGAGATAATATGACCACAACACTCTCATTCTATCATTCTTTATTACTAAAACCATTTCCAGGGTTTTACAAAATGCAGGACTTTTGGCTAACAGTGATCAGCTGATCCTCTGCTAAAGGAGAATACCAGAAGGGTTGCATGTGTAAGTGCTCAGTGGGACCTAATTATGTTGTGAAACTGTTCTATAACAGGCATCATACTGGTAAATTTAAGGTGTATATATAGGTCTACTAAATGAAGCCATCACTTTGTGTCCTAAAGGTGGTGCCACAAGGTGTGTTTGCAGAAAATACTTTTGACACTCAGCTAGGTGATGGAAATAGTATGAACAAAATTTATGCATCAATATATGATATAGTAACTTAGCACTTGAAACACAATAGATTACACCCCACTTAAAACAGGACACCAGTGAGAAAATACGAAGAGGGATTTTAACTAGTGGCGTCTGGATTATGCATTTATATTTGCCCTTTTTGTGGGCTGAAGAACAGAAAAACTAGAAGATAGAAGACTTCTGATGTTTAATATAATTTTTTTTTTTTTTACAGGTTTTAGTTTTTTTGGTTAACTCCTCACTGTTATTAAGGGGAGGGGGGGCGGGCAGGTAGGGACTTCATTTTAGGGGGTAGATAGGAGATTATAATAAACCCCTGTTTATTATAATTAAGGCCCCACCTGCTGGCTTTTGGGGGGTCATGGGATAGACACTAGGTAGCCCCCATCCAATAGATACAAACAATATGCAAAAAATATAATAAGGTGTATGATAAACTCCATCATGATCCAACTACTACAATTAAAAATGCACTCACTACATATCTGGAAAAAGGGAAAAAATAACAATATTCTTAAAAAACAAGAATTCAACTATCTTAACATTCTTTACCCAAAAAAACCTCACCTCACCTCGGAATATAATAAATATTTTATTTATGTTTTAGACTTACAGGTTTTTATTTAGGATAACAAAATCAACACAGGCACTTCGAAGTTATGCACTTCGGGGTCAAGAATGCACAAGCAATTTATACCCTAAATGGTAGTGAATTAGGGATAACCACCCACAAGAAGGATTTATGCAATATCAATCTGCAGTTGCTAAGGCCAGTAAGGTTTTGTCATGTATAAATAGGGGCATAAATTCTCGGGATGAAAATATAATTTTGCCTCTTTATAAATCGCTGGTAAGACCACACCTTGAATATGCTGTGCAATTTTGGGCACCTGTTCTAAAGAAGGATATCATGGCACTAGAAAAAGTACAGAGACGAGCTACAAAATTGATAAAAAGGAATGGAGCATTTTAGTTATGAAGAAAGGTTAAAAAAAATTTAATCTGTTTAGTTTGGAAAAACGGCGCCTGAGAGGGGATATGATAACTTTATACAAATATATTTGGGGCCAGTACAAACCTTTATCTGGAAATCTATTCATAAACAGGGCTATACATAGGACACGAGGTCACACATTTAGGCTGGAAGAAAGGAGATTTCATCTAAGGCAAAGAAAAGGTTTTTTTTTACAGTAAGAGTAATAAGGATATGGAATTCTCTGCCTGAAGAGGTGGTTTTATCAGAGTCCATACAGATGTTTAAACTGAAATTGGATAAATACTTGCAAAAACATAACACACAGGGTTATAATTTCTAATTAGTGGGGCAATAGCTGCTTGATCCAAGGAGGCATCTTACTGCTATTTTGGGGTCAAGAAGGAATTTTTTCCTAGTTTGTTGCAAAATTGGAAGCGCTACAGACTAGTTTTTTTGCCTTCTTTTGGATCAACAGCAAAAACATATGTGAGTAAGGCTGAACTTGATGGACACAACTCTCTTTTCAGCTATGTAACTATGTATCAGAACACACAAAACACTCTATGCCATTATACTGTTTTTTATAAATGTAAAAAGTGTGTTGTGTGTAAATCCACAGATTCCACTAGTAAATAGTAATCGAGTTCATGTCCAATCAAACACAGAAAAAATATGTAATTAAAGATCAAATTACATTTAACACCTACTCCCACGCACACAAGTCATACTCCCGTATCGATAGTTTCCTCATATCCCCAGCCGTCCAGCCCTGGACCATTCACACACACATTGGAAACATTGCGTGGTCCGATCACGCGGAAGTCGCGCTGACGATACAGATCCCACTAAGGGCGCGCCCGTGGCGATGGAAACTCAACCCATGGATACTCAAAGACGCGGCCACGGTCCACACAATGTCGGAAAACCTTAAAACCTACTTTGAACTCAACGCCACCGACGACATGGCGCCGACAACGGTTTGGGCAGCCCATAAAGCAACGATCAGAGGACACCTAATAGCAATAGCCACGGCCCTCAAAAAGCAACGCCTACGGAAAATGGTAGACGCCCTGGCTGACTTAACAAGACTTGAAACCCTACATAAACAAAATCCGTCAGACTCGCTCCTGACGCAGCTCAAAACGACACGGGACCTCATCACACAACTCTCAGCAGCAGACGTGGCGAGGAATCTCATGTGGTCCAAGCAACGATTCTATGAAAAGGGCAACAAGGCGGATTCACTATTGGCACGCTGCCTCAAAAAACGTCAGGAAAATAAGACGATATCGAAAATCCGAACTAGGTCTGGTGAAACGACGACAAACCCAGAAGCAATAGCCCAGGAATTCCTTCAATACTATACAGACTTGTACAACCACGCCACTCCAACGCCCACGGGGGAAATAAACCAGGCGGAAGCCACCTCCTCATTCTTACGACCCCTCAACCTACCCACCTTATCCAGCAGAGCGCAAGCCATGCTGGACACACCCATCGAGGCCGAGGAGATCGCCCTGGTCCTCAAGACACTGAAACCCAGAAAAAGCCCAGGACCGGATGGCTTCACAGCCATCTACTATAAGACGTTCCAGACCATACTAATACCACATTTATGTAAGGCCTTTAACTCGCTGTTGCAGGGACACAAACTCCCCACTGACATGCTGCGAGCAGACATATGCCTCTTACCCAAGCCAGGGAAGGAACAGCTTGACCCGGGACACTATCGCCCAATATCGCTCTTAAACACCGACCTGAAAATACTCACGAAGACCCTTGCCAACCGCCTCAACCAGCACCTCCCATCCTTGATCCACCCAGACCAGGTCGGCTTCATTCCCAAAAGGCAGGCGGCCGACAATACCAGGAGAGCCTACGATACGATCTGGTATACCAGGCACCGTAACATCCCATCGGTAGTGCTCTCGCTGGATGCCGAGAAGGCATTTGATCGTCTTCTCTGGCCATATATGTTCGGGGTACTGGCACACTTGAACTTCCCGACAGGATTCCTGAACATCTTACGGGCAATATACAATCGCCCAACAGGGCAGCTCCTACTCCCACACGTCGAAGCCCAAACCTTTAACATAGCTAACGGAACTAGGCAAGGATGCCCCCTCTCCCCACTTCTTTTTGCAATCTCCCTGGAACCATTGCTTCAAGCTATACGCACCCATCCCAACATACAGGGAGTTCGGATCAGGCAAGACACGTACACCGTAGCAGCCTACGCAGACGATGTACTTCTAACGTTGACGGACCCTGTCCCTTCCCTACACGCCATACTCTCTATCATAGACGACTATGCCACCATATCCGGCTATAAAATCAACATAACTAAATCAACGCTAATGCCTATCACAATATCACCCTCGCAACTCCGTCTGCTTCGCGGCTCCTTTCCCTTCCGCATCACCACGACCGCCCTTACATACCTAGGCACCAAACTAGCGCCGACACTGGACGACATCTATGGCCTCAACTACACGCCACTCCTCACAACGGCGTACTCGGACTTGCAGCGGTGGGACAGGCTAGGAATATCGTGGCTGGGAAGAGTCACCACCATCAAAATGAACCTCCTCCCGCGGTTCCTCTATCTTTTCCAAACGCTGCCCATCCCGATACTCAAAACGGAGTTCAATCGCCTCCAGGCAGCCATAGACAAATTCATCTGGAAAGCCAAAAGACCCAGAATATGCAGAGCTACTATGTACACCCCAAGACTCAGAGGAGGACTGGGGCTACCCAATTTTCAGCAATATTACCATGCTGCCCAACTGGCCCACATCCAACAATGGCATGCCCCCCCCGGTACCAAGCGCTGGGTGGACTTGGAACACGACATCCTGGGCTGGGACCAACCTTCCTCGTACATGTGGGTACCGCGCATACATCGACCACTCCCCCCACCAACTTCACCGGCAATCACCCACACTCTAACTCTCTGGGACAAGCTCAACCCAAAATATGACCTATGCGGAAACGCCATGCGGAAACGCTGAACACGGCAGATCACTTCCGGTACCTACAGCTGCGGGACCTGGCGCAACAGCCCATGATCAAACAAGCGGGCACCTCACCACCGACGGCGTTTGAAAAACAGTGCTTCGACGCGCCGCTGCAACCGGGACAAATCTCCATTATCTACAATACACTGACGACTCACGCTTCCCAAGTCAACCTCAAGTACATCGCCGCATGGGAACGGGACTTGGGACCACCAGAGAACCCGAGTGACTGGGCTGAAATTTGGGAGGCGACAAACTCCCTTACGGTCTGCGTCACACATAAGGAACAGGCCTACAAGACGATGCTACGCTGGTACCTGACACCACACAGACTCTACAAAATGGGCCAAAAACCCGATGACGAATGCTGGAAAAGGTGCGGAGCCACTGGATCCTACCTCCACTGCTGGTGGACATGTCCCAAACTCAAACCGCTTTGGGTCAAAGTAAACAATCTCATTGAAACAATCCTAGACAAGCCGGTCACTGCACAACCGTGGGCTATGCTTCTCAACAAACCGCAAGACTCCCTTACCAGGAGCGAAAATAAACTGGCAGCCCGGATCAACCTCGCAGCGCGGAGAGCGGTAGCGGAACTGTGGGCAGATCCAAAAATTCCTACGACCTCCACCATAATACGAAAAATCACAGAATCCCGGGACCTGGACGAACTCACGGCACAAATAAACGACACGTACAAAGCGTTCCATCGCATATGGGACCCCTGGGATATGAATCATGTGAAACTGAACGAGGATCAGACGACCTAATGGAATCCAAGAAGTAAGAGCATCCATATTCGACAACACCCCGAGCCACACGAATGTCACCACCAACAAAGCGGCTATGCACCAGCTAGGAGGAGCACTGGCACGTTCCTGCAACCTTCCTGCCCCTCCCATACCCCCCCTCCCTATCTTCTCCTAACCCATCCTGTAGGGGTCCCGTCCGCGCGGGCGGAGAACAACTGCCCAACGCCAAAACACCACATCAGTAACACCAGATGGACCCTCAAGAGCGACCCTGCGCACTCACCCAATCCCCCCCCTCCCCAGCTACCCAACCAGACTCCCCTGCGCCCTTCCCTCGATTCGAATCCCTCCCCTGACTCGCTGACCCAGAGATAAGACAGAAGTTCAACACAGCACAACACGGGCAAAGTGACCGATGAGAGAGGTAACCGGGAACAAATCACCACATGGATCACACACGCACGACCACCACAATAGGTGACGGTATCTCCACTCCCGGGAAACCTCAGGCCTCACAACCCCCTAACCACAGGGACTTTCAAACTGCAGAACTTCTCTACACAAACACACCACCAGAACGTCACACAAAAGGGTAACCTACACCCCTCCATTTACTTCCGCACCCCATCCCACACCCACGGTTACACAAGTTGAATGTTAAATTGACGGTAATATGTGTTTCCAGACAATTGATAATAATTGCATCTGCTGACAAATGTCTAAGGTATGCATCTATGAAGCAATGCAGAAACAATGTACATTCTGCAAACACTGTACCACAAGCTTTAACCCACCACTTTCAAATCTGTACCCCCACCCCATGAACCAACAAAAACCTTTCAAAAATAAAGAATTTACAAAAAAAAAAAATTACATTTAACACCAAGTATATGATCTACCAACTGGAGTGCCCTTGTGGCCTGCAGTACGTGGGCATGACTACTAGATGTTTGAGAATTAGATTGGCAGAACAGTGCAGGAACATCAGTAAAGGTTACAAAAATCAGAGTATGTTCAAACATTTTCAGATTCATGATAATAATCCCAAATTCTTAAAGGTAATAGGCATACAAAAGTGCAAATTACCATGGAGGGGTGGCAATATAAAAAAATATTTTAGGTAAAAATTAGATGAACTGGGTATACCACCTGAGAACTTTAGACCCATATGGACTAAATGCAGAATGTGATCTGCATAACTTCTTATAAATGTTATTATTAATTTTTAGTATGTATCATACTTTTTATCTAATTTTAGCCTTTTATAATCCCCTCCTTTATCACATTTTGCCACATTCCTCTGTGTTCCTTTTTTACTATTTATTATGTGCAAGTTGTTCCTATCTTGTGTTCATTGTATTCATGTATTTTATATATATATGTCACTATCTATTTTACATTTTTAATATTTACTTCTTCATCATATTAGTCCCCTTATTTATCATGTTCTTAATTTATCATGTTTATGCTTACCTATACATATATTATGTACATTGTGGTATCAAATCCCTTTCCTTACATCATATATATGTCTACATAGTACTGGCAAATGTACTAGGCCTTTAATAGAATGTCCCATAGACTGCTATGAATGTTTTTAGTCTGGCGCGCTATTCCAAAATGGTGGCCGCAGCATTTCCTGTTTTCTGAATTCACAATACAAGTTTTTGATGAATTTTGACAATTTACATTTAATAATAGGCTTGTTCTCCCACTCTATATCATCCCCGCTAGTACTATGTACTGCATTAGAAATTCCCTGTACATATTCTAGATGCTTCCGTGTCTGGCTCCAGATTTCAAAACGGTGGCCATGACACTTCCGGTTTCCCCAGAAGTACAGCTAACATAGTAGTTGTTATTAGTGTTTTAACCCCTTAAGGACACAGCTTCAGAAGCTTGACTTACGCTTAATGACACAAGCAATTTTTGCATTTTCTTGCTGTTTGCGTTCAACTGCAATTTGCATCTCTCTCATTTATTGCACCGACACATATTATATACTGTTTTTAAAGGACAGAAAGGGCTTTAATTTGATATAACATATATATATATAAATGCTTACTTATTATAAAAAAAATACAGAAAAATGCAAAAAAAATGAAAAATATTGTTTTTTTTTACAGTTTTTGCAATAATAATGTGTGCATAATTAGTGCAGGTTAAGGAAAGTAATTAAAAATAAATTTATTTATTTGTTCTGATTTACAGAATATATAATGTGTCTGGGTTTTTAAGTTTTTTTTGGTAGTTACAGGTCACAAAGCACAAGGAGTAAAATAAAATTTTAATGTGGAGCGATTTTAGAATTTGGTATGTTTGTCTTGTAAGCTTAATAGCCATAAAAGAAAACAAAATTGCCACACAAAAGTATATATTTATATAAAGTAGACATCACGGGCTATTTACCTAAGGTTGTTTTGACACTTTCTATTACCATATTACCGCCAACCTCTGCTAAATATTGGAGTAAAATTGTGTTCTTTTTGGTTTTTGGCACACAAACTTATAACAGAGAAATTCTCGTGTATATTTTGTAAAGTTGGTGTGTGCTATTCCTGTACAAAGTTTTATTTTGTGTTCAGTTATATCTGCTGAGTAAAATGACACCCCCATTGTATGTCTTTTGCACTATTTCGTGAAGTTACAGTGCCATACAGGATACCTGTCCTTTTCAGTATTCACAGTAGAATTTTGAGAGATGAATTTAATGAGCCTTAGCTTCCATTTGGAGTATTATAACAGTTTGACTGTTCAAAAAAACCCCACAAAGGCCTACCATTTGTAAAAGTAGACACTCCAGGGTATCTTATAAGGTGCATATTGTGCCTTAACATGCCCCCATTTTTTCACCAATATATGCCAAAGTATGTGGTAAAAAAAAATTTTGTGCATTTTTTACATACGGATTGCATTTTTGCTGGGCGTTTTGTATATTTCATATGTGCCACTAAGTTCAAACCCCCCAAATTATGCTCAGCTAAGTCTTCTGAGTAAAATGACACCCCATATGAATGTCTTTGGCACTATTTCGTGAAGCTACAGTGCCATATAGGAGACCTGTCCTTTACAGTATTCACAGTAGAATTTTGAGAGACGGATTTAATGAGCCTTAGCTTCCATTTGGGGTATTATAACAGTTTGACTGTTCAAAAACCCCCCACAAAGGCCTACCATTTGTAAAAGTAGGCACTCCAGGGTATCTTATAAGGTGCATATTGTGCCTTAACATGCCCCCATTTTTTCACCAATATATGCCAAAGTATGTGGTAAAAAAAAATTTTGTGCATTTTTTACATACGGATTGCATTTTTGCTGGGCGTTTTGTATATTTCATATGTGCCACTAAGTTCAAACCCCCAAATTATGCTCAGCTAAGTCTTCTGAGTAAAATGACACCCCATATGAATGTCTTTGGCACTATTTCGTGAAGCTACAGTGCCATATAGGAGACCTGTCCTTTACAGTATTCACAGTAGAATTTTGAGAGACGGATTTAATGAGCCTTAGCTTCCATTTGGGGTATTATAACAGTTTGACTGTTCAAAAAACCCCCACAAAGGCCTACCATTTGTAAAAGTAGACACTCCAGGGTATCTCATAAGGTGCATATTGTGCCTTAACATACCCCCATTTTTTCACCAATATATGCCAAAGTATGTGGTAAAAAATTATTTTGTGCATTTTTTACATACGGATTGCATTTTTGCTGGGCGTTTTGTATATTTCATATGTGCCACTAAGTTCAAACCTCCCAAATTATGCTCAGCTAAGTCTTTTGAGTAAAAATACACCCCCAATGAATGTCTTTGTCACTATTTTGTGAAGCTACAGTGCCATATAGGAGACCAAGCCATATCCGTTTTTACCAAACTTTGAATTTTGACGCTGGGCCTATGTGCAATTTCCAAGCATCTTCGCAGGTCTTAAATTCAATCTACCCCACAAAGGCCTACCATTTCTTAAAGTAGACACCCCAGGGTGTTTCAAAAGGTATAGTTTGAACCTTAGCGTGGGATCATTTTTCCGCTAGCTTGTACCAGATGTAGTGGTAATAAGCGTTTTTTCTGCCTTTTGACATACAAAGTGAGTTTGCACAGTATATTTTGCAAACCTTATGTGTGCTACGACTGTATAATACTTCATATGTTGCTCAGCTATGTCGGCTGAGTACAGCAATACCCCCGTATGTACCTTTGCCAGGTATGTGTGGACATCGGAGGGGCACATTTGGGACACAGCCATTCCAGTTTTTTTCAAACTTTGAATTTTTATGCTGTGCCTATGTCCCATTTTAGAGTATTTTACCAGGCTATATAATCCAAATTCCCCATAAAGCCATACCATTTCTTAAAGAAGACATCCCAGGGTATTTCAAAAGGCATATTTTGAACCTTAGTGTGGGATCATTTTTCCGCTAGCTTGTACCAAGTGTAGTGGTAATAAGCATTTTTTCTGCCTTTTTGACATACAAAGTGAGTTTGCGCAGCATATTTTGCAAACCTTATGTGTACTATGACTGTATAATACTTCATATGTTGCTCAGCTATGTCGGCTGAGTACAGCAATACCCCCGTATGTACCTTTGCCAGGTATATGTGGATGTTGAAGGGGCGCATTTGAGACGCAGCCATTCAGTTTTTTTCTAACTTTGAAGTTTTACGCTGTGTCCATGTTCCAATTTGGAATAGTTTAGACGGTTGGTTATTGAAACCTCCCCACAAACACATACTATTTATTAAAGAATACACCCTGGGGTAATTCAAAAGGCATATTTTGAACCTTGGCGTGGGATAATTTTTTCTCTAGTTTGTTCCAGGTGTAGTGGTAATGAGCGTTTTTAAAATGTATTTTTTTACTTTTTATAACTTTTTTACTTTTAAAAACTAGTTTTTAAACTTTTGTTTTGCTTATAAATTTTTTTTAAACTTTCCTAAACTTTCTTAAAACTTTTTTACAGATTTAACATTTTTCTAAGCTATTTTTTTTACTGTTAACCCCTAACTAGCAGTACGCAGCACTAACAGTAAATTCCCCATTTTCCCATAACTCCCACCCACCCCAGCTAGCAAAATACATAGTTATAAAATATTTTAATTAATTAATTAAATAAATGGAACCCCTGAGGGTTAAAAAATAAATAAAAAGTTAATCCTCAGGGGTTAAAAAAAAAAAATTAGATCACAGTATAATACTGTGATCTCTATTTGATCGCTGTAGGCAGTGATCGACTGGCAGGGAAGGGGTTAATTTTTATTTGGACTAGGTAAAGTGTGTTTTTTGTTTTTATTACTTAAATGTTATTAAAACATTTTTTTAAGCTTAATTTTTAACTTTTTAAAGTTTCTTTTAAAACTTTTTTTTAACGTTAACCCCTAGTTAGCCTAACGCCAAATCCCCCAATTCCCCACTAACTTCCACCTACCCCAGCTATCTAAATATATAATTTAAAAATAATTTAATTAATTAATTTAATTAATTTAACCCCTGAGGGTTAAAAAAAAAAGAATTAACCCTCAGGGGTTAAAAAAAAAAATCAGATCATAGTAAAATGTAATCCCTGCCAATTGATCACTGTAGTCAGTGATCAATTGGCAGGGAAGGGGTTAATTTTTTATTAAAATGGGTAAGGGGGGGGACTTTAAATAAACTTTATTTTTTTTAACAGCAGGGGGCAGGATCAGCACTGATCCGGCTCCCTGCACTTCACACAGAACCCGGAAGTGCAGGGAGCCGGTAGGTAAGTATTCAGAGCACATGTGCTCGCTCAGACTTGTGGTCAGAGCGAGCACATGTGCTGGGCAGCTTGACCGGGTGCTCCCGGTATGCCTCCAATGCAGAGGCATACCGGGAGCACCATTAACCCCGCGATCGCCGCGATAGCGGCGATCCGGGGTTAATTTTACCGCGTGACGGACGAGGTCCGTCACCCGTCGTTAAGGGTCTCCCCTGTGTGACGGACCTCGTCCGTCACCCGTCCTGAAGGGGTTAAACTACTTTCTAAGCCTAGTTTTCACATCAAATTACCCTTATAGAGGCATTCTATCTAGTACTATTGGACCATTTCCTTATTTCCAATTTTTATTAATAATCTTATAGTTTTACATTACTTAACTATAGGTCATGTTACCTGGTTATAAACCTGAAATAATATTTTTTTTATTACACAATTGTTTTATCACTAATCACAGTATACCACTTATGTATTTTTGTTCTGTTATGTTTTTATTCAATTTGCAATTCACCAAACTGACCTTTGCTCTCAACTTTGCCTGAAGAAGTGGTTTTATCAGAGTCCGTACAGATGTTTAAACAGCAACTAGATGCATACTTGCAAAAACAGAATATTCAAGGATATAATTTTTCAATATAGTGTAATAGCTTCTGGATCCAAGGATAAATCTGCCATTCTGGGGTCAAGAAGGAATTTTTTTCCTAGTTTGTTGCAAAATTGGAAGTGCTTAAAACAGTTTTTTTGCCTTCTTTTGGATCAATTGCAAAATACAAATGTGAGTAAGGCTGAACTTGATGGACGCAAGTCTCTTTTCAGCTATGTACCTATGTAACATATGGCCCGAGTTGAGGTCAAAGTTCACATATGATGTAATTTTGGCGGCAAATTTGAACCTGAGATCTACCTATATAAACTCATAAGTGTCAGGCCTCCATTATCTACACTTGAGAAAGCCCCTCCACGCCTCCCCCGCCCCCCCGTTGGCAAAACGTATTATGTTGTTTTAACTTTTATTTTTAAAGCATTAAAGTATATTTGGCATTCACTACTAGTTGTGTTTGTCCATTTATCATGCTATTTATGTTTTTAGTTGCTTTTATTAATTTTTTACTTCTTCTGTTCCTGGCACTTAAAAAGATACTGAATAAAAAAAAACTTTGGATACTACTCCTTTGGGAATCTACTTAGCATCATATCCATAGTGGGGATTATACCACCCAAGCGCTAACATCTGAACAGGATCTACTGCTCCACTACATGTGAGTAGAATATTCTTACTCTTATAACCATCAATATATTGATTACAGTGAGCACTATTGTTTGCCTTTTTTATCTTTTATATATCAGACTACACATTGAGGGACCAGCCCCAGATCTACATATCCATCAGTGGGGATTGTACCACTGCATGCTGCTAAACTCAAAGCTGGTCTTACAGCTCTCTCAAATGTGAGTGATATACCATATACATTATTGTTGTATGTCCTGTATCTAGTTCCATATGTTCTGCACCATAACTGGTTATTTTCTGCTTTAATTTCATATACTCCCACCATTTGAAGTCTGGACGGTTACCAATTGAGAACAAACTACAGCAATTGTGGACTAATTGGACTTTATATTGGCGCAACCTATATTTTGTATATATTATAGCCCACATCAATTGCCTGACTATGTTCCCACCTGATATTTTTCAGGGGGCCTTTTCTAGCAACTGGGCTGCAATGGCTGCTTAGCTTAAAATGTTTTGCAGATATGCCCCTAGCTGCCAGGTGGGGCTTATGGAGGTACATTACCTCCATTATAGTAATACAGTGGTCTTATTGATCCCCCATAGGTATTTTATTTCATTTGGCAGTTGGCTAGCAAGTGCTGGCCAACTGCCACATAATTAACCTTTGCATTGCCGAGGGTTTTTAACTATTTTGGCAAATTGTTTGCATTTTGTAAAACCTAGGCCTTGAGTTGAAGTCTCCAGGCACAGATTTAATTTATTCAGGCTGGATTTTAGCTGTCTGGTTGAAATTTGGACAAATTCAGGCCCACCTGAGACTTGATTTACATATCTAGAGATTGATGAATTCTGCCAACAATAACCAGATTTTGCAGTCCAAATAGCTCTGTACAGCAGCAAATGGGTTTGCCCCATTCGGTACAGGGCCATTTGGACTTTAGTGAGAAACCCTAATATTTTCAAACAAAAAACAAGATATTTATACACCTCCATAAGGAAGTATAAACAAAGAGGTAAAGCACTATATAATAGAGGATACAACCTGTTATACATATATATTGAAGATCTGGAAAAATAAAATCACATATAGTGAAGTATTCAGAGCTAAAGTGACTAAATCCAGGAGGTAAAAAACTTACAAGAGAACATAGGTGTTCTGCACATATCTCCCCTCATGGGGTATTCTTGGCTGATGGAAACTCCTTCCAATAAGTTGAATCCTGAGAGGGATAAGGAAAAAAAGTGCAGATTGTATAATACTGTTAAAATATAACAAAGGTTTATTTACTGATTGCACTTACATCAATGCTGAAATCAACTCACATATCTGCACTAGCAAATGGAACAGGGTGGTATTCTCATCAGGCAAGATGATAAGGCAGTGAAGTGTGGCAAAATAAAAACAAATAAATATAACAATAAGGATGGACAACTTGAAAGAAATAAAAATGTCCAGGCTGCAAATCCAACGCGTTTCGTCAAAAGCTTGACTCCCCGAGGAAGCTGTATAAATATCTTGTTTTTGGTTATATTCATATGTGTATGTGAGGTACACTTTTTCAGGTGATAGCACTGTTTGTTATTGTGTCACATATATAGTACACACCCTGATTATTCCCTAATATTTTCTGTTATGCACACTATACTTACACACAGTAGCAGCAAAATGTAAAGACGGAGAGGTGCATAGTTTGCTTGGGGTGCCAGAATTACAAGACCGACCAAATGTGTACTTTGAACACCTGAAAATAGCAAGGACACACATTTAGGGACATGACATTTTAAATGTGGATTAGAATGGTTAAAGTACAACTTTGGGCACCAAATTAAATCTGTTATGAAGTTTAATGTGCCACAGCTGGCATGCCGAGCCCTCTCTGTGGGCACGCAGCCATAGGTCGTCAGCCACAATAAAGGAAAATACTTTTTTCCTGTTTGTCCACCTGCGGCTGCACGGTGGGCTGTGGCCGATGCTCCTAGGGTCGATGGCCAGAAAAGCACATAGATTTTTCATACGGCAGCCGCAGGATATGAGCAGCATAGCGCATATGACGTCATACCCGGTGGCTCTACAGTGTACAGCATAGCGGCGGCATCCCTCCTGCATGCAGTGTGCAGAACGCCACCTATCACTGCACTACAAGACAGAGCAGAGCCCAGACAAGACTGTCCTGTCTGCATCTTGAAGTACAGGTAGGGGTAAAGAGGCTTGGGGGACCTATTGTGTTTTAGATTTGGGAGGTGCATTAGTCGGGGAGGGGTCAGCAGTGTATTAGTTAGAGGGGAGGGGTCAGCAGTGTATTATATTTGGGGGAGGGTGTCAGCAGTGTATTAGATGGGGATGGGGTCAGAAGTCTATTAGATGGGGGAGGGATCAGCAGTGTATTATATTGGGGGAGGGGGTCAGCAGTGTATTAGATGGGGGAGTGGGTCAGCAGTGTATTATAGTGGGGGAGGGGGTCAGAAGTGTATTAGAGTGGAGGGAGTCAGCAGTGTATTAGATGGGGGAGTGGGTCAGCAGTGTATTATAATGGGGGAGGGGGTCAGCAGTGTATTAGAGTGGAGGGAGTCAGCAGTGTATTAGATGGGGGAGTGGGTCAGCAGTGTATTATAGTGGGGGAGGGGGTCAGCAGTGTATTAGAGTGGAGGGAGTCAGCAGTGTATTAGATGGGCGGATGGGGTCAACAGTGTATTAGATGTTGTGTTCTTATTTTAAAACAAAAGATGTTAATTAGTTTGGACAACTGTATGAGTTGTTTTTTCTAAACCTATACCTCAGTATTCAGGTTGAATTGCCATGTTGGCACTTTGAGGAAAAAAAGTTGGTTTGTATTGTGGTTTAAGCACTCAGGCTCAAAAATGTTCGCCATCACAGTTCTAGGTGCTGTCTTACTTCAGGAGATTAAGCTGCTAACAAACACTTTAACCTTAAACTTTGGAATGTAGTACCTGATAGTTGATAGATAGTTGAAGCTGACATTCTCAGACAGGGCACACAGGGCTGGTGCAAGGATTTTTACCACCCTAGGCAAAAACAATTTTGCCGCCCCATTTGCTCCACCCACTCATGCAGCATGACATACACTGACCCAAGCAGACTAACGCACACGCACAGACCCATACAGACTGACGCACACACTGACCCACGCAGACTGATGCACACACACTGACGAATGCAGATTGTCGCACACACACTGATGAATGCAGACTGATGAGCACACACACAGTGACCCATGCAGACACACACATACACACTGACTCTTGCAGACACACATACTGGCCCATGCAGACACATACAATGACACACGCTGACCCATACTGCAGACACACTGACCCATGCAGTCACACACTGATCCATGCAGACACACACTGACTCATACAAACACACACTGACCCATACAGACAAACACTGACAAATACAGACTGACATACACAAACAGAAATTCTTCATAAGTACACATTGTGATGTCCCATTGACCCACTTACCTTTCTTCATAATTGACTGCTTTTCATGTGTTCCTGGCAGCTTCCCTGTGCCTGGCCGCCTTCACTCCGTCTGAGCCCCACCCCAGCTATGCTCCCGCCCACTTATCCCTATATACTGGGCAAAGGACAGGAGCGAGAAATTGAAGCGCCCTTGTGCTGCTACGTCAATGGGAGTCCCTGTGGGGGTCCTGGCTTAGCAGGCTGAAGTGGATGCCGCAGGACTAGTGTTACACCGGGCGCTAGTCAGCAGCCATGTAAGTGCTCCCTAGTGCCAGGTAACATGACTGGTGGCACGATTTGTATAATTATTCAAACATAGAGAGGCAGCCAAACGAGCAGTGCAGTAAAGCTCCCGCCGGCACCCCCTTTAAGCAGTGCCCTAGGCGGCTGCCTAGTTGGCCTACAAGAAACGCCGGCCCTGCAAGCACCCGATAAAAGGCTTCCTAAGTTAAGCCTTGTACAAACAAAAGAAGCCGTAGAGCTCAACAATCATGTCATGTCTTCCAAAGTTTAGGAAATGAATGGTTCATTAATAAACCATTAATAGAAGAATAGACTTACGGTGCAGCATTCTGCAAAACATATATTTATTTTATACGAAAACCATAAAGATTTGAGCAGGCAAATAACACTGCATATTAATTAGACCAAAATCAATGCATTAAAGTAGTATTGGTACTCGGAATGTCCATTTAATGTGCAATATGGATGCTTTTTATACTAAAGATTATACATTTTAGCTGCTTTTGTTATTCACTATATGGATGTTTACATACCATGTTTATTCTATTTCTATTGAATGCAGCAAACCAGCTGCCCTACCTTTCTAGAATATGCTAGTGTTTGAACTTTCTAGCAAAGTAACATTCCATTAGGATTTCCAAACACTCATGTATACATCGAATGGCAATTTTGCATTTTATTGATGGATACTTGTGAACAGGAGATGAGATTTTACCAACTTGAACTTTTCTTCTCATTTTTTATTCTGTGGAAGCTGATGTAGTTTGTATGATTGTGTTTTTCTAAAGCAATTTAGTGGATATGCTTCTGTAAAAAAAAATATTCAATATTATTCACAAAGAATTTCTGTTAAACTTTCCCCTGAGAAAAGTCAGACAAAACAGCGCAATTGGCAGGCAATCAGTGACCTTATTTTGATTTAGCCCCCCCTCCATGGTAAAAGAAAGGGGTCAGCGAAAGTAGGATGCTACATTCACGGAACGTTATTCATGCATCTAAAATGCCTGGGCAGACAACTAATACAAGCAATTGATTGCACATTGTAGCTAGATATAAACACAACAGAGGACAGAGAAAGTACCTTTTATCCAGAGTCATACAAGTGGAACAGACTGCATGCAAATTTTTCTCTGTCCCACAACAATGTTTACAAATTATGTTTTACTACAATACATATCGGGTATTGTTTGGAATGATTAAAAAGAATTTCTAGGTTATGACGGAAAAGTATCAAATATATCAGGATTAACTGTTAAAATTACAATTATATTTTCAAAACATGGTAAAATTTTTCAAGGATATTTATTCATGTCATAGAAGCATATAGCAATGTATTAAAGACATATTAGGCTTTTGTTACATAACGTTTATGTCAGTTATTCACTAAAGTATGAATTGTCCTGAATTCCTAAGAAATTCAAAGGAAATTAGACATTTTCGACCAAAATAGGCAAACTGAAAGCATAGATGACTAGGAGACTTTTTCCAATTTAATCTATTATTTTAATTAAAGCAACACTAAAGGCACCATAAGCACTACTGCTTGCTTGGTTTTACTTCTTATCAGGGTCTACCGGTCATCTCTGCCCACCTCCACTACCATCTTCCGAGAGCTAAAAGCAGTCCCTGCTGAGAAACTTTCTTTAACTTTCCAGAGCGAAACTCTGCAAAGCAGGGCATTGCTCGATATCAGAGAGTGTTGCCAGATTTCTATTAAGGAACTTCATGTAGAAAAGCTCCCTGTACCTCGACAAGGACCGCTTCCTAGCTGGAACCAGGCAAAACCTCAGCGCTTCTGCCCCAGTCACCGTTGCTTGGCTGGGGTCCTCCTGAAGCCTCTCCATTCTGGAACAGGATAGGGGACTAGCTCTATTCCCTCCAAGGCTCTGGACTTTCCCTGCTGAATCCTTCATGAGCTGGAACAAGGTGCTGAGCAGTGATTAGCCCTTTCTCCTCCCAGTAACTAGACAACACATAGTTCTAGGGGTACTTGGAATTTTATGTACAGACCCCAGCAGGGGGTCTCTATTGAATTCAACACAAGCCCCTCCCAGGAATCCCTGGGCCTGGGAGATAATTTAGTTAAATACCGATAAGTTAATTATCTCCCAGAAACAGAGAGCCAAACACAAAAATATAAAAACACAAAATTACCCCAAACTTAATAAAACATACAATAACCCCACATGTTCTGATCTGAGCGCCCAAGTTGTCCAAATAGCGCTCAGATCCATGCAGTGTAGAAGAAATACCACCATGTAAAAGTTCTGACCGGCTGCACATGTGACCTTATGCCCAAAATAGTTCCAAGGCATTCGGTGCTTTTGCCGGTCAACTTATGTGAACTCCTGCGGCCGCAATACGGGGTGCTCCATCTAATTCTCAGGTAGCATTTATTCCCCTTAGTCTCAGGCACCTTCCCTTCAAAAAACGCTGTCCTGGCAGGTTGCAAAGTTGTTCAAAATCCCGGACCAAGTTGTTCAGGAACTGAACGGTCACCTCATGCCCAAAACAGTTCCATAACATTTGCGGCTAAGTACCGCTGAGTTGATCGGGGACCCACAAAGTCCTCATGGTGAAATTAGTTCCATAGCTGTCGCGGCTAAGTACTGCTAAAGACCATTTGTGGGTTTGGTTCAAGCGAACGGCTGCCAGGGAGCTAGCGTTTGGTTCCATTCGAATGAAGGGAAAGTGCTGAACCAGGGGCACCCAGAGACAGTCGCTAGGCTGGGCAGGGTAACTCCCGAACAGTGTCTCAGACCTGGAAAATAGTCGGTGGGCAGGAGGCCAGCTTCCACACTCCTCCAGGAGTTTGTGACAAACGTTCGTGGGAAGGAGCGTTTGTCACACTTGTGGCTCTCATGAGATGGTAGTGGAGAATGGGAGCAGCACCCAGTGGACCCCATGTAAGAAGTCAAACTGAGGGAGCTGTAAGGGTGAGGGTGCCTGAAATGTTCCTTTCAGTTTGAATTTACTTTAAACTCTGTATAATTCCAATTATGCATAACTCCGTGAGCATTTACAATGAAATTTTCATACAAGAATTGCAAAATTATAAATGAATAATATGCCTAGAAGAAGAGAATATAACTCGGTTTGACAGAAACTAGTAAATGCATAAAATAATCTTTAAACAGCCTAGAGAGCAGCCTTTTCCACCTACCACACCTGTATTAATCTATATTGTGATTTATTGTATTTAAAGGGTTAATTCATGCACCATGACCACTGTGGTGATTTGAAGTGGTCTTTGTGCCTGGAGTCTGTATGTGATGAAACACTGCACCCCTCAAAAACACAGCATTCCTCACACACACTGCACTACTCACTCACTAGATCCCTTACAGACACTACATCCCTTATACACACACGGTGCACCACCTGCACACAATAGATACCGTATGCACACACTACAGCCACACACACATTCATACAAACACACACTGCATTCCATTAAAACACAATCGCTACAGCCCCTACACACGTCACCTATACAGATATACGCTATGCACACAATCACTGACCCTTTTGTCCTCCGGTATCCTACTTTTGGGGACACCAGAGACAAGTAACAAGCAAATGCAGTGCAAGCATGTCATGAAATCCACTTGCGCTGCGCTGAACAGATACCAGAACAAATACAGGTCCTTTGTTTCATGCAAGAGCAGGGTTCTGTGCATGGGCTGCCCTGGAACTGGATTGAACCAAAATGCTCACTTTGAGAGTGGAAACATGCTTGTCATTGTTGATAACACAACACTTCCCCCTTTCTGGCTCCACACCTTTCTCACTGGGCCGCTGTGATTAAAAATGCCCTGGCTGAATTTCTTTCCCAGTCTGGTCCTGAACTACACAATATAATTTGGGTCATATTGCATAGTAAACCATTGTTTCTGCAATCATATTTAGATCCTTAGGTTTTCAGGGTTTTCTATAAGTCTCATAATACCATCAAAATATCATCTATGCTCCCTTGTGGCCCATAAATGGGCATTTTGCCCTCAAGTTTGTTTCCCCTTCCATGTTACACCCCCTTGTGTGTTCCCCTACCCCTCTAAGCCTAAATATCAAAGATCCCCTATTTTGACTTATAACTGTCAGACCAGTCGCCTAAGGGTGCTCCCCTGTATACTTGTTGTATTGCAATTGTTAACAGAGAAAACCATACGGGTCATATGTGTGATATTGGCAAGATGTCACCTGGTTCAGACAGGACCTGGAGGAAAGCAGTCTCATGCTGCGCACTTCCTACCCCACAGAGACCAAACTCATCTGTTGCTCATTGAATGGTCATCACTCCCAGCAGCGATTAATATCTAATACCACTATAGTATGAAAATTGTCTCCCATAATATGAAGGGGTTGAATACCTCGGGTAAACGAAGGCTTCTCCTCAGAGATTTGACAATGCAGGATGTGGACATAGCTTGCATCCAGGAAACCAGTTTAAAAAAAAGACAACACGCCAGCCATATTCATTAAAAGATACCCAAGCCAATACCATTCACTATCAAACACTAAATCTACAGCAGTCCTTATCCTGATACCTAGAGATGTGGCTTATACACCCCAAAGATAATAAAATGACACAGGTGGCAGATACATCACCCTATTGGGCCTGTTTAATAATGTCCAACTCACGTTAGTAGCAGCCTACCTTCCAAACGATAATCCCAGAAACTTTCTCCAATCACTCCTCAGTAAAATTGATAAATACAAACAAGGTAATATATTGCTATGTGGGGATTTTAACTGTATACAGTCACCTAACTTGACACAACTGCTTCCCTCATTGGTAAAAGTAAACGGTGATCTGAAACCCAATGTAAATCATTCACTAAACTGATCGACCAAAACGACCTCTATGAGGCCTGGAGGACATTACACCCGGTAGAACGAGACTACCCCTATTACTCAAGAGTGCACAACACTTATACATGCATAAATACATTTTTTGTAGACCAAACAATGCTATCCCAACTCTCGAACTGCCACCTGGGGGACATAACATGGTCGGACCACAGTCCGGTCTACCTAGAACTCCTTGACACATTCAAATTTAAGGGAAGAGGGTCCTTGTGTCTAAATTACTCCTTGTTATCTGATGCCTCTTTTGTAAACAATATATGATTATAATTACAAGAATGTTTTTAAAAAAAACATGGGTACTGCAGTGTCGGACTTCGCAGTCTGGTCAGCACATAAAGTGATAGTGAGGGGGTTGTTTATCCGATGCTCCTCCTTTCTAAAATAACAACACCAAACTAACCTCCTAGACTGCCACAAACAAATAGCTATAACCACTTCCCAGAATAAAATCCTCCCCACTGTGGAACTAGCAACCACTGGCAGATCCGGGGGCAACAGGGCACTGCC
>OW240915.1:159801014-159817474 GCA_933207985.1 Pelobates cultripes | reverse complement strand
GCGCCTCTAGCGGCTGTCAATGAGACAGCCGCTAGAGGAAATAGGGGAAGGCTTAACCCATTCAGAAACAGCAGTTTCTCTGAAACTGCTACGTTTATGAAAAAATGGGTTAACCCTAGCTGGACCTGGCACCCAGACCACTTCATTAAGCTGAAGTGGTCTGGGTGCCTAGAGTGGTCCTTTAAGTGTGTGTGCATCTGCATGCACTGGCGTACATACCGCGGTCGCAGGGGTCGCAGCCCTGTAACCTCTCATGTGTTGCGGCCTGGCCGCCGTCATGTGTTGCGGCCTGGCCCGCGCGCGGAGGGGGGGAGGGGGAGGGCCCACGGATCAATTTTCACACCGGGGCCCCATGGGTCATGTGTACGCCACTGATATATATATATATATATATATATATATATAAAAATAATGGATCGTTGAACACAAATATGAGTGTTTTAGAGCAGTAAATTGTATAATGATGACATCATTTCAATGTATAAAAACTGTGAAAGGGAAAGTGCTATATTTGACCTTGAAACCTTTCAAAATTCCATAAAACCTGTACATGGGGTTACTGTTGTACTCGTGAGACATTACTGAATGCAAATATGTATTTTAATGCAGTGAAAGCTTACAATATTATGATATTCACAGTTAAAATTTCTTGCAGAACTTGAAAAATAAAATACATTTGCTAATATTCATGTTAAATTATAAATTCCTATAATATATTATACATATTTGGTTTGAAATTAAAGCCCTCTTTCCCCTGAACAAAATTATAAATAGGATATATAATAAGTGTGGATAAAATTATGATTGAACAGTCATAAAGCTCAAATTCTAGGTTTTATTTTGAGTTTGTTTTGATCAGAACTACAATTAGGAGTTAAGACAAAAATAGCCAAATTGGAAAAATGATCCTAGTCATCTATGCTTCCACTTTGGCTACTTTGGTCTTACATTACAATTTACTCTCTTTAGTGAATAACCCCGAAATAGTTCTTCTTCACATGCAAATTGGAGCAGGTGGGCGCTACATTAGACCCATAACTGTACCCTGTAAAAAATAATTGGGGTGGGTGTGATGATGTTATAGTGGTTGAATAAGAGGTTATTTGAAGGCACTAGGTTAGGAAAATATATCAATGGCATTGTGGTACTGGGTAGGTGAAATGGTGACTACATGATGATAGTAATGTGTGCAGGAAAGGAATTGGTGTCACTAGGGATTAGAGAGAGTACAAAAAAGGTGAAACGGTAAAATTGGATTGGGAAAGTCTGGAAAAAGTCTGAGAGATTGCATTTGGGTAGAGTCTGAAGGATGTATGGTTTCAATATTATTGTTGAGGAAAGGCCATGGTTGTGCTTTGGGGGAAAGGTAGTTGATTTTCTTGAAACCTAGTTATGGCTCTAAATAGTGTATAAAGAAAGATTTTTTTTTTTTTACCAGAGGAATGCAAGTTCTAGTACTCCAATTACCATGGACTGAGACTATAATCATTTCTTTACATTTTTTTTTTTAACGGACAATGTAATTTGTAGCAAATAACTAAACTACATTTTTTTCTGCTTTCTGTGCTGATGGAGATACTTTATTGAAAACTGCCACACAACAATAACAAATAAGATTTCTGACTAGGATATTAAATGACATAGGAAAGTATGGATCTGTCTGAAGTACAAGCTGCATATTGATGTCTTATAAATGATAAACATTGTTCACTAGTAAAATGGAGGATTCTTATTGATTGGAAAAAGAAAGATAGTTTAAACAAACAAATCCTAATTGATAAAACAATAATGAGTCTGCCACAGGCTTGAAAATAAAGGAAATACAAAGCCAGAGCATGTTTTGTGTGATTCAAGCACTTGGTTCAAATGTACTTTGAACATATACTACCTCGCATTTTTAGGTTTGCCCAAAGCTATGGCATTTTGTAATTATTTTATAAGAAAATTAAGAATAGTGGAAAGTTACAAATTGCATAACATAGGGTGAAATAGCCACATTAGAAAAATGTGTGCCATATCTGCACTTATAGGAAGTGTCTGTCTATCTTCAAGGTATGATTGTGATGGTCCTATTACAGACACAGGGTGCTGGAAAAGTTTATAGATGATAGCACAATATACTCTACCCAAGGAATTTGACTCTGCCCACTGACTTATGAAACGACATGTACTGAAATACTGACTCATGGACAGGTCATGCCATCTTCAATACTATAAATCTATAGATACGTGTATTTGAAAAATAACAAAACCTTTAGGAACAGGAATCTTAAGGGACAGGTATCACTTTGAGCACTCGCTGGCAGAGCCAAACTGGGAATCCCTGGGAATCCAAAGCAGCCCTGGAAAAAAAATTATGCCATTCCTACAAGTCTCTATATATATATTTTTGCCTAGATTAGGTGTTTTTAAAAAAACTAATAAAATCTTTCAACATTGAAGTTGCTGTTTAGTGGATAGGTGAGTGCGCTGGATCTTGTGTATTGTATTATTTGGCCCACAGCAGCACCCCCATTCAGGTGAGTGCAGCCAACCCCCCCCCCCTGTTTTTTATATATATATATATATATATATATATATATATATATATATATATATATATATATATATATATAGTACAGTAAGCACACAAGCTCACTGACATGCGTAAATAGGCTTACTGACAGACAAAACTCTCTGACTCACACACAAGCTTACTACAGACAAACTCACTTGTATAAACACAAGGCTCACTACAAAGAAGTTCAGGGACACACACAAGCTCACTAAAGACAAGCTCACTGACACACACATGCTCACTAAATAGAAGCTCACTGACACACACAAGCAGTACCATTTTAACAGCGGTAAGGGCCCCCGGGCAAAGCAGTGCACTGGGGCCCTTCCTACACAACAACTCACAGGAATAACATTTTAATTATTGATAGACTGCTGAGTACATACACACAGTACACTGAATACGAACACCGAGAGACTGCTGAATACACACACACACATTTCTGAAAGCACACAGACTCCTGAATGCACACAGGCGTTGCTGAATGCACCCAGGCTGATTTATATACGTACACACACACTGCTGAGTCCATACACACACACACACACACACAGAGACTGCTGAGTCCCTACACACACAGAGACACACACACAGACTGCTGAGTCCATATACACACACAGACACACACACACACACACACACACACAGACTGCTGAGTCCATATACACACACAGACACACACACACACACATACTGCTGAGTTGATACACACACGCAGACTGCTGAATCCATACACACACACTGCTGAGTCCATACACACACACACATAGACAGCTGAGTCCATACACACACAGACACACACACACACACACACACACACAGACTGCTGAGTCCGCACACACACACACACACACACACACACACAGACTGTGTCCAGCTCCACATCTCTTATGATAGAATTCCCCCAACAACAACTACTTTCTAGTAGGCCTCACCATAGTCTCTAAGCCTGTCTCCATAATACCACTACACTTGGTGCCTGAGCCTGTCTCCACAACACCACTACACTTGGTGCCTGTCTCCACAACAACACTACCCTCAGTGCCTGAGCCTGTCTCCACAACACAACTACCCTCAGTGCCTGAGCCTGTCTCCATAATACCACTACACTTGGTGCCTGAGCCTGTCTCCATAACACCACTACACTTGGTGCCTGAGCCTGTCTCCACAACACCACTACCCTCAGTGCCTGTGCCTGTCTCCACAACACAACTACCCTCAGTGCCTGAGCCTGTCTCCATAACACCACTACACTTGGAGCCTGAGCCTGTCTCCATAACACCATTACACTCTGAAAGTGCTAAAAATGAATTATGTAGAGCAACAGACTGCGCAATATGCCTTTTATACACAACTCTAAGTATACCAGATCCTACAGTAATCCATCTGCCATTCCTAGTACATCTCTGCGGCAGTGGCTTTGCAGCAGCTCCAGCCTGAGTTTGTTTACCAGATACTTTACAATAGACATGTTCAAATCGTTTCATTTCTAATGCAAAATGTGCCGAATTTTGAAATGCCAAACCGAATTGCCGAATTTCAGGGGTGCCGAAGTGCTTTGGATTTCTGAAAGTGGCAAAACAGGAGAAGGTTGGGGCTAGGGTAGGGTTAGTGGTTGGGTTAGAGGTAGGGTTAGGCGTAGGGTTAGGTTTAGGGGTAGGGTTAGTGGTAGGGTTAGGAGTAGGGTTAGGTTTATGGGTAGGGTTAGACTAAATACCTTTTTTTTATTCCCTGGTGGTCCAGTGTGGGCTGCCTAGTGGTCCGGTGGCCATTATATCCAGTCTGCAGCTCCGCAGAGCTGCAGACCATTTAGGCTAATTTTGAATAGTTTTTCTTACAGTTCGAGCGTGTTGCAAGTGTTATAGTTACATTTTCCCTCTTGTGTAAAAAGAAAGTCAGTAATTAAATGGTCAGTTAATATACTTAGGCTATTAGGTGCATTATGTTTCAAATGAATAGTGATTTGTCCGAATTTTGAGAGATCAGTGATTTGTCTGAAATCCCCAACCGTGAAACATTATATGGGCTAATCATGACACAAATGTAGAGGACAATTGAAGGACCATTTAGCGTGTTTTGTGATTCAGAGTTCCATCTGTGGCATCAAAAAAATATGTTTAATAGAAAATTAGGTGATTAATGGTTACGGGACAGCCACTAAATTTTAATTTTATTTACAGAAGTAAGAAATGACCAATAGAAGAGAAAAAAAGGAGTAGCCCGTTAAAAAAAATGGCTATAATTCTATATTACATATTTAATTAATATATAATAAATAACTACAGGTTTTTGTACTGCTCCTTCTTTTTTACCTCTATTGATTACTTCTTCTCACTTGATCTGTAAACCAAATGGTGTGAATGTGCCATTTATCTATCTATGTACTGCATAATATGTGTATTTTTAAAATAATTTATTAGGAGAAAGAATGATACAAATTCAAAGAAAAGCAAGCATTTACAAGAGTTTTCTTTTTTTATTGTTGTACTTTATCTTTTATTAACCCCTTAAGGACCAAACTTCTGGAATAAAAGGGAATCATGACATGTCACACATGTCATGTGTCCTTAAGGGGTTAAGGTAAATGTTTAGCTTACATGTTAACAGCACTTGTATATAAAAAGTCCCAATAACTTAGACATGTTAAATAAACAGAGTATTTAGGGGTACATAATTTTATTAATACAACATATGAAATATTTCAGTTGACTTACGAATTGAACTGAAAATCAGACACCTGTTATAACTGCTCCTAACATTCATTATTAAAGAAATTAAAGGGTCCACCAATTCTGAAACTCTGTTATGAGATAATTAATATGAAATGTTAGAATTGCAGTATTGTGTATTCCTGTAAGAAACTTACCTGCTCCATGTGCCTGTGCTGCTCCCATTATCATACTTTTTGGCGTCAGAGAGATGACATGGACCAAGCAGAATAGTGTACGCTTATATAATGTTTATTTGGGCCCTTGTTCAGTGCCTTATCATGGTTCTGCCTTGATACACGTATAGTACTTACAGTAAATCTATATCCATATTTCTATTATCCTGACCGTGGCTTTTACTGACTTTTTTTCTATCTTTATTACGTAAAGTCCAAGCCCTCTAAGGCCCGGTAATACGTCATTTTAGTACCTCTATTTGTGTTTTTCATCATTTCCTGTATGTTAGGGTAACAACCCCATGATAATTTCGCCATAAGACATACTGGGCTCACTATCCCCCATGCAGAAATGGGAATAAAGTTGGTCAGAGTCAACCACTACTGTGCCACCTATGTCCTATGCTATGGTGTAGGTATAGAATACCTAAAGGCATCAATATGGCATCAATAACAGGTGTCTATATGGTTAACTAAGGCATACACAATACATTTGGCATAACAGCCAACTTAAAATAATAGTAATGATGTAATCACTAGCAAGTCACCAATCGCTGCTAAATTGACAAGTGACAAAGGGTGTGATTGTGGTTGAGTCTCAGCAGTGTGTGGAGGCAGATGATTAAGTCACTGTCCCAGCCCTTAGTCAGTCGTTGATTTTAGCCTGTGTTGGAACCCATCCCTCTTGGGTAGCAAAGTCCTGTTGGGCCCCCATCTGTAATTTATCTCTGTCACTTTTAGCTGTGTAGTGATTGAACACATTAATTGTCTCCAAGTAAACGTGAAACAACATAAGTGCTGAAGGAAACTATAGTCTTATCATGTACTGCTGCAACAATAGGCATTTTTTCTTCCAAAGTCACAAATTAGATCAACACGTTCCTATTAGATGCCGCAGTTACACATGATGATCTGTGAAGTCTAAAGATGCTATCAGGTTCTTTGCGTGCTTTTGTGGTAGTGTACTGGAGAGTAGGCATTGAAGATAGTGTGACAGTTCCGACCTGCATTTTCTAGTAACTCTAACTGTGCCAACACTAGGCCATGTCACGTATTCATCTGCACATACAAATGTGGTTAAAGGCATTTACCATCCTAACAGGAAAAGATGTGCTGAGCAGCATTACCATCCTGACAGGAAAAGTTGTGCCGAGCAGCATTACCGTCCGGACAGGAAAAGTTGTGCCGAGTAGCAATCATGCACATGGAAACCTGGTAATTGCTTTTGGGGTCAAAGGCCGGTCATGGCCAATCAAATCCACAGGAGGGTTTGTGCTGAGCAGCAATCATACACATGGAAACCTGGTAATTGCTTTTGGGGTCAAAGGCCAGTTACAGCCAATCGGATCCATAGGAAGGGTATTTAAATCCAATTCTCCTTCTGCTCATTGCCCTTTCATGGTTTCATCCTGAAGGTAATCCGAAAGTGCGTTCCTGATCCTGATTTTCTAGTATTTGACTATGGCTTTGTTTTGTCTTCCCTGAATTCTGGTATCCTTGACTTTTGGCTTTCCCTCATCGTTGTGTCTAAATATGTGTTCCTGACTGTAGCTAGTATTTTGACTATTCTTGGATACGTTAAGCCCGGCCATTCTAAGGTCCGAGTATACGTTATCCTTAGTCCTAGGTGTGACACAGTTCTGCGTGCTGATTCAATTTGTAATCGTGACAGGATGATATGCAAGCACTTAGGAAGGGTTTAAAATTCGCACCGAATAAAAATATAAATTATTTTGAAACGTATATAGATCTCCAAAAATATATTAGAAAAATTACTTTAAAAAGATATTTTATTTTTAAAGAATGAGAAAGAAGGAGATAATTCACCCCTAGATACAAACATAAAAGAAAAGAATTTTAAAACCAAGTCACATTTTTATCCTATACGCCAAAAAGGTAATCATTTAGAATGCGATCTGGAATTACTAGAATCTCAGCAAAACAAAAATAAAAACAAGTTTAAGTATTCGTAAATTACAAGAAATGGATAACATCATTATTAAAGAGGACGATAAGGGGGGTGCAATTGTTATAATGACTAATGAATATTATTTGAGAGAGGCCAACAGGATCTTGGGGGATCAGAACACATATCTGAAATTAGAAAAAAACCCTACGATAGAATTTAACCATGAGCTAGAAATACTGTTAAACTCTGCATTTCATAAAAATACAATATCTAAAAAGAATGTTGAGTACCTTTTTAATAAATACCCAGTAATTCCAATTTTTTTAATTTTTTTTCCTAAGTTGCATAAAAATCCTATAGAACCCCCGGGAAGGCCCATTATCAGTGGGATTAACTCAATAACTGCACATCTGAGTTTATTGATCATTATTATGTTATTATTTATATAGCGCCAACAAATTCCACAGCGCTTTACAGTGGGTGGACGAACAAACATGTAGTTGTAACCAGACAAGTTGGACACACAGGAACAGAGGGGTTGAGGGCCCTGCTCAATGAGCTTACATGCTAGAGGGAGTGGCGTAAAGTGACACAAAAGGTAAGTATAGTATTAGACTAATGACAGTTGCAATAGAGGAATCAGTCGGGAGCTATTAACAGTTTAATTGATACACTTTTATGAAGAAGTGGGTTTTTAATGATTTTTTGTGGAGACTGGGTGAGCATCTAATGGAGGAAAGTAGTGAGTTCCACAGGAACCATGCAGCCCTTGAGAAGTCTTGAAGGCGAGCATCAGAGGTGGGAGTAAGGACAGAAGATAAATGTAAGTCTTCAGCAGAGCATAGGGACCTAGATGGGACATACTTGTGTATTAGGAAGGACTGATAGGTGGGAGCAGCATTATGTAAAGATTTGAAAGCAAGAACCAAAATTTTAAATTAAGCCCTATATCTTACAGGAAGCCAATGTAGGGACTGACAGAAGGGTAAGGCGTGGGATGTGTGGGCGGAAAGGAAGATGAGCCTCGCCACCGCATTCATTATGGACTGTAACGGCGCAGGTTGGGAGCACGTAAGACCACTGAAAAGTGGATTACAGTAGTTAAGGCGAGAAAGGACAGTGGAATGGACCAGCACCTTAGTTGCATCTTGCGTTAAGTAGGGTTGGATGCACTCAATGTTTGAGATGGAAGCGACAGAATTTGACGATAGACTGAACATGAGGCATGAAGGAGAGTTTGGAGTCAAAGAGAACACCTAGGCAGCAAGCCTGCGTGGTGGAGCTGATGGTAGCACTGTTGACTTGGAGGGAGACAGACACAGGAGTAGCAACACTTGAGGGAGGGAGGAAAGACCAGAATTTCAGTTTTGGTCAAGTTGAGTTAAAGGAAGTGGGCAGCCACCAGTTAGAAATAGCAGAGAGGCAGTCATCACTTGCAGAAATATGCCTAAGAGGCACCCTCTTACATAAGGGATTCCTCCCATATTTTGGAATTAATGGAAAACAAAAGATGGGCAATAGACTACATATGGGTGACAATTGATGTTACATCATTGTACACCATCAAACATTATTTAGGTATTGCAGCAGTGGAAAAAAATGTAAATGAAGATATTCACATACAAAGCACTTTAAAGGACCACTATAGTGCCAGGAAAACAAACTCTTTTTCCTGGCACTATAGTGCCCTGAGGGTGCCCCCACCCTCATGGCCCCCATCTCGCCAGGCTGAAGGAGGAGGATGGAGGAGAGTCCTCAGCCCCCATCCCGCCGGGCTCCCTCGGCGCTGAGGGCTCTCCTCCTCCTCTGGACATCATCGGCTGAAGGCGCATGCGTGGCAAAGCCGCACGCGCATTCAGTCAGTCCATAGGAAAGCATTCTCAATGCTTTCTTATGGACGCTGGCGTCTTCTCACTGTGAAAATCACAGTGAGAAGCACAGAAGCGCCTCTAGTGGCTGTCAATGAGACAGCCACTAGAGGCTGGATTAACCCATATGTACACATAGCAGTTTCTCTGCTTACAGCAGGCAGGGTTAACCCTAGAGGGACCTGGCACCCAGACCACTTCATTGAGCAGAAGTGGTCTGGGTGCCTATATTGGTCCTTTAAGGGATTTTATTGGATTGCATACATTTCATTCTGCACCACAATTATTTTCTGTTCAACTATATTTTCTACCTACAACAAATAGGTACAGCCTTTGGGACCAGGTTTGCTCCCAGCTATGCCAACATATACATGAGAGATTGGGAAGCCAACTCCGTGTGGAAGGGGCATAGCTGGGCTGCGAATCTGGTCCTGTGGAAACGATTTAAAGACGACATATTATTAATTTGGCTAGGAGCCCAAAGTGAGCTGGAAAAGTTTTGTTTTTAGAATACATTAATAATAATAATTATGGTTTAAAATTCACACATACATATAACACTAACTGTATAAATTTTCTAGACACAACATTTTATATTGAAGACGGTGAGGTCCAATCAAAATGCTATTTCAAAGAAACTGAATGGAATAGTTTTATACACAAAAAGAGTTGCCATCATGAGAATATACGCAAGAGTCAACTGATTCAACTGATCCGCAAAAGTATGAAAAAAGGACTCTAAAATAACAGGGGGCCCGGTCAGCGCTGGGTGCTTTAACAGCGCGACCGGGCCCCCTGTTATTACATCACAAGCTGGGAGTAAGTGACTGCATGTCACTCCTCCCCGCTAACACACAGACCGCGCGGGAGGAAGCAGAGGGAGTCAGAGTGGGAACTCTGACTCCCATCCACCCGAGCCACCACTGGACCCCAGGGAAAGTCACTCTCCTGCACCTAAAAAAGGTATGAAACAGGAGGGTGACTAAAATATTTTGTGTGTGTTTGATTGTGTGTATGTGTCTTTGTATGTATGTCGTGTGTGTGTGTGTCTTTGTATGTATGTCTTGTATGTATGTGTCTGTATGTGTGTCTTATGTATGTGTCTTTGTATGTACGTCTTGTGTGTGTGTGCATGTGTATCTGTCTGTCTGTGTGTCTTGTCTTTGTATGTATGTATATGTGTTGTGTGTATATGTGTATTTGTATGTATGTGTGTCTTATGTATGTGTCTTTGTATGTATGTGTGTCTTGTGTCTGTCTGTGTGTGTGTCTGTCTGTTTGTATGTATGTGTCTTTGTATGTGTGTATGTGTGTCTTGTGTGTGTATGTATGTGTGCCTGTTTGTTATAGTGGGCCATAGTAAGTAATAGTAAGTGGGCTACCTAGCTCAGCCTTCCTACTGGGCATTGCTATAAGTAAGGTTAAAAAATAGAAAAAAGGAAAAAAAAAGGTGGGGAGGGGAATTGAGGAGGGAGAGGAGGGGAGCTGACGTACAGATGAGAAATCATATTATACGCAAACAGAGAAGTCGTCTGAATATCACCGAAAGAGGAGACCTTCGTTTGTTCCTTACAAAAATTTAACCAGATATCAAATATTTAGCCTCGCAGCATCAACCTCAAGGATCTCATTAATCACTAGTAAAGGTAATTACAATTTACTTTATTGTTTTCTCATTAAACTTTATAAAGTTAAAAACATTATAAACATGCATTAAGTAGAAATAAAAAGATAAATGTACATACATTTATTTTTTTAAAACACCCTCCTTTCTAAAAAATATTCTGCACTTGCGCGAAAACTGGTGGGCGGGAAGGAAATGTTTCCATCAAAAAAGATGCATTAGTGGGCGGTAGGTAGAAAAAGGTTGACTACCACTGGTTTAAAGAATTATGGGATCACTACTACGTATTAAACTATGGTAGTTCTCTTATACAAACTTATGATATTATACACGTATATGTTTTTTTAATTTATATTATTTGAATATTTTATGACACTAAAGTAAAAAATATAAAAAACCTTTTATATGTAATAATTTGTGTATAAAATAATATGCGATGATTTGAAGAGATGTGAGACATAATCTTTTGGGTCATAGGGGGAAAAAACCCAATATAAATTCACTTTAGTAATTTGAGAAGTAATGATGGTTCACTTTAATAATAAATATGATAGCACAAGTTTATATTTATAAATAAAAAAAATTAAATACAATATATATATATTTTTATAATTACATAGGTATATCTAGAGAACGTATAGTTCTGTTTGATATTTATTATGCAGTGGTTATCTGGTCTCTTGAACATTGTTCCCCTCCTTTTACATCGCATTTTATATTACATTCTATATTGCTTCCTATATTGCCTTCTACATTGCTTTAGAAAAATGCGGACCAAATACGAGCGAGTGGTTTAAAATTTTGTATATTCCTCATTGGAGTATGACTCAAAACTAACTACCTGGCTGTAGATCGCCACCAGCGATTGAATTTCCCTGAGATTTTTTTTATTTTTCATTTTCTTTGGGGCTGTTTGTATGTTTACATTCCTCTCAGGGTAACTTACCTGTACGATATGTACTATCCAGTTATGGTTCTATATTGTTTGTTCGTTATATTATATTGCAATGGTATAATTGTTTATGTAGTATGTGAATGGACGAGTCTTATTAAAAATGTAAGAGCCAATTTTTGGAGAGACAGCAACTATGAGTAACGATGTCAATTAAAATTGCATCTATAAATGCACAGGGTTTGAATTCTCCTGTAAAAATAGACCTTCTCTATATATAAGTTGATGGAGGATAAGATTGATTTGTGTTTTGTTCAAGAAACACACTGGAAAGAAGGGGAAAATAATTTGTGGAACTATTCTAGATTCTCATACATGATAAATGCTATCATGTTAGATAAAAATAAAAGAGGAGTTGCCATTATTTGTTCATCTAGGCTTAAGTTTGAGGAAATTTATATAGAAAAAGATCCATCAGGAAGATTTTTAATTCTTATATGTAAATTGAATGATATTATTTATACTCTGGTCAATTTATATGCTCCCAACGTATTCTCAGAAACATTCTATAGGAAACTCTTTGGAAAGATTGAAAAAATAAAAAAATGGGTATTATTAATTGGAGGGGATTGGAACACCATCCAGGACCCAAAATTGGACAGAAGATCTAGGGATCTTAAACAATTAAACTATCCTTATAAAAAGCAGTATACTTGGTTCCAGGATTTTCTTGCTGACTTTGGGTTATTTGATATTTGGAGGGTACAACAGCCAAATGAAAGATATTTTACTTTCCTATCTAAAGTCCATCTAAGTTATTCTAGAATAGATTTCTTTGTAACAGATATGGTAAATCTGAGGAAATTTCCAAGTTCGGAATTTGGACCTATTGTTTGGTCCGACCATGCCCCTATTAGTGTAGTATTGGAAAACAATCCAGAATACAATCTTAGTCCTCAGTGGCATTTAAATGAATAAATTATAACATCCGAAAAAACCAGGAAGCATCTTGAAAATGTGGCAAAATAATTTATTAAAATTAATGATAATGAACAAGTTTCTAATGAAACTTAATGGCTAACTTTTAAATGTGTTATGAGGGGGAACCTAATTCAAATGGGAGCTAAAATCAGGGAGACTAAAAGGTGCAATTCTAGCAAACCTTTATATACAATTATACAAGCTTAGTAATGGGAAAGCACCTGGTCTGGATGGATTTACAGAATATTTTTATAAATCTTTTGAGACCGTAATAACCACTCTACTATTAAAAACATTTCTAGACATAACAATTTTCAATAGCTTTTCCTCTGAAATGTTAAAAGCTACGATCTCCCCAATCCCAAAACCCGGGAAAGATTTACATTATATATCCAATTACCGTCCCATTTCTCTCATTAATCTTGATGTAAAAATATTTTCAAAAATCCTAGCAGACAGACTGACCGAGATAATTTCAGATCTAATTAATTTAGACCAATCTGGTTTTATAAGTGGAAGATCAGCTTGCAACAATATTCGTAAGATTCTGAATATGATGATAGAAGTTGGTAAAAAAAAAAAAATCTCTCTCTACAGTTTTTATAGCAGTCGATGCCGAAAAGGCATTCGACAGGGTAAATTGGACATTTTTATCAGCTACACTTTCCGCATTTGGGATTGAGGGACTTTTTAAAGATTTAAAAATGTCTTTATACTCTTCTCCTATTGCAAAAATATATGGCAACGGTTTAGACTCTGTTTGGTTTACCATTAAAAATGGAACTCATCAGGGATGCCCATTGGCACCTCTTCTTTAGATTATTTCTATTGAGCCACTGGCAGCGTATATAAGACAAATACCATAATATAACTGGGGTGAGTTTAGGTAATCAAGAACAAAAAATAACTATGTTCGCTGACGACATAATTTTGACTCTAACAAACCCTGAATCCTCTTTACCATCCACACTACTTAGAATGGGGAAACAATAAATCAAAGCTGAAAGCATGGTATATATATGAAAAGAGCCTATGTGATACTTTTGACCCTTTTGATCTTTTTTGGGTTGATACAATTTTTTAAAAAATTTACTTATTGATAATTTAATTCACCATTTGATAAAATCCTCTTTGGAGAGACTAAAAATAAATCTTCAACCTCCTAAGCCAACTGGGCCTAGCAGACAACCCCTCGCCCCAACCGGACACCAGCGGAATGGGCCCAGCAACACATCCATGGAACCCGGCAACGAGCAAAACATTCGTACCAAGGAAAGGCACGGCTGAAGCATATGCAGCAATCACAACCTGAGAAAGGACTGGCCTGACTCCAGACCACTCAGGTCCCTGAAACTGGACCACGAAACACAGAGACCCAAAGATGTTTTGACTTTTGCTTTTCTTTTTCTTTATTGGACAAAGCTCCCTCTCACTTCTCGATCTCTATTTCAGTATTATTCATCATTATTTTTTTACACCAGCACAGGCGTATAGCTAGGCCCACGCTACCAACAGACACTCGGACACATGACTCGAGGAGACCAACCCCTCCCACCATAACATGACCATTTGCAATCCCACAGATATCCCACAGCAGACAAGCACAATCGGGGGTGCCCCCAGACTCACCCCACAGTTGTCACCAACCCCCCCCTTGCACCCGCACCACAGCCCAACATGACCACTGACGCTATACCATACAGACGTCACACAGGCACTCACCTCTTAACCCGAACAGTAGCCTGCCCTGAGACTCACCCGGTCCCCCAGTAATCCTCCCGACAGATATCAAACGCAAGGTCAGATGGTAGGCCCTAATACACACCCAACATACCAAATAAAACCTCCTAAGCTGAAGTGGTCTGGGTGCCTATAGTGGTCCTTTAAGGGCACATGCCAAAACCATGTGCCCCTCCAAACTGATCCCTAGGAAATGATGTACGGAGGTTAATATGGATAATCTCACATATCACTTGCACTCTCACCCCACTTGGTAGATTTCTTGGTGTCATGTTTTTCCGAAGATTTTCAGACAGGTCTTGTGGCACTCCCCACCAGCACACTATAATGCCCAAACTTGTTGTCAGCCTATTCCGATCCAGTGACAGAAGACACTGTAGTAGCCAAAGAAACACAATTAGGCTTTATTTTAGGCCCTTTCAACCACTCACATTTCCAGTCATGGCAAACCAACCTCATCGTTATTGTTACCAATGCTTCATCAAATAAAAAACGGCTAATCATTGATCTCTCGGCTTCTCATTCTTCCTTCACGCCTAGCATTAATTTACTTATCACAGTGGACAATTCCATACAGGTCATTCTACAGACACGTAAGCATGATTGGTTAAGCAAAACTGACATCTTCACTGCATTCAAGCTGCTGCCAATTCATCCGTCTCCATGGCATATTCACAGTGTTAAATGGAGGGAGAAGTATTACTTTTATACTAGGCTCACTTTTGGTTCCATGAGCAACCCAAAATTGTTTGATAATTTTGCAGAAACCCTCTGCTGGCTGCTCGTGAATATATTTCGTTGTCCCACAGTAATTCACTATCTCAACGATTTCTTACTGGTGGAATCAGGTACACAGGCACCCCAAAGCATTTTTAGCACTATAGGTTTTTTCTCCACATCAGGTATCCCCATTTCGAGTGAAAAAACACTAGGCCCCATTACCCGATTGGTATTTTTAGGTATCATCTTGGACACAGTGGCATTACAGGCGCGTCTCCCTGACAACAAATAACGCATCAAGGCTGAGATGAACCAATTCCTGCGGGTTGGTTTGTGTAAACGCAGGGTTCTCCAGTCATTACTGGGCTCACTTAACTTTGCCATGTGAATCTTCCTGCAGGGAAGAGTGTTAATTTCTGCTTCTGGGCCTGTCAGATAATGCCATTGAATACCTCAATCCCCTCTCCTTTACAGCTTTCAAGGAGACCAGCAGTGGCAGCAGGGCACACTTGGGGGCATCATTGGATAGGGAAGGCTATTCAATGTCTCTGTGACAATGTGGCAGCATGAGAAATCATCAATAAGGGGCATTCCTCGTCCCTGACCATCATGAGATTGGTCCGAAGATTGACTTGGCTGGCTGCCTCATTTCAATTTTACCTCTGCTGTGAACATTTTCCAGGTATAGATAAACTGGCTGATGCATTACCACGCTCTCATTTTCAGGTTTTCTTTCAGCTGCACCCCACAGCTCACAGACTCTCTTCCAGAATTCCACTATTCCAAGAACTGGTGATGGGTTAGACAACCTTCTGTATCACGCATGATCCTTAGCACGTTCAGCACTATCAGATAACACACAGATAGCATATGATAAGGCCCTTACATTGAAATTTGATATACTACCAAAGTTCACCATCGAATCAATGGCGGCTTTTGCTTCTTTTTTGCCATCTTCACCTTAAATTAGCTCACAACAAAATTAAACTTTATCTCACCAGAATCCAACACCACGTAATAACCACTTTTCCTAATCACGCACCTTTCCTTATATCCTACCCTATTAAGATTATACTCAATGACATTAACAAAACAGATCAAACCCCACGTCATCTAGATTACCAATCGATGGCCAAATTTTCAGGGCTCTCTCTGATTTATTGGATAATCAACCATTTGACATTCCCACAAATCGTGTGATTAAAACTGCTATTTATATAGCATTCTATGGCTTTTCGAGACCCTGCGAATTTACAGTCTTAAGATATCAGATATTAGAAAGCTC
>OW240915.1:159774917-159800914 GCA_933207985.1 Pelobates cultripes | reverse complement strand
CATGATCACTATACACTGTCACTAAGAACGTCCAAAACTAATCAAACAAGTCAACTATCCCACTGTATCCCACCGATAACAAATGGTGCCCTTTTCAAATTCTAAATTTGTATCTACCCACACTCATTCAGGCTAACCACAACTCACCACTACTTTCACTTGAAGGATTCCCGCTCACAACTTCTAAATTCATATTTTACACCAGAACACTATTACAAAGATTAGGTTTTGACCCTGCATCATTCTGAGGGCATTAATTTAGGATAGGAACAGCCTCCATCGCTTCCAGCACTAATACCCCAGCACATATTATCAAAAGATTGGGGAGATGGAAATCTGTAGTCTATTGTAGAAATATTCCTCATCCAGAGAAGGAAATGAGGAAAGCATTTAAAAGTTTGGTTCTGTAAAATGTTGCAATAAAGTGTGTTTCCCTTTGATACTTTTTTTTTTTTTAAATTCTTTTATTTTTGGTGTGTCGTTACATTGGACTTTGGCTTCTAAGTATACATAACATAGTACATACATTTATACTGTCGAGTACATATATACAACGTGTAATGCGATTCTTACAGTATTATGTTTGTTGTCTCAAGCTTAGGTGTACTTTTGCTGGCGACACATGTTAATAGTGATGTCCCGAACTGTTCGCCGCACGGTTTGCCGCGGGTTGCCGTGAATGGTTCGCCACGAATGGTTCGCCACGAACTCCAGTCGGCAGACACATTCCAGCCAATCAGCAGCAGACCCTCCCTCCCAGACCCTCCCACCTCCTGGACAGCATCCATTTTGAAGCTGCATTCTTAGTGAGCTGTCCAGGAGGTGGGAGGGTCTGGGAGGGAGGGTCTGCTGCTGATTGGCAGGAATGTGTCTGCTGACTGGAGTCCGCGCCGAACCGTTCGTGGCGAACCGTGGCGAACAGTTTGGGACATCACTACATGTTAACAAATAAACAGTGAACAATTAACCTGTTAAAAGATTGGAGACCTTAGTAGAGTGCTTCGTCTGTTTTGGACGCCCTCCGCTCATGGTGGGTGGCATCAATTCGTGGTCTCCGTTTCTCCTAATAACACAGAAGAAAAGGAGTAACGGATAGAGAAGAAAAAAGAGGGGGGGGTAGCCCCTCAGGCGGAGATCAGAGTTTCGTCTGGATTACGTTCGGGTTTGGTTAGTGATGTTGGTGCCCCATTTCCTGATCTAACCTCAGTTCTCTCAATCACTGGCCTTCCAGGGTTCCCAGACCTTTTCATATGCTTTCAAGGTGCCTCTCACCAGTGCCGTGAGGTGGTCCATGACGTGGATATCCTTATTTTATGTATCACCATATTGATCTGGGGGATTTGGGGTTTAAGCCATGCCTGTGCCATGGTGAGTCTAGCTGCTAGGGTGATTTTACGTAAGAGTTTTTGGTCCCTTCCTGGCCATTCATCAAGTGGCCTGGATAGCAGACACACCCATGGATCTATGCCCTCCCTTCTCTGGAACACTTTGTCTAATAGGCTCCCTACTTCTCTCCAAAAGGCCTGTGCCTTCGGGCAGTCCCACCACATGTGCTTATCCATCCCTTTGTGTCCGCAGCCCCAGGGGTTTTTCCTTAAGACACATTTTCTCAAAGCCCGTCGTTTAGTTTGTGCTGCAGTTTTTGCTAGGTTGTGTTGTGCGAAATCCCTGATCTGGATGTATCGGAAGAAATCTGAGGGTGGGTAGGTCTGCTCCCATAATGCTGGCCTCCAGGTCTGCCCATCTGCAGTCTCCCGGTGCCGAGTGCCACATGGCTATCTGAGCTATCTGGGCCGCGAGGTAGTAGTTGTGTAGATGGGGCAGGCCCAGTCCTCCCCCATATTTGGGCCTATAATGAATGTTCTGGGAGACCCTATGTCGTTTGTGTTGCCATATGAAGTCTCCTATTGTCTTTTGTAGGGGGGCTAGGTCATATTTTGTGACGGGTATGGGTAGTGCTTGGAAAAGGAAAAGGAGTCTGGGGAGTATGTTCATCTTTATTGTGTGGACCCTTCCTATCCACGACAAGGGTTTGTCCACCCATTTGTCTAAGTCCGTGCTGAGAGTTTTGAGGAGGGGTGTATAATTAGCTCTGTATAGGTATGTGGGGTCCGCTGTGAACTGTATCCCCAAATATTTTATTGCGGTGTTCGCTATAGGTATTTGGTAGTGTTCTCGTATGTATGTTACGTCTGCGGGTGGCATGGCTATTGGGAGTGCTGTGGATTTGGCTAGGTTCACCTTGTAACCTGAGAGGTCTCCATATTCCGTCAGTTCCTGGGTTAGGGTTCTCATTGATTCTCTTGGGTTTGTGAGAGTGATAAGCACGTCATCGGCATATCCGGATACCTTGTAAGTCTGGTCGCCCACTTCTATTCCCTGTATAGCTTGGGTAGATCGGATTGCTTATAGTAGGGGTTCTAGTCTGAGTGTAAATAAGAGGGGGGAGAGTGGGCACCCCTGCCGTGTACCGTTGTGTAGCGTGAAGGGGGCTGCCAGTGCTCCTGGGATACGGACATAGGCTTTGACGTCTGTATACATGGCTTGGACTGTCGTAATGTATATCTTGGGGAACCGGAAGTGTCTTAGAAGCTCAAACAGGTACATCCATTTCACCCTGTCAAATGCCTTTTGGGCCTCCAGGGAGAGCATAAGGGATGTGGTGTGTGAGGCTGTCTGTGTCCAGATTAGGTCGATGTTGGCCTTTGTGGTCCCTAATTGTTGTAATATGTGTTTGCCTAGGTCGTGGGCAAAGTGTGCGGGCCAGGAGTGTGTGCATTTTGTTTGCTTGTTCATAGAATGTTCTCCTGGACCACGTCATAGCCCTGGCTACGTCATCTAGTAACGTCTCCTTGATTCGGCGTTGCGTGGTTTGTAGGGCCTGAAGTTCGTCAGGTGTAGAGTTGTTTTGTGTCTCTGTTCTTGTGTGTGGAGGTCAAGAAGGAGGGATTTTAGTTTTTGTGTTTTTTGTTTCTTTTTGATGGTTGCTTCCCTGATGAGGGCCCCTCTGATAACAGTTTTGTGTGCGCCCCATATGGTTGCGGGTGTCAAGTCTTGGGTTGTGTTAAGCTGGAAGTAGTCGTCTATGTCTTTACGGATTGTCTCTTTGATATCTGGGTCTTGGAGTAGGGAGAGGTTTAGTTTCCAGGTCCATGGGGTCGTAGTGCAAAGGCTATCTAGTTCTATACTTATGTCTGCGTGGTCCGACCATGTAATTGAGCCCACCGAGGATTTTGTGATATTTGGGATGGCCTGGTTGTTTACCAGGAAAACTTTGATTTGGGAGTATGAGTTGTGGGGTGCCGAGTAGAACGTATAGTCCACTTCACCGGGGTGTTGGGCCCTCCAGACGTCAGTCAGTCCTGACGTGCGTATGAAGTCGTGTAATAGTTTGTCTTGTCGGTCCCTGCCGTGTGAGCGTGGTAGGCTCTGAATAATGATTCTACTCACCAGAACAAATTCAATAAGCTGTAGTTGTTCTGGTGACTCTAGTGTCCCTTTAACTATATTCATTGTCAGCCAGTCCACACAAGTTTTGTTCCCATACATCCCTCTTAAGTTTCCATACTTAAGTAAGAGTATGTGAAAAGTAGTTAGAGTTGCCACCTTTCTTGGAAAAACATACCGGCCTTGCTAATTTGCATAATTAAATATGTATGGATGACATCACATGATGTAAATCACAAGGAGTGACATAAGAGAAAATGCTGTAAAATCACCAAAAAACTACTTAGTTTGATTCTGCTGTATAGATGGATTCCTCCCAGTGCCCCCATGTGTCGATTACTCCAGGTCTCAGTGTTCCTATGTATCAGTGTCTCAGTGCCCCATGTCTCCAAGTGTCCCCTAGTGTTGTGTCCCCAGGTCTCCCAGTGATCCTATGTATCACAGGGTCCCCATGTCACTAGGAAGACGGGAAGACCTGGGGACACGGGGAGACCTAGGGACACAGACACCAGTGACACTGGGAGACTAGGGGACTCTGGCTGGGACGCATGGGGACACTGGGAAAATAGGGGACACTTGAAGACATGGAGACACAGACTCTAGAGACACTGGCTGGGGGACATGGGGACATTGAGACATGGGGGCACTGGGAGACATGGGGACAAGGGGACACCAGGGCCACAGACACTAGGGACACTAGCTTGGAGACATGGGGACATTGAGACACTTGAGGCACTGGGAGACATGGAGGCACTAGGACACATGGGGACAGTGAGACACTGGCAGACTGGGGGCACTGGGAGACTAGGGGGCACTGAGACACCAGGGACACTGGCTGGGAGACATGGGGACACTGTGTCCCCATGTGTCTGTGTCATAATGTCTCCCAGTGTCCTTTAGTGTCTCAGTATATGTCTCCTTGCAGCCTTTCCCCCCCATCCCTTACTTCCCTGAGCTGTAGGCTGTCTCTGCACGGTGGGAGTTGCTGTCTGGACTCTCTGTAGCTGCACCCCTGCAGATCAGTAAGTATAGATAGGCAGGGAGGGATATGCTGGAACTTCCTATCCCTGCCTGTCTCCACACACAGTGACCCCTACTGGCCAGTGCTGGTATTGCAGAGTAATCTCTTGTTTATACTGAGAAAAATACCAGCATTTGTATTGCCAGTATCACTGTAATATTGACACCAGCCAGGCAGCCTCAAATACTGGCTGTGCCAATAAAATAAAAGCCAGGTGGAATCCCTAAGAGTAGTGTGTGGAAAAAAACAAAATGTAAAAAAAATAAATAAATCAATGGGCCTGGGCCTGGGCCTGGGCCTGGGCCTGGAGCTGCAGCTCCATCAGCCCCTATGTTAATCTGGCCCTGTCTGCCTCACCGCTAGGCGCCACGTGGGGCAACTTGGAAATGATCACGCGGCGGGGTATTGCAGGATGCTTCGACATCGAGGCATCGCTGCAATACCGTAGAAGCGGTATGTGTTCTATACATTCCTATTATAATTACTTTAGGGGTACAATTTTAGTTGACAAACCTCATATTTTTTAACAGTGCACAGTCTGTTTGCCATTTGTGAAAGTGGACTATGTCACACTTGCATGGTAGCTATTTCTGTGCTTCTCTATAATGATATAAATAGATAAAATTAAGCTTATATTTATTAGTATCTCCAACAAATGCAATACATACTAATACCCTGACAAATTATTGGGTTCTCTAAAAACTATTGGGTTCATGCCCCTTGCTGCTATTTGACCCTTTCAAACATACATTTAGCATTTTTTCTCCCACACTTTCTTAAATATTATTCTATATGAGAAGCATTCAGTTTGTTGCATGATTGATAGTAGCATATGCACCATATCAGTACTCCTCTTTGAGAAGCATTTAATTGGGCAACAGTCATCAAGCTACAGGATGTAGTTTGAGGACTTCAGAGTTGGTTAACTCTGGTGATTTTCTATATTTTTTTTATTTTATTTTTAAAGGTGGGTGTAATGGACCCTGGGTAACCCGACTGGTTACTTCCGCTATTCTTCCTCTCAGCCAGACTGTAAACATAGTGTGATTAAGCTCACATGGGACAGATATTAAGAGTTGAATTTCCCATATGTATACATGCAAATCAAAATATCCCATGGAGTAATGCTTTGCAGTTCTAGTTATGGACATATATGTGTTAGTGACAAATCCACACCACAGCTTTAAAAATAGAGTAAGATTCATTGGTAGGCATGAAGAATAACCTAGTGAGATAAAACATATTGTGGGTTTATGAAGTAATACATCATCATGTTTATATAGCTGTGTTCTCTCTCTCTCTCTCTCTCTCTCTCTCTCTCTCTCTCTCTCTCTCTCTCTCTCTATATATATATATATATCTATATGTATATATAGATATATATATATCTCTCTATATATATGTATTTACATTTCTTTGAGACCCCACAAATTTACAGTCTTAAGATATCAGGTATTACAAAGCTCACTATAAAATATCTATATATTGTAACAAACCACCTCTTTTACCGGTAGGATTTTGTCACAGATCTTAGAGTAAACCACAGTCTTCTAGGGCAGTGATGGCGAACCTTTTTGAGCCCGAGTGCCCAAACCGCAATACATGCCAACTTTTTTTTCCCTCAAAGTGCCAACATGGCAATTAAACCCAAATACTGAGGTTTAAGTTTAGAAAAAAAAAAACTCGTACTGTTGTCCGAACTAATTAACAACTTTTGTTTTAAAAGAAGAACACAACAGAGAGTTCAATGATACAAATTTTAAATAATTATATAAATAGATAAAATTAAGCTTATATTTATTAGTATCTCCAACAAATGCAATACATACACACAAACTGCTGAACACATACACACACCGTCTGCTAAATACATACACACACAGTCCACTAAATACACACACAGTCCGCTAAATACACATACACACAGATTGCTGAATACACATACAGACTGCTGAATACACACAGACTGCTAAATACATACACTGATGAATACACACACACAGTCTGCTGAATACATACACTGCTGAGTACACAGACACACAGACTGCTGAGTACACACACTCACAGACTGCTGAATACACACACACACAGACTGCTGAATACACACACATTGATGAGTACACAGAGACTGCTGAATACATACACACACAGACTGCTGAATACATACACTGTTGAATACACGCACAGTCTGCTGAATACATACACTGCTGAGTACACACAGACTGCCGAATACACACACAGACTGCTGAATACACACACAGACTGCTGAATACATACACTGCTGAATGCACACAGTCTGCTGAATGCATACACTGCTTAGTACACACACACATACAGACTGCTGAGTACACACACACAATCTGCTGAATACATACACACGCACACAGACTGTTGAATACACACACACTGCTGAGTACACACACTCACAGACTGCTGAGTACACACACACTGCTGAGTACACACACACTCACAGACTGCTGAGTACACACACACAGACTGCTGAATACACACACACTGCTGAGTACACACACACAGAGACTGCTGAATATATACACACACACACACACAGATTGCTGAGTACACACAGTCTGCTGAATACACACACACAGACTGCTGAATACACACATACATACATACTGCATTGAGGGGTGCAGTGTATGTGTGGAGTGCTGCGTGTGTGTCTGAGGGGTTCTCTGTGTGTGTGGGGGGTGCTGTGTGTGTGCAGGGTAGGGGTGATGTGCTGTGTGGGGGTAGGGGTGCTGTGCTGTGTGGGGGTAGGGGTTAGGGGTGCTGTGCTGTGGGGGTGCGGGGCTGTGGGGGTAGGGGTGCCGTGCTGGTAGGGGTGCTGTGCTGGTAGGTGTGCTCTGTTGGGGGTTAGGTGTGCTGTGCTGTGTGGGGGTAGGGGTGCTCTGGGGGTAGGTGTGCTGTGGGGGGAGGGGTGCTGTGTGGGGGGGGTGCTGTGTAGGGAGAGTAGGGGTGCTGTACTGTGTGGGGTAGGGGGTAAAGATACATTTAAAAAAAAAAAAAGTTATATTAATCCCTGGTGTTCCGGTGGTGGTAAGTATTGTAGGAAGCAGCTCTCCTATCCTCACGTGCGATGCTGGGTGGAGCGTTGCCATGGTAACGCGCGGCCAGGCTCCACACAGCTTGCTCGCAAGAGGATAGGAGAGCTGCTTCCTAGAGTCCTCCCCCTGCCTCCCGACCCGGAAGCAGAGTAGGCGCCTGCTGTTTCGGGCAGGCAGTTGCCTACTCTGCAGACATCCAGCGGCCTCCTCTCCCGGTGACCTATGGCCACGTGCCAACAGAGAGGGCCTGGTGTGGCACGTGTGCCATAGGTTCGCCATCACTGTTCTAGGGTAATCAAAGTCCAGGACACATCCAGCTCAATTTTCCTGATTTATTTGGTGCAAAATATACAGGTGCTTCAAAATAAAAATAAACAAAACAAAATTCATTGCTCTTGTTTGAGCACTTACTAAACACAGTAATCACTATCTGGAATTGGGTGGCTTTCCCACTTACCAATAACAAAAATATACATGCACAACACCATTCCTCTGGCTCTTTCTCCCTCACTCTGCAGCAGGCTGGTCCCTTCTTTTAAAAGCCTGCCTGCTAATTGACCAGCTACAGGTGAGTGTCAATTAGTTCACATCTCTGGAACTTCTAAGGTATATATACACAAGATCTGGTCTGGCTGTTACATAGCAACTAGTGCTATTGGAGCACTGGCCTACCCTGCTCTCCAAATGCTCTGCCCCAGGGACCCTTACCATGGTTTGCAGAGTACCAACAATGTATCTTGCAAACCTAACATCTCTCCCTGGGGTATTTAATTGAGAAACCTCAGGCTGATATTTAGTAAATCAGGCCTAATATATATTCCCTCAACAACCATTCCACATTTTATCTCACAATATATATATATATATATATATATATATATATATATATATATATTTCATAGTAAGAGATAAAGGAAATGGAGGGAATTGACATCAGGAAGGACCAAGACTTTGAAGGCTATCTTTGTACTTGGCATCATGTAGAGGGCTTTGGCCTTGGAAGAGACAAGGTAGGCAAAGTAAAACACTATGGTCTGGATATTGATTCAAACAATGGCAACACAATCATGACCATGACAGGAAATAAATACTAAAAAAAAATGAAAAGGACAGCTGTAAAAAGGCAACAGGTAACCAATTTATAGAAACACAGAGAAGGAACTAGCAAGAGAGCACCAGGGAAAGAGTGTGAAACAAGAATCCATGTATGCATCAAATGGAAAAAATGTATGCATGGCAACAGAGTACAAAATGAAACTGCATACAAACAACAACACAATGGAAGGAATGCTGTGTTGCCATCTAGAGTGCTTCAGTAAAGGAAAATATAAATATATGGGATAGGTCGGTAGAAAAATAAGCCAAGGAAAATATAAAAATGATATCAAGGAAACAAGCAAATACAAGAAAAGGCATGATTTGTGAGACATAATCACTACATTGAATAAAAAAAATTATATAATATAACTTGAAAGTCTTAAGATCACATGTCCTGACCCAACCATCTTTCCATCCTCCAATTCTGCTAATTAATACGGTGATTTCACAGAAGTTCATCTGTACACTTAAGTTAAAATGTTCATAAATCTAACCTGGCTTAAATGTATTGTGCAATAGAGTGTAATTTTCTCAATTCTGTTCTAGATCAACCAAATATCTGAATTTATGTTGCTTTATGGTATAATGCTTCAAGGAAAGCTCTCTCAATATCAACTTGCCAATTCATCCGATTTTAAAGATAAAATTAATTGTTTACTATTTTTTTTTAATTCTGTGTTGGTGCAAAACCATTCTTAGCATTTAGAAAAAAAAGTAGGCTTTTATTTTGTTGCAAATATTAGCTATTTTTAAAGTTGTTTAACGTCCTAGGATCCCAATCCTTAATTTACAAAAAGGTTGACACATTATTTTTTTAGTTTAAAGGGACATTATGGGGATAAAAATAACTTTAGCTTAATGAAACAGTTTTAGTGTATAGATCATGCTCCTGCCATTTCACTGCTCAATTATCTGCCATTTAGTGGTTAAATCACTTATTTTTTGTTTATGCAGCCCTAGCCACACCTCCCCTGGCTGTGACTGACAGCCTGCATGGAAACAAAATGGTCTCATTTTCAATCAGATGTAAATTGAACTTTAATTACATACAGGAGGATCCTGCAGGGTCTAGCAAGCTATTAACAGAGCAGGACATAAGGAAGCCACTTTCCCTCTCTTACATGTAACATCGAAGCCATTTTCAGTCATTTAGTCTGGTTTTATTAGTATTTAGAGAGCATAAAGAGTATATGGAGAAATAGGCAATTTAACAGTATTAGCTCAGAAACACTAATGTATTCCTAATGTGAGACTGACCTTTCTTTTTACCTACCTCATTTACAAACACAGGTCTCTTCATATCTGATAATACATCCATCTAAACCCATCAAACTGTAGTTATGTAATGTATTATGCAGAGGCTATTACTAAGCAATTACATTTAATATATCCTCTTGGGAACAAAAACTTGTAGAGAAAAATCCTATAGTATAATTTCTGATCATTCCCTTACTGCAGAGCGATTCCATAACATTCCGATAATGCATGATGTTTTTGACTGAAGATTATGTTTTCCATACTGCCCACTTTCTGACCACACAGCTAAATATGGAATAGTTTCGAAGAATGTACCTTAAGAACTTTAACTGCGCTTCTCGGTTGGCAGATGCATTCTTGTGTAAATTAATTTTCTTGATGAATAGTTCTATAATGTACACTAAAGCTTTCTCTCAATGTATTTAACCTCTTAAACATTTCATACCAGCACACTATGCTAGAAAAACACAGGAGTATTTTCTAGTGATAAGGAGTTACGTTATACATGCAAATTATGTGAAACATGGGATACACAGGCATGCAAAATAAAATCCAAATAATTTTTTTGTAATTGCATTGGTGTAGAAACCAAAAAAAATGTAAAATCAAGTGAACCATTACTAAACATAGTTTCCATGGAAACAAAAACATTATATTTAAAGGGTCACTCCAACCCTTAATTTTTTTTTTTAAATTTACAATGTCCTAAGGGGCAATTCTGTTAGGTCCCACCTTTAAACCTGTAAAAAGATGTTTTATTTACCTGACATCCTGCACGGGGCAAAGCTCCCATCACTGATTTTTCACACTCTGACCTGACGTCATCCCTGCATGATTGTATTGTCTGCAAGGGTGAAGATGATTACGTCTGTCACCAGCTGTCTGTTATATCTCTCACCAGGGCACATCCAGAATCTTACCACCATGACCACTTCAAAAAGCAGAAGTAGTCATGGTGGTTGGAGAGGTTTAGTTAGTGTCATTTTGTATGGCTCTAGATAGCCATGAAATATGTTGTTTAACCCCTTAAGGACACATGACATGTGTGACATGTCATGATTCCCTTTTATTCCAGAAGTTTGGTCCTTAAGGGGTTAATAGCATCAAAATGGAGTGATGGAACAGCATCCAGGGGACCCCAGGTAAACGTTCTAAAACAATCTGAGTTCAAGTAAAATGTGGGGTGCAAGGACACTCCTTGCACCATAAACTCTATAGCACACTGCAGTGATTATTGTGCTTTGAGTGTTTTTTTAACCTGTTTACATGGTGTAGCAGTATCATGAAATTTAGGTAGAAAGTGTTTAAAGGGTTACACCAAACAGCATGACCAGTTCAGTGTTTTGATGTAGTTATGGTGTGCAGCAATTCCAGAGGTCTAACTCCACCTTAAGGCAGTATAATTAGCCAGCTCTAAATGAGATTTCTAAGCTTGCTAATGTTAATTATGTGCATATCCACTCAGCTGAAACTGTTAGCCAATAAATGACTGGCAGGATTGTTTTCTGTCTTCTGTAGCTCTGCAAAAGTTGGAAGCAAGTCAGCTGGCATTGAGGCAGGCTCGGTGCCCAGTAGGACCAAGGTAAATGGCAAACCAGAAGAATATCTAATCACTTTGCGATAACAATGTAATTCTTTCCAGTTTTTCTTGATTGTAGGTGTTCTGAGAGCTCATTTGTGCAAGATATGGGTCACATATGCTTATTGTGCATAGCAAATTCAAAATGTTTGAGTGGTTTTTATAAATCAAAGTAGCTCTAATCTCGTTTCATTAACTGGACACCAGGTTTGACAATTTCCAACCCTAGCTTTTGTTGAAGTCATTAGCCTAGGGTTTCATATACCTTTTCAAACCTACTTATACTGTGAACATTTAAATGATATCTTCAATATGTGCAAAAACAATACAATAATTTGTATTACTAATTAAAACAGATTGTGTTTGTTGACATCTTTAACTCAAATGAACATCAAACTCGATTTTATACATAAATGCAGGATTTCCTAAAAGCTTCACACACTTCTTCCTGCCACTGTATAATGTGTATAAGAATTCCAGTATGGGGTGTAGTTTCCCTATCAAATGGAGTTTGGGACTGGTGCAGAGGGTGGCTCCAATATTATTTTCACAATTTTGGGGGAGAGGGTGTCAGATTTGTGCCAAGTAACAAAGGTACACCTCTGGGGAGAGCCCCAGTTTTTACCATACCCCTCCTAAGCATTACCTTGAGACAGCGCCATGAGATTATTAGCAATGTTATGCATGCAGTGCTACACCCTTTCTGTCATTCTCTCATAATCTGCAAAGCGAAAGAAAATAACTTTGTGATTTATACATAAGCTAACATCTTTCATAAGTAGAAAGCTAATAACTGAACAATACATTAGAGAAAGCCATCAGAGCAGAACTATTTAGCTAATCAGCCTTTCTCCACACACAGCACAGACAAAACAAAAAAGGCTCCTGATTGGTTAAGCCACTTCCTCTAGTAGATATGGGGATTTGCATTAAAAGAAATGACTTTGCTCTATAACAATACTGTCTAATTGAACTAACTGTAGTACCTATAGTACAATGTGTTGCCTTCCACCGCCCAGTCCTTACTGGATGTCGTGCTGTATTTACCTTTGGACGGCACTGTCATGTGTATGTGTGTCTGACTCTGATTGGGTGTGTTTCTGTCAATGGGAGTGTATATGTATCTGTCAGCGAGTGTGTCTCTCACATAGTGTTTGTGCTGGTGAGTGTGCATGTATGACTGCCAGTAAATTTGTATGTCTGTCACTGAGTGTGTGTGTCCATCAGTGAATGTGTATGTTTGTGTCTGTTAGTTTGTGTGTCTGTCAGTGAATGTGTATCTGTGTCTGCAGGGGTCAAGTCCTTACGAATAAAGTGTGGGAACTCACCCAAGGTCCACCCCCCCCCCCAAAAAAAATAAATAAAAAATAAATACACTTGTTTTATTATTATTGTTATTGCCATTTATATAGTGCCAACAGATTCCGTAGCGCTTTACAATATTATGAGAGGGGTGATTTAACTATAAATAGGACAATTACAAGACAACTTACAGGAATGATAGGTGGAAGAGGACCCTGGCAGGGACCTGTCCCTGGGGTCCAGTGGGGCTTCAATGAGGCGAACGCCTGTCTCCCTGTCAGACATGGCGAGGGAGCTGTGTTCTCTCTGATATTCTCCCTCTCGCCGCGCGGGCTGTCTACTGATGCCGGGAGCCGGAATATGACGTCATATTCTGGCTCCCGGCATCAGTAAACAGCGTGCGAGGGAGAAGAACCCCGCTGTATTTTTTGCCACCCCCTGAGTGGCGTTCCTGTTGTGAAAAAAGTGCAGGAACACTGTTCCCACGCATTCCTGCAGGACTCGAGCCCTGTGTGTCTGTCAGTATGTGTGTCTGTCAGTGAATGTGTTTGTGTGTCTGTCAGTGTGTATCAGGAGTGCCCGAGTTTCATCAAGCCTAGGGCAACACCAAATCAAAATACACCACTGACTGGAGGTATGGCAAATGCACAGATTATACACTTACCTCTGTCCATACCAATTCACATAATCAAAGGGTGCTGTGATAAGTTAAAAGCAACCAGCTGACATTATCAGCCTATCAAAGCCACCCATTTCTGCTCAGGGTAATAATTCTTCTCGGAAATAAAACTTATCTATTTACGGGAAATGTTATTTGAACATGATTTTGTTATGTTCCTGGAAAAGGATATTTATATGACATGACATGATAAGGATTCTGGAATGACCTTGTTAATTGTCCAAGATTTTGGTATTTGTAATCATCTGGGTTTTATCCAATATGCATACATTATGTAACATCGAATTATAACTAAAAACAGCTGTTTATAACTTGTGAAAAACAATGTCATTGTCACGCCCATATGCTCATTTTTCCCCCTCCCATCCTGCTATGAAAATGGGGTATAAATATAACTGACGTATGAATACAATTTGAATTGGTTATCGAACACGTCTCTGCTATTCATTTCCAATTTCCAGAGCTCTGTATGAGTTGGCAAATATCCATCATCCACAAAGGGCCCGGGCTGATTTTTATCCCCAACAGTGAATGGAAAGACAGCGCTAGGAGACTCCAGATTCTATAACCATTTCAGTGTGATGAAGCTGTTACAGTGCCTGTGTATAGTTATGTCCCGAACGGTTCGCCACGAACGGTTCGCAACGGACTCATCATTGAGTAAACTTTGACCCTGTACTTCACAGTCAGCAGGCACATTCCAGCCAATCAGCAGCAGACCCTCCCTCCCAGACCCACCCACCTCCTGGACAGCATCCATTTTACATTCATTGTGAAGCTGCATTCTTAGTGAGCTGTCCAGGAGGTGGGAGGGAGGGTCTGCTGCTGATTGGCTGGAATGTGTCTGCTGACTGTGAGGTACAGGGTCAAAGTTTACTCAATGATGAGTCCGTGACGAACCGTTTGGCAAACCTTTCGGGACATCACTACCTGTGTATGATTTTATATATATATTTTATTTGTTTTTTTTGTATATTTTAAATGCAATTATATATACAATGCATTAAAAAGAATGTGTGGATTCCAGCTTTTAGTTTAACCCATCATTGGTCAGGCTTGTGAAACATGCAGTGCTAAACATCCTTGTCAACTGGATTTCAGTTTTCCAAATTCTGAATGTTTTACACGTTTTAGATTTAACCAACCATTATTACTAGTGGTTCAATCATCATATCATTCCTTCCAGAGATAACATCGTTTAGACATGCAGGGGCATATTATCATGCTTTTTTATTATTAATATTATTATTATTAGCATCAATATTGCGCCAACCTATTCTGCAGCTCTGTACAATATTAAAAAGGTGAAAATTTTACAATATAAGAGACAATGACATGTTAATGGAACAATAGATTGATGCGGACCCTGTTCAAATGAGTTTACAATCTAGAGGATCAAGCAGAAATGATATAATGCTATTGCAGCATTATATAATGAAATGCCTTTTTATGCAAAACAGCTTAATTTAATTTTTAAAGCCAAATGAATGTAAAAATGAATGTCCTCCGGCATTCCATAGAATTGAATGCAATACTTGAAGCTTGATAAAATGTTTCTCTAAATACAAACATGTTGCTCCTTGTCCCTTACTTGTTGGAATTATAGAAACACAGATTGTTACAGAAGATAAGTATCAATTAATTGTTCCATCATGTCTTTCCATTTTGAAACCTCATACTTATTGTACTTAGTTGGTTTTAAAGATAGCTCTAGGCACATAGCAAACATTCTTGAATTATTTAACTTTGTAAACCTCTATATTCTCCTTTTTCATACAAAGGAGTTGAGTAATTGAATATTTGTATTACACTGTTTTCCATTAAGTCTTCACAGGCTATGTATGAGTTGAGTGACTAAAACTAGGTAGGAAGACATTTCATCACTATTCTGTATGAAATAGAAAAATTTTATGGCAGCAGGAATCAGAGTTCAGAATCTTTTGCAGAGCTGTTTGATGTGGAATCCCTCTGATTGCAATAGGTTTTCCGGTGAGAGTAGAGTAATGTAGAGGAACAGCGAGATGTATTGTACTTATACTAGACCAGCATTTATCTGTGCAATTTCTTCCTGCTGGTCTACCTGTAGACAGTGTGAAGTACTAACAAGACAGAGTGCCAACAATGGACACAAAGTGCAAAAAAACTATTATATGAAATGTTTAGATTTAATATGTTACACACATTTATCTAGTCATTTATGTTATTCATTGCCCTTTCTAATTTCATTGGTCTTCATGCAATATGAAAATCCAGGTTCTATTAATCTGTTATTGCCTTTCCTAAGTACCATCTTGTTTGCTACATGTCAGGGGAACAGAATGCTGAAGAATGTCAATGCCAAGTATGGATGTGCATGGGCAAAAAATTTGGTTCGGAAATTTGGGTAAGTAAATAAATTTGTCTGCTTCGGTAATTCGGACCAATGGCATTCTGTTCGGCACTTCGTAACTAACGAACATCGTCACTTCGGAAATTCGCCACTTCGGACATTCGTGAGCATCCGAATGGCATGAAATTCGTACGAATGTACATTTGTGTCAGAGTTTCTTTGGTGTTTTAAACAGCAACCCTTTCTTTTTCTGTGTCTAAGTTTCAGCTGATACTAACGATCAGCTCCTTCAGTATGTTGCCACGGGTACTCACCTGATAGTAGTAAACAGCCCTGCTGCTAATCAGGCAGCCTATTTAAGCAGATAATCCCAGTACCTCCTTGCCCTTGCGTGGTTTCCTGTTCCCCAGAAGTCTCCTTGTTCCTGTGAGTTCCTGGCTCGTCTGACTACCCGCTTTGGTGCCTGACCCCTGCTTGCCTCCTGGACTTTGCTTCTGGTTATTACTTTATTTGCTAGTTATTAATAAAGGTGTTTTTGCATCTAGTTCTGTCTTTGTCTGGTTCTTGGTCCCTAACAATTTGGAACGAAATGAATTGCACATGTCTACTTTATAAATCCTATATAATAATTGGCTAAGGATGCTTGTTCGATGCAGTCATGCGCATTAGAGACTGAGCGAGACTGCATGGGACAAACTTCCCATGCCAGGCAGTGATGGAGCACAGATTCCCTGCACGTCCTTCAGGGTCTACTGGCAGCCGCGATGTGACACGTACAGGATATGACGTTATTGCACAAGAGGAATTAGCTTATTGGTCAAGATTCCTGTCATCATTCACATGATTTTCCCTCCCTCTCTCTTGTTTTGCCACTTTTCAGGAATCCGAATCACTTTGGCACTTCTGAACTACCGAACACTTGTGTCATGAATGTCATGAAATTCTTACAAATGTACATTTGGAACGAAATGAACCGCACATGTCTAATGTCAAGAGATTTCCTATTTTTATCGACACACAAGGTGTTTCTGAATTTGCTATGGAGATTAAAGCTGTATTTCAAGTAAATGTCTCTTCATTTCTTCATTTTACATAAAGGTGAATGATTTGATGGTTGAGTCATGGACTATCACATTTCAGACCCAGAATTCATACTTTATATAGAAATATAGTTAGACACACTTGACCAACCTTTACATAAAATTAAAATGTGTTAAGTTTTTTTCTTTATAAATGATTTACTCTATAAAAAAAGGTAAAGAGAGAGAGATACATATCTGTACAAAAGGTAGAAAGATATATTTGTGGTCGTATACAATAAGCCGAGTTATAGTAATGGTGGTGTAAGTCAGTTGTAGTGTGCCGGAATCGACGTTTGGGTAGGCCTGTAAAAGAGGGCCCACCAAGATGAATAGCTTAATAAAGAGAGTGGTGGTTGGGCTAAACCAGGCAGCCTCAGCCCAGAGGAAGGGGAGGTCTATGTATATATAGGCCGGGTAACTCCTCCTACAACTATAGGGAATAATTCAGTGTTATACAAAAAATATATATGAATACCGCACTCAATGTTGTAAAATAATCAACCGTAGGTACAGAAGTGCTATAATTGAGTTTATTATGTTCAATTCTTAAATGTATAGTTATATAACTTAATATGTGAGATTATGATTTGATCAAAAGAATATATTACATCATATAGTCAATCGCTATTTACACAAATAACCTCCATAGGTGTTATATAAATAAATAATTAATGTATAAACACAGTTGTAAGTATTTCTGTTTGCAAAACTAAGGAGAACCTATCCATATGGATAATAGTCGAATCTGTGGTGTTCTATGTACATAGAAAAAAGAAAAAAGAAAAAAGAGAAAAAAGAAGAAAAACTGAAAAAAATTTACAAAAATGATGAAAAAATTGAAAAAATATGTAATACATATTTTTTCAATTTTTTCATCATTTTTGTAAATTTTTTTCAGTTTTTCTTCTTTTTTCTCTTTTTTCTTTTTTCTTTTTTCTATGTACATAGAACACCACAGATTCGACTATTATCCATATGGATAGGTTCTCCTTAGTTTTGCAAACAGAAATACTTACAACTGTGTTTATACATTAATTATTTATTTATATAACACCTATGGAGGTTATTTGTGTAAATAGCGATTGACTATATGATGTAATATATTCTTTTGATCAAATCATAATCTCACATATTAAGTTATATAACTATACATTTAAGAATTGAACATAATAAACTCAATTATAGCACTTCTGTACCTACGGTTGATTATTTTACAACATTGAGTGCGGTATTCATATATATTTTTTGTATGATATTTTTGGGGCTTTTGTAGGGATAACCTCGAATACCAGCACCACCTATGTGATTGAGTGCCAGCATAAATTATCTTTTTGTAATAATTCAGTGTTAGCTGGAATGGAATAAGGCAAGGGGGAAAGATCATGGGTATGATGAGAGTGAATATAATACATGTGTATGTCAGTTGTATTTGTGGATGCTCTGTCATACACTAATACATGTTGGATATTAGTGTATTACAGTTTCTATATTCTATGCATTGTCATTGAATCTAGCAGTGGCCCTCCTGAATTAAAGTGGCACTGACATTTTTTTCCCTTTCTCTTTTCTTTTTCTTATGCTTTTGTATCTTAATAATTATACTTGATACACGTTGTTAGGCACACACATACTAATACTTCCCTAACAAAACTGCACAGAGAGCCACAAGAACTGTGTCTATCCTCTGTCCGTACCCCCACCTCCCCACTCCCTCTAGCATGTAAGCTCATTGAGCAGGGCCCTCAACCCCTTTGTGTCTGTGCATCAAACTTGTCTAGTTACAATTACATGTTTGTTAGTCCACCCACTGTAAAGCGCTGCAGAATTTGTTGGCGCTATATAAATAATAACATGATGATGATGATGATAATAACATGTAATGCATTTGACTCTCCCCTTAACAGAATATTAACTTGATCATTCTCATAGCAGCCCTGATTACAGGAAACATGTAACATGTAAGCATGATTAAACATCCTAAGCAGTGGCGTACATACCGGGGTCGCGGCTGCGACCGGGCCTCCAGGGGGCCCGGTCGCCCTGCGACATGGTATGCACGCCAGTGTGGCCACATTTTGCCAGCCTCTTCTCTTGGGGGGCTCAGTAGCTGGCCACCTCAGGGCCTCCCAATGCTGGCAGTGGCTTCAGTTTGCCGGCAGCCGGGCGGGCGCGCGAGGGAGCCCTCTCCCCTGAGTACTCTCTGCCCAGCTCCCTCATGCGCACCGCACTATTGCCGGAGCCGGAATATGACGTCATAGTGCTCGCTCGCGTGCTAGCCCAGCCGCCCAGAAGCCCCACTGGACCCCAGGGACATCAGGAATCCCCACAGCACTGCCAAAGGTAGGCTGGGGGATTAAATTAAAAAAAAATATGTGAGTGTGTTAGTGTAAGTGTGTTACTGTGTGTGTTAGTTTGTGTGTGTCTGCTAGTGAGTGTCAGTAAGTGTGTTAGTGTGTGTGTCACTGAGTGTGCTTGTGTGTCTGTTATTGAGTGTGTCTGTTACTGAGTGTGTCTGTTAGTGAGTGTATGTTTTGTAAGTGTGTGTGTGTCTGTCAGTAAATGTGTCTGTTAGCTAGTGTGTATGCGTCTGTTCGTGAGAGTGTGTGTGTGTGTGTGTGTGTGTAGTTAAAACTCCTTCAGCACTTACCTTTTTCCAGTGCCGGGCTCCCTTGGTGCTGGGGATCTCTCCGCCCTGATCCGCCTCTCAGCTCCGAATGTGTATGCGCGCATTCAAACCGTCCATAGGAAAGCATTACTCAATGCTTTCCTATGGATGTCCAGTGGAATCGCGGAAGCGCCTCTAGCTACTAGAGGCTGGATTAACCCTCAGTGATCCCTTTCAGCTGCAGGGTTAAAACTAGAGGGACCTGGCACCCAGACCACTTCATTGAGCTGAAGTGTTCTGAGTGCCTATAGTGGTTCTTTTAAGTGTATGTGTATCTGCATGCACTGCCGGCACAACACGGTCATGGCCCTGCGACCAGGAGCCCGCCGCCATGTGTAGCGGCACCTGCCCGCGCAGAGTAAGCTTACTCTGCGTGGGGGGGGGGGGAGGCACGGATCAATTTTCGCACCGGGGCCCCATGAATCTTGTGTACGCCACTGATCCTAAGAAATGGAATGTCTATAAGTAGACAAAAAGTAAACCAAAAAACAGACTGAGGTAAAGGGTATCAGAGTTACACAGAAGCAAGAAACAAGTCAAGGTCAGGATTACAGGGATAAAAAATTGTCAGGTAAGCCAAGGTCGATAAACACAATAAAGCACTGTCGGGTATACAGAAACCATAAAAGGGCAAGGAAACAAGGTTGGTTGGTTGCAGAGAGCTGTGATGTCATAAGTGCGTACACATCATCATAATCACATAGAGTGACAGTATAAATGGAAGGCTAAAATAATCATACAAGGAGACTCCTCACAACTATACTGCCATAATATTTTACTAGCTTAAATTAACCACTAATCTTCTGCAACTATTCTGCTCTAACTTGCATATTCTAAGTGTTCTGAGGCCACCAGAGCCAAAAAGAAGCTTGGAATGTAAAGAAAAAACAAAACAAAAAGAACAGCATACACTTAGTGATAATTGCACAGATTGCAGCACATGATATTTCTCTGATCCAGAGAAAATAGTCATGTGAGTAATGAAAATAGTGCTGCTTGAACATATATCCTACATATATCCTACATATTTAGTTAATTATTTTCTTTCCAGAATGCTGAGTGGAGGGATTTAACCCTGTTTGGGATGCTGCCTAGTTTGCCAGGAAATTTAAATATTTAACTGTATGCATAGGCTTGCGCATATGTCCCCTCGACACGCCTATGGATTGAGACCAGCAGGGGAGATCTAAGGATCTTCCCTGTTGGCTCACTCCGAGCCGGCGCTATCCGAGCGCCGGCTCTGCTCTAAGACTCCATGGGCCGGTGTATATATGTGTATATACATACATACATACATACATACATATACACGCGGCAATAGGCTGCGCACGCCTATGACTACGTAACATGAACTGTATATCTATATTTATTCTGAAAAAGATGAAGGAAGGCTGTAAATTCCACATCAGGTTAATCTGCAGTTTCATGTAATGAATGTAACGATTCCCAGTATAGGTCAACTGAGAAAAGATGAAAAGAAATACTAATTTTAATGCTAAACTACTCGACAGCTAAGATCTCATGATTCGTGATCAACACAATGATCTGGCTACATTTCAAGTGATTGTTAATAAGCTGGTTATATTAACATTGTTTTCTTTCAAGGGCATTATTGTACTTATTTAAAGTTGTGCTCAAAAGTTTGCATACCCTTGGAGAATTGGAAAACATGAGTGAGCAGGCAATACACATTTCTTTTATTTTTTTTATTGGATTCATATTTAACTGTGGGTAATAACAGAATGGCACAATCATAAAACAAAACATGGCAACAAAGAAAAAATGAAATGACCCCTGTTCAAAAGTCTGCATACACTTTCTTAATACTGTATATTGCATATTGCCTCCGTTTTGTACAAGCTTTTGTAATAGTTGTCTACGAGGCCCCTAATTCTTACAGGTGTTATAGCTGCTCATTCGGATTGGCAAAATGCCTCCAGGTCATGCAAAGTCTTTGGTCGTCTTGCATGAACCGCAGGTTTGAGATCTCCCCAGAGTGGCTCGATTATATTAAGGTTAGGAGACTATGATGGTCACTCCAGAACCTCCACCTTTTTGTGCTGTTACGACTGGAAGGTCTATTTAACTTTGTGCTTAGGGTCATTGTCATGCTCTTGGAAAGTCGAAGAGCGCAGCCTACGTGCAGAAGAATGCAAAATGTCTGCCAGTATTTTCTGATAACATGCTGCATTCATCTTGCCATCAATTTTCATTAGATTCCCCGTGCCTTTAGAGCTCACACCCCCAAAAACATCAGTGAGCCACCACCATGCTTCACAGTGGGGATGATATTCTTTTCCCTATAGGTCTTGTTGGCCCCTATCCAAACATAGCACTTATGGTTGTGACCATATTTTGATCTCGCCACTCCAAATTACAGTGTACCAGAAGCTGTGAGGCGTGTCAAGGTGTTGTGAGGCATAGTGTAACCGGGCTTTTTTACCATTGGTGCAGTAAAGGCTTCTTTCTGGAAACTCAACCATGCAGCACATTTTTGTTCAAGTATTGTGCTCTTTGAAACAACCACACCTTCTTTTTCCAGAGCAACCTATATTTCTTCTGAGGTTACCTGTGGGTTTTTCTTTGTATCCTTGGCAATTCTTCTGGCAGTTGTGGCTAAAATTTTTCTTGGTCTACCTGACCTTGGCTTGGTATCAAGAGATCTCAGAATTTTCCACTTCTTAATAAGTGCTTAAACAGTACTGACTAGCATTTTCAAGGCTTTGGATATCTCTTTATATCCTTTTCCATCTTTAAAAATTTCCATTACCTTGTTGCGCAGGTCTTTTGACGGTTCTTTCCTGCATCCCCATGGCTCAGTATTTAGCCTGCTCAGTGCATCCACATTGAAGCTAAGCAACTCATTGACTATTTATACACAGACTCTAATTGCAATTTAAAAAGCCACAGGTGTGGGAAATTAACATTTCATTGCCATTTTAACCTGCATGTGTCACCTTGTGTGTCTGTAACAAGGTCAAACATTCAAGGGTATGTAAACTTTTGATCATTGCCATTTGGGTAAACAACTGTGTCATAATAAATTGCTTCATCCGATTACTATCATTAAATAAAATAAATTTTTAGGGTCCTGGTGACAAACATAGGTGTATCGGTGACAAAACAGGAACTCCAATCCAAAAATTATGCAGCTGCATCAATCCCATGATGAAGGAAAGGCTCCTGCCCAGTTATCGATGCAGCTGCGTCATTCTCTAATACACAGGCACGTTATTCTGGACACAACATTATATTCACTAGTGTCACGTATTCATCCGCACATAAAAATGTGGTTAATGGCATTTACTGTCCTGACAGGAAAAGTTGTGCCAAGCAACATTACTGTACTGGTATTTGATTTTCTGGTATTTGACTTTGGCTTTGTTTTGACTTCCCTGATATCTGGTATCCTTGACTTTTGGCTTTCCCTCATCTTTGTGTCTGATTCTGTATCCCTGACCTCAGCTAGTATTTTGACTATTCTTGGAGACGTTAAGTCCAGCCATTCTAAGGTCCGGTTATCCTTAGTCCTAGGTGTGACACAGTACTGCGTGCTGGATCAACTTGTAATCCTGACAACTAGGTAGTGAATGCATCATTCTGATGACAACTTGCATTATTGGTTGGAGTCCTGTCTTTGCACTTTTGTCAACGACACAAACAACACAAAGGCCTGGACCTATATGTACTCCTGCATTTCACAGGTCCAGTGCTCTTTCATGGTTTTAATAGTCATTAAGCGCATTCATACTGTTCCTGACCCTGATTCCTATTACTGACCCGGATACGTTTATTGACTTATTGCTACATATATGACTAGGCTATGAGACCTAATTTGTTCCAGTATTGCTGTAACCAGACCTGATCCTGCTTTCTACATTGTCATTGTTTATTATTTGTCTTTATAGGTTGTATTTTTGCACTCTTGCTAGTCTGAATATAGTTCTTAGTGCGGTCCCGATATTTCCTAATTTCTACTTAGCATTAACCCTGGCCACTCTAAGGTCCTGTAATATGCCTATTTCTTGCTTTTCCTTTGGTAGGATTGCTGCCTTGTATCTGGCTGAAGACCATTATGTTTGCAGTAAAAACTGTTTTTCAGAGAAAAGGCAGCGTTTACATTACAGCCTAGGGATACCTCCACCGGCCACTCCTCAGATAGCTACTAGAGGTGCTTCCTGGTGCATGACAATCAGTGTCTCCATCCTCTGCATGGAGCCACTGAACTTTTCTCATAAAGATGCACTGATTCAATTCATTTCCATGAGGAGATACTGATGGCTTGTGCTGGCTTTATAATGTCCCTATAAGCTTACATTGAAGATTAGGGGGTAGACTGGCCACTCAGGCACACCTGTAATGGACATAGAACCTGTGTAATTGATGGGTTGGTAAGATCAGAGGATCTGCCCAGGTATAATTTTGTTTAATTCATCAAAGCAATATTTGCAAGACTCTTCAAATCACAAAGGGGCATGCACTGTAACTTCTCCTCACAGTAGTACAGAACCTGGCTGTGATTATGTTCTCACAATCAGGTATTTTCTTCAGTCATCTGGTGTGTGCTGTGGGGGTGATGGGAAGAAACCTGTAAGGGTGAGTTGAGGAGAAACATGTAGATGTGTTGGGGAAAATAGGGAGGGGTCGGATACAGGTTTGTGTGAGATAGGCACGAAGGGTGTGCTTGTGGAAGGTCAAGCAGGAGATGGGACAGTGTATTATTATTATTATTATTATTATTATTATTATTATTATTATTATTATTATTACTATTTATATACCGACAAAAAAAATCCGGAAGCACTGAATATATGGGTGAATGAGGGAAGACACAAATGATGTCAGATGAAAACCCCCAAATATGATGATGGGGAGATAAGTAAGGGATGATTGAGAGTAAGAAGAGGGAGATGATGGTGAGAGATATGTAGAGTCGGGTAATGTAGAGATACAATGGTGGTTTTGTTAAGTACACAAGTGGTGGGTCATAGTGAAAGATATACACTGGGGAAGGCAGACAGAGAGGCACAGAGAAAAATACATCCCTGCAGACACACACATATCCTTTATGTCAACAAACCCCCAAATGTTATACCCACTGGCACTACACAAAAATATACTTTGAAATTCACAAATAACAACATTAGGCATGCATGCATCCCTACTTTTTCACAGGAGATTCTGAAACTACAAATACAAAACTGCATGACACAAAATGTATCCTTGCATTCACACGCATTATCTATTTACAGAAAAACGAAATCCTTACATTTTCAAAAAGAATGCCCAAGTACATTGACTTTACACAGTCAAATACAAGCACACATTATATACAGGACTTCACATTATATTCATCCAAAGGAATAGACACTGTTATATGAAAGTTATGCATTTATTTTAATTTAAATTTAGGTATTTAATATGGGTATATTGGTCTGCAAATGGTCCAAGATCCAATTGTACCCAGCCCAGGAGAAGGCCTTTAACGCATTAGACTGTATTGTATTATATAGTTTTTTTGTTTGTTTTTTTAACTACATACTAAAATATGGTAAAATATAACTTACAACCCTATTCAACAAGATTAAAAGAATTAAATAAAAGAATATGAGGATTCTTTCTCATTATAAAGTACGCAATTTATAAGGGCACAAAGGGATTTAGAAGGTTGCTTTACACTTAAATACTGGATTATAATAAAACTAAAACAAAACTGTTTAAATGGAGCCATGCTGATTGCATGATTAAGTCTGGATTATAGTTCTCAACTCCAAATATAAATGCTTTTCCCAAATATTCAAATTAATGACATTCCCTGATGCCAAACATATTGCATCACCAAACTAATTGATCAAAAGTGATTTTTTTTTTTTTTTCACAAGAAGAAACAACAGAAGTAATTTATGGACCATTAGAGATTACGTTTTCTATACACGAGTAATAATCTTGCTAAAACACAAACGTCTGTGTCACGTAGCAACTGCAATCAATTTGCAATAGTGAATGGAAAGGAAAATAACACTTTGCAAGTAGGTGCTATTATTATAGCAAAATAAAATTTCAGAACTTTACACAACATCATATACCAAATATATCTTAAATCCATACATAAAATATAGACAAGACATAGATACCAGAAAAAAATATGCCATAAAAAATAGCAAAGGTACATATAGTATAAAGTAACCATCTGGTCTTTTGAGAAAGGCAATAATCTTTTGCCAAAATGTTATGAGAGGGTTTTTTGGGGCTCTCTCTATTGTTCACTAATCATTTGCATCTTTTTGTAATTAATGTATGCACCTTTTGGTATATTGCTTTTTTTGTTATTTTGTATGATGTATTATTATTATTGTATTTTTTGCATTTACTTTTTTTTTTTTTTATTCTGCATTTTACTGCATATTAAGTACTGGTAGAACTAGCACCAAGTAGAGTATATGTTTACAGTGTTTCTAAAATAATATTTTATT
>OW240915.1:159762874-159774817 GCA_933207985.1 Pelobates cultripes | reverse complement strand
AATATTTTAAAGAAAAGTAATTCAACAAGAAGATCTGCAATACCTGGTTATCTATTATAACATCAGAAATTACCAATGTGGTGCACACCTAAAAAAAGAGCTTGGTGTTCAGTTCATGTACATTAGTAGGTTAGTTTGATACCAGATTATTTGATACTTTCTGAATTTTTCATTGACTTGAAAATTTACTAAGAGTGTTGAAATTTCACTTGTCCAAAATTTCAAGTGAATTCAAAGTGATTTTTGTATTTTAATTCAAAATAAACAAACAGTTTCTTTTGACCAAAATTTTAAATTCATTAGACTTCCTACACTTCACATTTTACAGGGTCATTTACTAAACTCGGAATTGAAATCCATATTGCAGTATTAAGTCTAAAGTAGCCAAGCTGTGACAATAATCAAGTTGAGAATGTCTACAAATCATGTCTGCCTGTATTTTGCTACTCATATTCCAATACACTTCAATTTAGGGTTTAGTGAATAAACTGTTAATGAATACCCATGTAAGGTGTTTATTCACTATACTGGGAATTTGTAAGTACTGATAGGCAGGTGCAGGGATTTTTGGGTACACAGGTGAAAATTATATTGGTGCCCTCCACCCCCCCCCACAAAAAAGCATCTTCACCTGTGTGTCTCTTCTCCATTGCGTGTCTTACACCTCCCTTGTATATCTCTTACAACCCCCCTTTGTGTCTTTTACTCTCCCATCTCCTTTGTGTGTTTCTCTTTCACCCCAGCCCGTCTATCTCCTCCCAGCCCCTTTGTGTCTATTTTTCCTCTCCTCCAGCTTCTCCGTGTCTCTTTCACCCGACCCCATTTGTATTTCCACCCCCAGGCCCTTCTGCGTGTTGCTTTCATCCTCAGCCCCTATGTGCATCTTTCTCACCCCCACGCCCATCTGTTTCTTCCTCATGTCCCTCTGTGTATCTTTCTCCCCACTCAGGCCTCCCTGCCCCCCTGTGTGCCACTCTCCCCTCCATGTCCCTTAGTGTTCCTCTCTCCTCCCCTTCCCTTCCCTTAATGGTCCTCTTCCCTGTCCTTTAGTGATCCTCTCCCTTCCATGTCCCTTCCAAATTATCCCCCCACGTCCGACCACATTAGTGACTGCATCAGCGTGCACATGACGTCACGCAGGAGACGGGCACGCACGTTTTGGGTTCAAAGGCCATTTTCGGCCAATCAGAAATGTAAAGCTTGCAGCCCTTAAAAAAGGCGGAACATACCGCCGAAACATGCGACGGGCTTCTGATGCCTTAAGCTATTTTGGAATTATTTTAACTTTTGTAGATTGCTAGACAATGTACCTATGGGGTTAGATACTTAAGGGTACTCTTTTCCAGCTCAGTTTTCCCCTACTATTCTATAGAGTCATGTGGACTAAAATGTAGGGATCTATTTACAGGCACCTGGCCCTCCTTTATTACCTGTTCTCACTTTATTTTCAACTATCTTCAATCTCCTGTCCTTTCGATTTACCTACCTTTTGCTTCAAATTTGAGTGGACTTTTCCCTAGCATACATAGTTGGGTTTAGGCTAGTAGCCCCGTTATGTGTGACAGCTACAATAGTGACAAATTAATTGAGTGTATTTTTTAAGCACTGATTACAATACAGCTCTATGCTGCCACCAGACGGGCCAAGAATTGTGGCATCGCTAGGGGGGGTCCAGACGGGGCCATGGCCCCCCTACATCATGCTGTGCCCCCCTTGGGCACCCCCAAATGCCGGCAACTTGCTGGCCATGTGTTTAAATTATATTCCCTCGGGCTGTCACAATCTGTGACAGCCCGAGGGAATGCAGTGCTGGGCCAGAGGGAGCACTGTGGCCGGAGGGAACACTGACAGGCTCCCGGCACAGGCCCCTCCCCCAAACAAAGCTCCACCTCCTGAAGATAAGCCCCACCCCTGCCGTTAAGCAGCAGACCATGCTGCTGCTGGAAAGCATGGAAGATGGCCGTCTGACCCTCAGCAACAGCCTCCAGTGACAGGTAGGCTTGGTGTGTGTGTGTGTGTGTGTGTGTGTGTGTGTGTATGGATTCAGCAGAGTCTCTGTGTGTGTGTGTGTGTATGTGTGTGTATATGGACTCAGCAGTCTGTGTGTGTGTGTATGGACTCAGCAGTCTGTGTGTGTGTGTATGGACTCAGCAGTCTGTGTGTGTGTCAGCAGTGTGTATGGACTCAGCAGTCTGTGTGTGGACTCAGCAATCTGTGTGGTGTATGGACTCAGCAGTCTGTGTGTGTGTGTGTGGACTCAGCAGTCTGTGTGTGTGTGTATAGACTCAGCAGTCTGTGTGTGTGTGTATAGACTCAGCAGTCTGCGTGTGTGTGTGTATGGACTCAGCAGTCTGTGTGTGTGTTTGGACTCAGCTGTCTTTGTTTGTGTGTCTGTGTGTATTTTGACTCAGCAGTCTGTGTGTGTATGAACTCAGCAATCTATATGTCTGTGTGTGTGTGTATGGACTCATCAGCCTGTGTGCATTTAGCAACACCTGTGTGCATTCAGGAGTCTGTGTGCATTCAGAAATCTGTGTGTATGTATTCAGCAGTCTCTCTGTGTTCGTATTCAGTGTACTGTGTGTATGTACTCAGCAGTCTATCAATAATTTAAATTTTTTATTCCTGTGAGTTGTTGTGTAGGAAGGGCCCCAGTGCACTGCTTTGCCCGGGGCCCTTAACACTGTTAAGATGGTACTGCTTGTGTGTGTCAGTGAGCTTCTATTTAGTGAGCATGTGTGTGTCAGTGAGCTTGTGTGTGTCACTGAACCTCTTTGTAGTGAGCCTTGTATTTATACAAGTGAGTTTGTCTGTATTAAGCTTGTGTGTGAGTCAGAGTTTTTTGTCTGTCAGTGAGCCTATTTGCGCTCACTGTACAATATATATATATGTGTGTGTGTATATGTATGTGTAACGGATCGCCTGGCACCCCGACTGGGTACCTCCGTTGAAAGATGCTCCTAGCGCTTCATGAGGACTCCAAGCACTGCAGCAGACGCCACAATCACCGAACCAGAGAAGCGTATACCTTCTCTCAAGCATTTGAATGCTGTAGACAGTTGAATAGGAACCATACGAATAGGTTTACTCTCCTAGCAGTCAAACTGGAACAGCATACAATAAATCCTTCCCCAATAATGAGACGACACTTCACTTTGAGGGTTAAAACAGGAACTCCCTGTACTGTCACATACAGTCTCTTTTATTCCCAATCCACAAACATAGTACAGCCCACAGGGCGTTACAAAACAGCCAATCAATCCATACAATACACCCAGACACTCCCACACAAAATCCTCCCCTCTGGCTGTGATATGATTACTGAACACAATGGGTAATCTAATTATCACAGCCAGAGAAATACAGTTTCATAAAACACATCACAGGGACCCCAAAACATGCAATAACCCCATAAAAAGTATATCCTTGGAACTGGGGGATCTGGGTGAACCACATATCCAAAATTCACCAAGATCCATTCAGTACTTTGGAAAATACAGTTTAATGCAGATTCTGCAGAACATATACAGGCTAAATAAAAAACAATCACTGTATAATGTGTCCCCTGCTGTATAGTCCAAAACCACCGCACGATGTCTCTGTGCAACAAATACTGGCGAGATGGCACCGTGTTGAAAAGTCCACACAGTGTCTGTGAGTTAAAATGGCCGCCATCCATTGTTCTCACCATGTGCTTCTGATACAGGAAATGGTGGCCACCCAGTAACTCCACAGTATGTCCCCAGATGGTTCTTAAAAGGGGCTAGCAGCAGCACAACACAAATACATTATGCCCAAATCATGTCTTTAAAGGGCAATACATCCCAGGGGCCATAGTCACATGGCAGGAGGCTGGCAACCAGGCTTCTCCAGTGCATAGTTGCAAGGTTGGTTCCGCCACAGTATGTGTATGTATGTGTATATATGTGTATGTATGTGTGTGTGTGTGTATATATATATATATATATATATATATATATATAAAATCACAATAGTTTCTGGCACTCATCCCATAACAAAAGCATTAAAGGACCACTATAGTGCCAGGAAAACATACTCGTTTTCCTGGCACTATAGTGCCCTGAGGGTGCCCCCACCCTCAGGGACCCCCTCCCGCCCGGCTCTGGAAGGGGGAAAGGGGTAATAACTTACCTTTTTCCAGCGTTGGAGAGCTCTCCTCCTCTCTCGCCTCCGTTCCTCCCGCCCGGCTGAATGCGCAAGAGCTAGCGCATTCAGCATTCGCGCAAACATTTTGCTTTCTAATGCTTTCGCGATGCTCTCACTGTGAAAATCACAGTGAGAAACGCATAGCGCATAACTGTCAATGAGACAGCCACTAGAGGATTAGGGGAAGGCTTAACCCATTCATAATTATAGCAGTTTCTCTGAAACTGCTATAATTATGAAAAAATGGGTTAAGCCTAGAAGGACCTGGCACCCAGACCACTTCATTAAGCTGAAGTGGTCTGGGTGCCTAGAGTGGTCCTTTAATTCAGCAATGACCAGGTGCCTCTCCATGCAAAATATACAAATGGAACAAATTGAGAGCACTCATTGGATTTAGACAGAGAGCAGCACTGTACAGGGAGCATTGACTCTCCTGGGATATTATACACACAGCCATGTATTATACAGAGAGCAGCACTGTACAGGGACCGCTGACTGTCCCAATTTATTATACACACAACCCTGTATTATACAGAGAGCACTGACTGTCCAGGGATATTATACACAGACAGTAATTATTAGCTGTGCTGCAAAATGTCCTTGGAATGTTTTTTTCAAATGTTGGCAACTATGGCACTGTATCAAGGGAAATGTGTTTTGATTTTTAATAATCCCTGGTGGAAAATAATGAATCCTCCACCAGGGATTATAAAAAAAAAAAAAACACCGCATTGTGTCGGGAGCGGGGCTTAACATGTGACAGGTGCGGGGTCAAACTGTGGCGAGGGCGGGGTTAAATGTGCCCCCCTACTTTTGTCCCTGGCCCACCATGTGCCCCCCTAAAAATGAATCCTAGAGACGCCACTGCCATTAGTTGGTTTGTAGAGAGGAGTTTTGAGACACATTGGGACTTTATTTCTATTTGTTTGGACCCTAGACTGAAGGGGACTGTGGGACCAGTCTGATGTATTTGTAAACATCTGGTATACCCTGGTTTCCCTTCTTGTGTCTCATACTAAAGATGAGGATACGCCAGGTACTCTCCCATATCTAGTCCTGTTTGCTATCGCCCCTTATAGGTATATTTTGTACTTTCTGCCTAATGTTGGTACTTCTCTCCTGGCATTTTTCCAGCAGATGATGTACTAGATTATGTGTTGCATGATACCCTTTTTTGTGGTTATACACTTCTGGAATTGCAACAGTTTCTAAATTTTTTAACACTGTGATTCATATATAATCCAGTGGTGTCGATTTAAATTGCAACAGTGCATAACTACTGAATTGCTGGTGCAGGATTGTTTTTTGGATCTAAAAAAGACGGTGAGTAACGTCCATGCATTGACTACAGTGCCTTGAACAAAATAGAAACATAGAAACATAGAATGTGATGGCAGATAAGAACCATTCGGCCCACTTAGTCTGCCCAATTTTCTAAATACTTTCATTAGTCCCTGGCCTTATCTTATAGTTCGAATAGCCTTATGCCTATCCCATGCATGCTTAAACTCCTTTACTGTGTTAACCTCTACCACTTCAGCTGGAAGGCTATTCCATGTATCCACTACCCTCTCAGTAAAGTAATACTTCCTGATATTATTTTTAAACCTTTGTCCCTCTAATTTAAGACTATGTCCTCTTGTTGTGGTAGTTTTCTTCTTTTAAATATAGTCTCCTCCTTTACTGTGTTGATTCCCTTTATGTATTTAAATGTTTCTATCATATCCCCCCTGTCTCGTCTTTCCTCCAAGCTATACATGTTAAGATCCTTTAACCTTTCCTGGTAAGTTTTATCCTGCAATCCATGAACCAGTTTAGTAGCCCTTCTCTGAACTCTCTTTAAAGTATCAATATCCTTCTGAAGATACGGTCTCCAGTACTGTGTACAATACTCCAAGTGAGGTCTCACCAGTATTCTGTACAATGGCATGAGCACTTCCCTCTTTCTACTGCTAATACCTCTCCCTATACAACCAAGCATTCTGCTAGCATTTCCTGCTGCTCTATTACATTGTCTGCCTGCCTTTAAGTCATCAGAAATAATCACCCCTAAATCCCTTTCCTCATATGTTGAGGTTAGGACTCTATCAAATATTCTGTACTCTGCCCTTTTTTTACGTCCAAGATGCATTATCTTGCACTTATCCACATTAAATGTCAGTTGCCACAATTCTGACCATTTTTCTAGTTTACCTAAATCATTTGCCATTTGGCTTATCCCTCCTGGAACATCATCAGCAAAAAGACATACCTTACCATCAAGACCTTCTGCAATATCACTAATAAAAATATTAAAGAGAATGGGTCCAAGTAAAGATCCCTGAGGTACCCCACTGGTGACAAGTCCAAGCTTTGAATATATTCCATTAACTACAACCCTCTGTTGCCTGTCACTCAGCTACTGCCTTACCCATTCAACAATATTGGAATGCAAACTTAAAGATTGAAGTTTATTGATAAGCCTTCTATGTGCAACAGTGTCAAAAGCCTTACTGAAATCACCATTAAAAATGCCTACCGCATTCCTCTCATTTCCGAATTGTTTGACAGACTCCAGGGTGCTAAAGTCTTTACTAAACTTGACCTTAGGAGTGCATACAATTTGGTAAGGATTAAGGAAAACCATGAGTGGAAAATGACATTTAATACCAGAAATGGGCGCTATGAGTATCTTGTTTAATGCTCCAGCTGTGTTCCAAGATTTTATTAATGATGTACTCAGGGATTATATCTATTCACTTGTTTTAGTCTATTTAGATGATTTCCTTATTTATTCCCCTGACCTTCAGACTCACCATGAACATGTAAAACAAGTGTTGCAAACCTTATTGAAAAATCAGCTTTATTGTAAACTGGAAATATGTATCTTTGATCAAGCAGAAGTACAGTTTTTAGGGTATAACATTTCTGCCTCTGGATTTCAGATGGAACCTCAGAAACTTGAAGCTGTCCTACATTGGCCACTGCCAAATGGACTAAAAGCCATTCCAAGGTTTATTGGGTTTGCAAATTATTACAGGAGATTTTTTAAAGGGTTCTCTTCTGTGATAGCCCCCATCACCAATATGGCACACAAAGGAGCTAGCAATACGATATGGTCTAAAGAGGCTAGAGAGGCTTATGAACTCCTCAAACAAAGATTTGCCTCGGCTGACATATTGAGACATCCTGACACAAGCAAACCCTTCATACTGCAGGTTGATGCATCCCAAACGTGAGTAGGGGCTCTTCTATCCCGGAGGGAGAGTCAGGATCCCCCTTTACATCAATGTGGTTACTTCCCTAGAAAGTTGTCTCCAGCTGAACACAATTATGACATTGGCAATAGAGAATTGTTGGCAATTATACTTGCGCTTAAGGAGCGGCGATGGCTTTTAGAGGGTTCCAAGGACCCCCTTTTGATCATTACTGACCATAAGAATTTGGCCTAGACAGGTGTCAGGATTACTGTTTGATCCAGCACGTAGAACTGTACAGCACGGATGACAAATAAGTAACGTATTACCGGTCCTTAGAATGGCCGGATTTAACGTACAAAGAATGGTCAAAAATACTAGCCGAGGTCAGGGAACACAGAAAGGGACACAGCGATGAGGAAAGCCAGGAGTCAGGATACCAGAATATAGAGAAGTCAATAAACAAAGCCAAAGTCAAAAACCAGGTAGAAAACTATAAACAGGAACGCGCTCTCGGACAACCACAAGGGAAACCACGACAGAGCACTGAGCAGGCTGAGAACTGGGCCTAAATACCCCTCCTTTAGTTCTGATAGGCTGTAACCGACCTTTGACCCCAAAGTCAGTTACCAGGTTTCATTTGCATAATTGCTGCTCAGCATTAACCCTTCTGTGGATTAGGTTGCTGCTCGGCACAACTTTTCCTGTGTGGACAGTAAATGTCATTAACCACATTTCTATAAGCGGATAAATATATGTGACAATAGGGAATGCTAAACGACTATCTTCTAGATGGTCTCTGTTCCTTTCTCACTTTAACTTTCTAATTACTTACAGACCTGGTCCCAAAAACATAAAGGTGGATGCCTTATCCAGACAGTTTGATACTGAGTCAGTAAAGGGACAAGAGACATCCCCTATTATTCCATCTGAGCGTATCATCACTTCCACTGCCCTTTCCTTATCTTCCCCTTTGCTTGACACCATCATGGAGGCTCAGTCTCCAGTGCCTTGCAATAAACCATTAGATAAATTATTTGTTCCATTGGGGGAAAGGGAAAATGTCATGAAGGTGTTCCACAACAACGTGACTGCTGGACACCTGGGCATTAATAAATCCATATCCGCAATCATGAGATCTTTTTTGTGGGATTCTCTCAGTAAAGATGTTACAGAATATGTGCAGGCCTGTTCTATGTGTGCAGTTTCTAAAGTACCTCATAAACTTCTGTGTGGATTATTACATCCACTCCCCATACCCAGTGTTCCGTGGTCCCATTTGTCCATGGATTTCATTGTGGAACATCCTAGTCCTAATGGCTAGACCACCATCCTTATGGTGGTTGACCAATTTTCCAAGATGGCTCTTTTTGTCCCACTCAAAAAATTGTCTTCCTCTCAAGAATTAGTTATTTTTATACGTGAAATTGTCCGATTACATGGCATCCCTTACAATATTTTCTCTGACAGAGGTTCTCAGTTTGTGTCTCGGTTTTGGAGGGCTTTCAATAAACAGTTGGGCATTGAATTGTCATTTTCTTCTTCTTACCATCCCCAGACCAATGGCACGGCTGAGAGGGCTAACCAGTCTCTGGAATTATACTTGCGTTGTTTTGCTAATAGCACTCGAGATAATTGTTCCCAATTACTTCCCTGGGCCGTGTTTACTAGAAACAATGCTAATCATGTCTCTTCTGGTCATATTCCTTTTTTCATTAAAATACCACTATAGTGCCAGGAAAACAAACTCATTTTCCTGGCACTATAGGGTCTTTAGGTGTCCCCCACCCTCATGGTCCCACTGCCGCTGGGCGGAAGGGATTAAAACCCCTTCAGCCACTTACCTTTCTCCACCACCGGGCTCCCTCGGTGCTGGGGAACTCTCCTCCTCCTGCCAACGTCAAGAGCCACGCGCACATTCAAACAGCCCATAGAAAAGCATTTCTCAATGCTTTCAGATGGACATCCAGCATCTTCTCACTGTGATTTCACAGTGAGAAGCGCGGAAGCGCCTCTATCGGCTGTAAGTCAGACAGCCATTAGAGGCTGGATTAACCCTCAGTGAAACATAGTTTCTGTGAAACTGCTACGGTTTCAGCTGCAGGGTTAACACTAGAGGTCCATGGCACCCAGACCACTTCATTGAGCTGAAGTGGTCTGGGTGCCTACAGTGTTCCTTTAATAACGGTCATCATCCTACCATACTACCATCTATTTTGTGGAGTGCATTTTTAGCTGCGCAGTGTTTTAATTTTATTTTGACTTTTTAAAACTCTGCTTTCTTAAATTTCTCTTGTAGATCATTAAACTGTATCCCATTGTATTGTATATTTTTTGCTGTTTCATAAGGGGACATTTGCTGGGATATCCCTTGGGGAGATTTGTACTACACTAAATTGTAAAAGATAAGTGCATTTATTCCACAACTAACAAGAAGTCAGGTTGTGGGTTTGTTTGTATACACCAGAACATAGAGTCGGCCTGTTTGCGGACGATATTATTTTATCCCTTACTGAAACAAAGAAATCTGTAGATACATTAAATGTCTTTTATTAGACATTAGACATAATTTGGAAAGTTTTATTTTATAAGCTCAACATGGGTAAAACACAACCTTGCCAATACACACATGATGTTATGATCTGGATGATCTGAAATCCCGTTTTGAGTTTGATTGGAGAGATTCAAGAATAGATTATTTATTAATTAAACTGTACAAAAACATAAATAGTATGTATATGTTTAATCTAAAACATGGCCAGAATCACAAAGAGAATTAGAAAAGTGTATGTATGTATCCTGGATAAGTAGAATAACCTCTTCAAAAATGAATATCTTAAATAAAATATTGTATTACTTACAAGCAATTCCCTTGACTAATCCAAAGTCTTTTTTTAGGTCAGTGCAATCTGCTTTCATTAAATTTATATGGGGTGGTAAAATAAGCATGATCAAATGCTATGACTTCCGAAGTCTAAAAGACCTAAGATGATAGAGATGTTTCCCACCACCAAAATAACTATTAGAGCTTCGGACACTGTGTTCAGTGTTGTTGGACCTTGCTCTGGGTGGTCGTGCTGTTGTCTATTTTAAAACTAGATTACCCCGAATTTAATTTGGAACATTGGCAATCAAAACTAATTCAAAATCTTGATTTTTTTTTTTTTGATTTTTGTGTGGAAATTCTTTAATATCCTTTGATAAATTAAAAGATAAATTTCACCTTCAAACTGATTTAAAAATAGAACACGACAATTATTGACAAATTAGAAGATACATTTTTCATGTCAAATTTGGACCAAAATTATAGCAAAATATAATTAACTAGTTTAAAAAATACGTATTTGTATTATCCCAGTAGACATGGCACAATATCATAATGTTATTCTTACATGCTACCTACATGAAAAGAGGACTTGCCTGGGAGAAAGGATATAGTAGCTCACTATGACCTGGAGAAATGGCTCACTTTTACATCTACCTTAAAAGGAATAGCGCAGTGTTCCAATCATTGGGAAAATCATCTTAAAATAATTTATAGGTGGTATCTAGCTCCATACAGAATGAATAAAATAAACATCAGATTGGAGAAATTGTGGATTGGTAGATTTTTTGTCACACATCCTATGGTACTGCCCAAAACTAACTCAATATTGGAAGGACATACACAAGTTCAATTCAAAAAGTTAACCCTACAATTTCAGTGCTCACCTCAGAACTGGCCTCTTTCAAAACATTTCCTGAAAACATTGAAAAAATTGACAGGATCATAATAGGACACATTCTAATTGCAGCTACCACAGCCATACCCAGACATTGGTTGTCATCAGCTATTCCATTTGTTAAAGAGGTATTACACTCTAAACTAGAAAACAAATGTTACGAATTGGTTACAAGACAATCTTCTCTGACACTAAAGAATCATGCTTATCATTGAGATATATGGGGAAAAGACATCAAGAAAATGTATGTTATTGTTTACTATATAACGGGAAACATATTGTACATTTTGAACAGATACAATTGCTATGATATGTACACTGGTAAATTATAAATGATAGCACAACGAAAAGAAAAATAATGTTAAGGTATATGATCCTCAGAATTTGAGTTGTAATTTCATATGTAGGATGGGTACCCTTTCCCCCCCCCCTTTTTTTTTTTTTTTAACCTCCCCCAAAGTTTTATATTGTATTACTTTGTATAATTGAATCATTTTATTTTTGTTATGTAAACATTTGAAAACTGTTTCAATAAAAAAATATTTGAAGAGAAAATAAAAACCTTTAACTAAAGAGATTTCTAAAATATTAACAATGAGCCTTTTGCGCTGATATACCATTTGCAATGTCAAATCAGGATATGGTTGTATGGGGACACTTATGACACCATATGATTCCCATTCAGTTATTAAACCCCACTCCACCTTATACATGCATGTCTTCCATTCCTAGTAAGGGTGCAGTCCCTATTTTGGGGCCAAATTCCCCTGTTCCTCTTGGTTTGTGTGCTCTACTCAGCATGTGATTATTTGGGTTTTGCTGCATGCCTGTACATTGCATTGTTTTGTTTATGGTTTGCCATGGTAGTGAGGCTTAAT
>OW240915.1:159737915-159762774 GCA_933207985.1 Pelobates cultripes | reverse complement strand
TTCCCCTCTCCTCTTTATCCCCCCTCCCCTCTTCTTATCCCCCCTTCTTATTCCCCCCTCTTCTTATTCCCCTCCCTCCCCTCTTCTTACCCCCTCCCCTCCTCCCTCTCTTCTTACCCCCTCCCCTGTAGCGTGGCCGAGCAGCACTCCGGTCCGCGGTGGCCGGCCGGCCGGAGTGATAGGAAGGTGCACACTCAGTGTGCACTTCCTGTCAGTCCGGTCGGTAACAGGAAACAGAAACTCCGCGCGGAACAGGAGTTTCTGTTTCCTGTAACCGGCCGGACTGACAGGAAGTGCACACTCAGTGTGCACCCTCCTATCACTCCGGCCGGCTGGCCGGCCACCGCGGACCGGAGTGCAGCTCGGCCACGCTACAGGGGAGGGGAGGGGAGAAGCTGCAGCCGCCTGAGGCTCTTAACAGAGCGCTCAGGCGGCTGCAGTATTTAAAGGGCGGCCGGCCTTACAGGAATTTAGGGCGGCCTGGGGGGCAATTGCCTCCCTGCCCCCCGGTCCAGCCCGCCCCTGATCTTGCGTAAGAAAGGGAAGTATACGGGCAATGTTTTTAAGCTAGAATCGACAGGTTTTAGCAACAGACTGGACATGAGGTGCAAAGGATCAAAAATTACACCAAGACACCGAGCTTGAAAGCATGGTGGGAGCCAGGTACCGACAACCTGCAGGGGGAGTGAAGGAGGAGGATCAGTGTTATGAGGAGGAAAAATAAGAAACTCAGTCTTAGAGAGATTGAGTTTCAGAAAGCTGGAGGAAATCCAATCAGAAATAGAAGAGAGGCAATTGGTGATACGTTGTATGACAGCAGGGGAGAGGTCAGGAGAGGAGAGATATATCTGGGTGTCGTCAGTGTACAGGTGGTAGTGGAATCCAAATTAATTAGTTTGCCAGGAGAGGCAGTATAGAGAGAGAATAAAAAGGGACCAAAACTGAACCTTGATGGAGTGTTGGGAGAGATAGGAGGAGAACCATGAGAGGGCTATGTCACAGAGACCAAGAGATTGAAAAGTTAGGAAAGGGAGGCCATGATCAACAGTGTCAAAGACAATGTCAGGGGGTAATGTCATGGTGCTCCAAAGCAGCATGTTCCCCCGAGGTCAGGGGGAATGCCACCAGTAATGCGTTAGAGCCTTTTATGATATGTTTCAACATTAATGGCCAATGACTATTCTGATTTCTTTATCCCTTGACCTTTCTGTTCTACTTTCCTCGGCTTATCCTATACTTTTCTATATTAACGTTAAATCCAGCAATTCTAAGGTCCAGCAATGCGTTTCATGGTGATCCTCCAGCTTCAGGCTGCTGAAAGGAGACCCCCGGGGTCTGAACAGACCCTAACAGGGTCTCCCTGCATATCCCCAAGTCAATGGTGATTGATGTTGGGCTTTGCCAGCTGCCCAGCACCAATCACAGTGTAATTGGCTGTGAAAGTATGCCTCATTCATTATTGCAGGAAAATGTTCCTACAATACTGAAAAAAAGCCAGTAGATGGTAGCAACTTATATTTAACTAGGAAAACAATCTGTTGATATCACTACTAATATTAGCAAAACGTTCTGCAATATTTGCTCTGTTTAATCCGCCTTTGAATATATCACTACAAACTAGTGTTTGTAGACCAGATATTTCATTACCTTTGTACCATGTGCAAACACTTCAGAGGATTTTCTTGGAGTTAGATGTAGGGGTAGGGTAAGGTTAGAGTTAGTGTTATGGTTACCTTTAGGGTTAGTGTAGGGCTAGTATTAGGGTAAGGTAAGGGTTAATGATGGGTTTGGGTTAATGTTGTTTTAGGGTTAGGGATAGCATAGGGTCAATGGTAAGGGTAGGTATATGGCTAGTGTTAGTGTAAGCATAGGGTATGGTTGGTAGAAAGTTAGTATTAACAACCAAAAATTATGTTCAAGCTTAAACACATTTAATAATCAGTACTGATATGTGAATCTGTTCTTTGTCCTTTTTACTTGCATTAGATATCTAAAAATTATTAAAACCAAAAGGTGAAAAAAATATTTTTTTTCCATGTTTAAGATTTTATTAACACATAATGTTGGGTTATGCACATATAGGATATTAAAATAAAGCCATTTCTAAGTGTTAAAAACCAATACATACAGTGATATTCACTAAAGTGAGCATTATTGGGAATCCTAAGTGAATTTCTAGTTTAAAGCCAAAGTAGCCAAACTGAAAGCATAGCTGATTCGGATAATTTTTCCAATTCAACTATTTTGGTTTTAGGTTTAAATTCCTGATGATTCTCACTTTAGTGAATAATGCCCAGATACTATGTATACGGCCACTTATAGAGAAACAATTCAATTCCAGGGAAACAAACACATAGAGCAAATTGTAGGTTTTGTTTGGGTTCAGAATTTGACAATTACTTTCATCCTTAAGGCGTTTAATCCAGTGGACATTTTACAGAGATTATAGAGATATCATCTGAAAGCAGTTTAGATTTATCAACAGAATGTAATCAATACTTTTCTTGGAGAGTCTGTAGGCATTGGGGCACAGACAAGGTTCTCTACTCTTTTTGTATTATTATTATAATATTATTTATAAAGTGCAAGCAAAAAGCACTGTACAGTGGATGGACTTACAGACACTTAATTGTAACCAGACAAGTTGGATGCACAGGAACAGAGGGCTTGAAGGCTTACATGCTAGAGTAAGGGTTCCTAACCCAGTCCTCAAGTACCCCCTAACAGTCCAAAATTTAGGGATTACCTTGTTGTGCCTATAGTGCTTTCTAAAAACATCTTAGACACAACTGGGTAATCCCTAAATCCTTGACAGTTAGGCGGTACTTGAGAACTGGGTTACAAACCACTGTGCTAGAGTATTAATATGTCTAATTTAAAAAATTGCTTGGTTTTTAAACTCACCCTAGGTTTCTATTTTTTATTTAGTTTGTAAAAATGCTCTGGACAGAGGCGTAACCAGAAACAACTTGGCCCCCGATGTAAAATTTGCCCCTCCATGTGTCTAATTTCCCCCCTAAGCCCCTCCATGTGTCTCATTCATGTGTCTTATTCTCTCCCTCAGCACCTCTATTTGTCTCATCTTCCCCCCCACCCCACCCCACCATGTGTTTCATTCTCCTCCACATGTCTCATTCTCCCCATCTCACCCATTTGTCTTATTCTCCCCCAGCCCCTCCATGTGTCTCACCCCCCCATATGTCTCATTTTCTCACCCCTCCCATCCATGTGTCTTATTCTCCCCCACAGCCCCTTACTTGTGTTTGCACTCAGCAAGCAGTCTGCTTGGCCACGCTACCATACAGTTACTGGCAGGAGGCCTCCAGCTGGTCACCCGGCCACCGTGCTCCACGTGCCAGTGTCGTCATGCACCTGAAGGTGTGCAGGCCCACTGGTTGCACTGGTCGACAGGGCAGCAGGGCACAGTCGCAACTGCAACCACTGTGACAACGGTACCTAGGCCACTGGCTCTGGATAATAGCTCTATAGAAGAACTGTAAAATACTGTAACAAAAAAAACTGCATTCTAATAATTGTGTCTGTTATGTAAGATCTACATTATTTAGATAAAAGAGAAAATTATTTAATTATTCCATAGCATTGAAGAATATGTTGGAGCTATATAAATAAAAATAAAAATGTTAATATATAATATTAAAAAAAAGGAAAATAATATATTACATGTATTCGTGTAAGATCTATGCAAATGTATTTTCATAAATGGAATTTTAACATATGCAACATGTCAGGAATTTTTACTTCTACATAGACATTGACTGGTGATCTGGAAAAACCCATAGTGACACTGTTCAAAGAGCTGCAATGTTCAGAGAAGTGCAGGTAAGGAATTCTCAAGGGAGCCATGTCTCAGAACAAAAAGATATTTCAATTAGCTGTTTTGACAATTGCTTTGACAACTTCCCAGCCTTATTCTATTCCATTGAGTAAAACTCGGGATGCTCTCAGACAACAAGACTGTCATAATGAGTCTCCTGAGAGAGATTAAACATTATTGTAGAAAATAAATGTACATTACAGTACTATGATAAACACACTGACTGGGTTACTCAGCACAGCACAGCCTGAAATTCCAAACCGCAACAAAATGTAATGGAAATGCGTTTACAAATAATCTTGTGCAATATGTAAAATGTAATTAGATGAGATTAGTAATTTTGCCTTTCATACTAGGGGATTATTTAAAAAAAAAAATGATTATTAAACCATTTTATTTAAGACCATACATGCACTAATATACATTTACCTTGCCAAGAATTGTATTACATTTCCCATAATGTGTTACATTTATGGAACATCCTGAATTTAGTGTAGGGTGGACATTTCAATGGAGATCATAAATTCATAAATAGGGCTAATTCCTTAAAATGAACATGCCATGACACTGAATACATCATAATTCACAGAGATATATGATGTAGTCAAATATAAATGTAACTCCCTTGAGATCCAGTGCCGCCATGTCGTCGCCTTTGTCTGAGTTACTTTCCTGTAGAGTGTGTTTGGACTAACCCTCAACAGACTTCCATAGCAGCCACAGTGGTTTCTATACTTGGAGAGCATGTCGGATGCCTCTTCTGCTGTCCCTGTCATACTATTCTTCAGCACAGATTCTATTTTTAAATAGATTTTTCACTCAATCTATAAATGCACTAATAAATCTGAACACTAGATAAAATATATGCTTTTTAAAAAGAGCATATGTTATACATATTATGGCAGGTACCTTTAATGATCAGATCCAAATGCTCTCTTACACAGTTCATGCTCACCCAGGTTCCTAAATTTGGCTTCTACTGACAGGGGGTGCATTGAGGAAACTGACCCAGGGGCAGCAGTGGGGGTAAATCCCATGCAGTCATCTTTTCTTGACAAAACAGTTGTCTATTGTCAATCTCCGGTATATCTGTGAACTTGTCTACTTATACTGGTATGTCTCTGTACTAAACTTACAACCTGATGCTATTTAGGTGGTGCTCTTAATGTGTGTCTCCGTTTATGACCCTTCTATATAATATATATAACCAGTGCTATCTGTGCTATCTGTTCAGACACATGATCTGTCTTACTTCATCTCATACTTTGCACTTAGTACCTGTTAGTCATCTTGTGCATGACTTTTAAACATGAACAAACAAGTAGAAGTTTGAATACAAAGTTCAAACTGTCTAAATTTTGTCTATGGACAAGATGGATAATCATATCTTCTATGACAGCAGTACTTATGATGCTATATAAGCCCTGACCACTCTATCTAGGAAAAAATGGGTTTGTAATGGTCCAAACATGAAAAGAGTCAAAGTTGCCTCCCCATTACCCAGCTGTGCGATATGAAATATGGAGTAACTGGCACATATACATGCAATTTTTCATAACAACACACTGGGCTTATGTAATTGTCTTTTTTTTTTACTCCACTATCATTCCTAGCCTGGAATGGTGAGGATATTTACCAGTGGTAAGACACACATTGCCAGAGCTCCATAGCAGCTTATTTATTATTGGCAGCATATTGAGATTTGTCTATCTCCACTTACCCAGATTTTTAGAACGCTATTCGCCACCTATAGGATGCCACAGTAAAAAGTATAAAGTGGAAACCACCTCTGATATTGCAGATCTACTACAAAAGTTGCAGGCTTCTCAGGAGCTTGTCATGGCATCGCCATCACAGAGTTCCTCAAGGTAGTCTAGTGAAGTGTCTCTTGATGATGAGGAGAAGACCATATTATTTAGCTGAGACATGATGTACTCTCATCTACATCCTATGTTAAAGAAGCACAAAATGTGATCGAGGAGACCTTAAAGAGATCCTGGTAGAAATATTATGCACAAACGATATTGGCCAATTTCAGGAGGATATAAATGGCGTCTCCATGCACCTATATAATGAGGAACTGAACACAGTAGTCCATGAAGAATGCATAAGTGCCATGGAACAAATCGTCCAAGCACTACACTGATAACAGAAACAAATGAATAATATGGAAGATAGGCGAAGATGGAAGAAAGTTAAGGACCGGGGCTTTGACATGTTTAATTACCCTATCTTTTTGGAGGTTTTTCTCCCAATAATTCATTGCTAAAAAAAACAATGCATCAGCATTGCTGCTATAGTATCCCTAAGCCTGCAAGTGCTTCAACAATGGTGAGCAGTGATGTAATTACTAGATGTTCAGGATAAAATTGCCTTTATGTCTGTCATTAGAAACAAATCACAGTACCAGTCTGAGGACAGAGCATTGACATTCTTTCCAAATTTCCAACATAATACCCTAGATTGGCATAGGTCACTTTGTCAACTAACTCAGGAGCTTACAGCCCACAAAATGTCATACATATAAGGCTCCCCAAGGAGATTACTGTACTCTAACGAGACACTAAAAGTACAAGAGGATGCAGAGATTACCTTCATTCTAACTTAGCTTGATTTTCAATTAGACCATCATGATCAGCAGTGTGCATTGTGTTCATCACAGCTAACTGCATGGGATCCAGACAATTTTCACCTTCTTGTACCTGCTGTTCAATGTGACGTGTAATATTAGACATATCTATATTTTACTTTCCTTTTATTCACTATTGTTGTTGTTAATGTTTAATTTTTTTTTTTTTATTCGATTAGTTCTCATCTTCCCATTAATACTAAGCCAATAATTTCAGAATTGTTTACTGTAGACGTGTAAGCTCCTGGTGTTTATAATCCATTTTCTACTACCCCACCCACTGTTTTTTAAAGTAAAATGTAATACTTAGACAACAAGGTGGGTTTTTGCCTATTTGATTACTTAGTAATACTCAGTTTCAATTTCCTAGATAGACAGACAGACATATTCTAAAAGCTGCGGTGTGCTTTGCTTTTCAATTTTCATTCCTAAATCCTAATGATGCTTGCGGTTGCTGTGTAAGGCTGTATTTGTGCAAGTGTAGGCTGTGTTATATTGCGTATGTGCGTGAGCAGTTTGTGCTATTGTGTACATGTTGGCTGTGTATCATGTTATGTGTGTGGATATGGGCTGTAAATGGGGGTGGGATGTTTGTGGGATTATGTGTGTGTGCTATAATTTGTTTGTGTAGTGTTGTGTGTATGTTTGGGTGGCTTTTGGGGTTCTGTGTTCATGAGAGTTTGTCAGTGGTGTTATTTTTGTGTGTGCTGTTTATGAAGCTGTATGTGTGGGCTGTATGTAGTATTTGCATGTTGTGGGGGAGGTTTCTTGTGCAAAAGAAATATACTCCAGCCACACTTCTATGATACACACACATACTTTGATGTACACTGCCAGACACCACCCCAGTGCACACTGCCAGATGCATTAACCCAATGTACAATGCCAGGCACACCTCCAATGCACACTACCAGGGCACGAAGAGTTACACATTACCAAACACTGCTGCACACACACACAATCACACTGCTAGACATAAATTGTAAGACAAATAGTTACCAAAAAAGCACGCTAAACTGATCTGTAAATATGAAAAAAAGAGGGAAAATTCCCACACTGATGAAAACTCCAGGCAGTATATTCACTGGAAGCTGATGGTGCTGTGCAATATGGGATAGAAAGAGGTCAGAGGAAGCCTGTGGAAACGCGTCACACGTCACACGTCACTTGAGAGGCGGACCCGGAAGCTGATTACGTGATCGGGATGGACGAAACCAGGAAGTGACTTTCTGTTTGCCGTTTATATGCTTTTATGTGGGTAGCTTACAAAAAAATTGACGGCTGCCCCTCACCGTCTGCTGCTATTGACACAGATAGCAGAAGTCAGACTCATGCCAGCTCTGGAGGAGATATACAGAAATCCTCAGCCATTTTGTGGGTTCAGCAGCCTCTCATGCCATATAGACAGGGCTGAGTAAGGGGACAGGGGATGAGGAGGGGGCAAGAGCTTAGGAGAGGGGGACAGGGGCTGAGGAAAGGGGGACAGGGCTCGGGAACAGGAACAGGGGCTGAGGAAAAGGACAGGGGCTGAGGAAAGGGTCAGTCAGGGCTGAGGAAGGGTTCAGTCAGGGATTAGGAAGAGGGACAGGGACTGAGGAAGAGGGACAGGAGCTTAGGAGAGGGGGACAGGGGCTGAGGAACAGGAACAGGGGCTGAGGAAGGGGTCAGGAAGGTCTGAGGAAGGGGTCAGGAAGGTCTGAGGAAGGGGTCAGTCAGGGCTTAGGAAGGGGGACAGGGACTGAGGAAGAGGGAAAGGGGCTGAGGAAGGGGTCAGGCAGGGCTGAGGAAGGGTTCAGTCAGGGCTGAGTAAGAGGGACAGTGACTGAGGAAAGGGACAAGGACTGAGAAAAGGGACAGGGGCTGAGGGGGACAGGGCAAGATAAAGGCTTATACTACACCTATACAACCTGACACCTGCATTTCATGTGAGAGCATTTTTGGAGCTTATATAGACTCATCTGCTCTATATTAGTGAGTGGGGATTTTCTACAATATATTAACTATTGAATAGTTAACAATATCACGCTATATATTCTTTTTTGTCTTTTTCTCCTTTTATGAATTTTATGAATCCATTTGTTCACACATTGTGATACTTTATCGAGTGATGTGCCAAAGGGTGGTATCCTGTAAGTTCTAACAAAGTGATGATTAAAGGACAACTCTACATGCAGTGGTGGAACTACCGTGGTCGCAGGGGTTGCAGTTGCGACCAAGCCCGTCACTCCAAGGGACCCGGCCTCCCTGCGGACCCCTGCGACCGCGATGCGATGCCCGCCACCATGGGTTTGCGACACGTTAAGGGTCCCATCGGGTGGCCAATGCTGTTAGGGCCACCCGATGGCAAAATGAATATCCAGTAGGAGCTCTGACTCCCATCAGGCTGAATCATCACCGGATCCCAGGGTAGTCACCCTCCTGCATGTAAAAGTTTGGAAACAGGAGGGTGACTTAAACATTTTGCATGTGTGTGTGTGTGAGTGTTAGTGTATGTGTGTCTGTATGTGTGTGTGTATCTGTGTGTATGTGTCTCTGTGTATGTGTGTGTCTGTATATATGTCTTTGTGTGTCTGTATGTATATGTGTGTGGGTATGTATGTGTCTCTGGGTGTATGTGTGTCTGTATGTATGTATGTGTCTCTGGGTGTATGTGTGTGTGTCTGTATGTATGTGTCTCTGTATGTCTCTGTGTGTGTGTGTGTGTGTATGTATGTGTGTGTCTACATGACAGTGTGTGTGTCGTGTGTGTCTATGTGTGTGTCTGCATGTGTGGGGGGTCGGGGGCGTGTGGGAGGTGGGTAGACGTTTGGGGGTGGTCCCATGACAATTTTCCCACCGGAGCCCCCTGGTTTCTAGTTACGCCTCTGTCTGCATGGATTTGATATAGCATTTTGCACTTTTATATACATTTTAGAATATTGCACCAGCACTTTGTTAGTGCTATATTAAGTTTCTACACTTTATTAAGGTATTTGCACTTTTACACAAAAAGTTTGGTTTACATTATATATTTGGTCTTAAAGACACAGTGCACTTTTTTTAACACCTGTTACATAGCAAATGTAATATTCATTCTGGAGTGTGATTTACATTATTTGCACTTACTGATTTGGTTAGTGTATCAAAGAGGGACACACCTATATATTTAGCAGTTATTCATCAAAATGCACAAAGCATGAATGACCTTGCAATTTGTTTTTCATTTCATCCTTCAGGGGATTATTATCAATCAATAAAACATTTTGTGCCTCATAAATAACCATTTCAGGTTTAGCAGCTACATTGAAACATAAGCAGTATGAAAATGACATTTCTGCAGATGAATACATAATAGAAAACATCAATAACACAAAACAAACAGCGTGAGATTAATGAAGATAATATTCAGTATATTCAGAGCAGTGATACACATTGAAACTAAACTCCACAAAATATGACTTTTTAAACAGGATGTTTTTAAAGTCTTGAAAAATCAAGGACAATATATAGTAAAGAAAAGAGAAAATACGAGATTTTATGTGGGTTTTTTTTTTATTTGCTTTTATTTTGTCCATCACTTGGTCACAAACACTGGCCAAAGTTAGTGTTAATATGTGTTTGTGTGTGAAAAATTAAAACAACTAATTTCAATGCCAATTTTGGCCAGTGTTTGTGACTAAATGACTACTAAAAAAGACTGGACATACCCCATTTGCAATACCTTGGGTTGTCTACTATTGCAAATGGTATGCCATCATGGGGGTAATTTTCATTCCTGGGCTACCATACGGTCTCAAAGGCAACATAACCAACCTGGTGAATTTCAATGTGAAAAAACTGAAACACAAGCCTTATATTTGACTCTGTAACTTTTGGAAATACCATAAAACCTGTACATGAGGGGTACTGTTATACTCAGGAGACTTCGCTGAACACAAATATAAGTGTTTCAAAACAGTAAAACGTATCACAACAATTATATCATCCATGTAAGTGCCATTTGTGTGTGAAAAATGCAAAAATGTCAATTTCACTGATGATATCATCGTTGTAATACATTTTACTCTTTTGAAACGCTAATATTTGTGTTCAGCAAAGTCATCTGAGTAAAACAGTACCTCCCATGTACAGGTTTTTTGGTGTCTTTGAAAGTTACATGGTTAACTATAGTGCTAGCAAATAAAATTCCCTGGACTTTTGACCTGGGTTGTCAGGCAGGTCCTGCAAATTGTAATTAATAAAATGACCTAATTATCTAAAATTACACATTTCCATTATGGTTTAGGCAGGATGCAGGATCAACGTAGGCTACTCTTGTGGTGTAAACCATACCTTGTGTAATGGGCGTCCGCAGGAATTTTTCCGGGGGGGCATAATTGTAATGACATCCATGCTTGGTCCCTTTTTGACAGTGTCATGAAAGGGAGGAGCATAGTCATTATCACATAAAGCCAGGGTGAATAGCGTTTTTACATCTATGGTGTCAGGAATACATGTTTGTATTCCTGACACTATAGTGTTCCTTTAAGCAAATTAAAGGAACATTCTGGTCATCATAACAACTTCATCTAAATGAAAATGCTATAATGCCAGAAAGCCCCTGGGTGCTCTCTTTTCTTTAAGCGGTTAAACTGCTCTCAAATGGTTTAACCCCCAAAGGCATTCCTCCAGCTCCAGATTTCCAGGTCGCTCAGTGGTATTCGGCTTCTGAAACAGAGTGTCAGGAAGTGCAGATTGACATCAGACATGGGTGCTACAGATTGGCTAGAGTGGTCAGTTGACGCTGTAAGCCAATCGCTAGTTCCTAGTTCATAAAAATGTTTTACTTTTTTATGAATGGGGAGCTACTGATTGGCTTAGAGTGAAGGCTGACTGCTCTAGCCAATCAGCGACACCCCTCCTCAGCAGCCCTCTCTGCTACTTTCTGCTTATTGTGCTCCCCCTTCTGCTCTTTTCTCTTTCTGATCCCTTTCTGCTCCTTCTCCTACTTTACCCTTGTGCCCCTTGCTGTCCCTTTCTGCTCCTTCTCCTACTTTACCTTTGTGCTCCTTCTGATTCTTTCTGCTCCTTTACCTTTGTGCTACTTCTGTCCCTTTCTGCTCTTTGAAAACCATTCCTGCTCCTTGCAGACCCTTCCAGCTCTTTGCTGACCCTTCCTTCTCCTTGTTGACCTTTCGTGCTCCTTGCTGTCCCTTTCTGCTCATTTCTATTCCTTCTCCTTTCTGCTCTTTCCTTCTCCTACTTTACCTTCCTGTTCCTTGCTGACCCTTCCTGTAGGCTCTTTTTCTCCCCCCATGCCTCACTTCCTTGATCTGTAGGCTTTCTCTCTCCCCCCACATATGCCTCACTTCCCTGATCTGTAGGCTCTCTCTCTCCCCACCCATATACCCCACTTCCCTGATCTGTAGGCTCTCTCTCTCCCCCCCATATTCCTCACTTCCCTGATCTGTAGGCTCGCTCTCTCCCCCCATATGCCTCCCTTCCCTGATCTGTAGGCTCTTTCCCCCCATATGCCTCACTTCCCTGATCTGTAGGCTCTCCCCCCCCCCATATGCCTCACGTCCCTGATCTGTAAAATGATAAGAGTGAAAGTATTGGTCAATCGGAATCTGAGAGAAGGATCAGGACAAAGCAGACATTCTAAACATGTATTTGTCTTTAGTATATATGGAAGAAGAATCTATAGCTGTAGATTTGCAACTCCCTTTTACAAAAGCCTTACAGCAAACAGGTCTAACATTGATTAACACAGGATAACGTGCTACAGAAATGAACTGAAGTTACTGTAAACAAACAAACTTGGATAACGATATGCCTCTACTTCAGACTCTAAGAGAGCTTGAGAGTTGGCAGGATAAACCCATCTGCTGGATTGATAGAATCAATTGTATTAAAATGAATGTCCTATCCGAGTTTTTATTCTTATTGGAGGTTCTGTCTATTCGGGTGATGAAAGGGTACCTGAATGAACTACAGAGGGCTATTGATATATTTATTTGGCAAAAAGGTGATAGACTTGCTTGAAATGTATTATATAGACCTAAAAGCAGAGGGGAACTGTGTCTCCCCAATTTAATAATGCACACAGCTGCACAGCTTTTCCAATTGATAATGTGGCATGCCACTCCTGGAGATCAGAGATAGGTGGACTTAAAGGTGGACTTGATAAGCTCCGATTTACCATCCATTAATATGTGGTTGGATAAATCTTGGAGGGCTTTAACCTGCACCAAATGCCTGGCGATCCTTTACTCAATTCACACAAGGGATAGAATGAGAACTAAATACAAACTTGCAGGTAGTTCTTCCTCCTTGATTCCAGTCATACTAAAGGTTTGGGAAGTAGCAACTTAGGTGTCAGTTAGTGCTCTATCTGAAGAGCAGATGTTCAAAATATAATTTTGCTTGCATGCCACCCCGGTACAACCTGACAGTTCTCTGTTGGCATTTATGTGGGTATAGAAGCACATACCTCTACATGAGGTGGTACTGCCCCAAATTACACAGGTTCTGGAAGGAAGGGTATCAGGGACCTTGCAGTAACAGTACTTTAGATATAATTTGCTTTCATCCCCTGGGTATTCATGCTGTTTCGCCCTATTGCAGGTTTACCCAAACATGTCCAATTATTGTTTAATATGATAACTCTGGCAGCTAGGAGAGGTTTAGCAGCTGAATGGCTAAATGTAGAGGCACCCCCTCTGCAAGACATAATAACTAGAATTGTGGAAACGTTTTGATGGATGAATTAACCTGCAAAGTTAGACATTACTATTCTTCCTTTTATAAGGTATGGGATCCATAGAGGAAGTATGTAACCAAAATAGGTTAAACAAAAACCCAGTTTCTAGCTGAGGATCACTAACCCCTCCCCCCCTAATTGCTAATTATTCCAACTCTAAAACCTGGAGAACAGAGAAGAAGAAGCAGCTTGAAAGACCAATAACCCACAGAGAAGTATATTGTCATGTATTAATATGTACATTATTGTCATATGACAGTGGTCTTTGTATCTGATGTGTAATGCTTGGCTTTCTGATCTCTTCTTTTAAATAAAGAATTGAAAAAAAAACAAACATCAATTAGTTTAAATGTAAAATTGTTTCTTGGATAGAACACTGGCTTAACCCCTTAAGGACCAAACTTCTGGAATAAAAGGGAATCATGACATGTCACACATGTCATGTGTCCTTAAGGGGTTAAAGATAGAGTTCAGAGAGTAGTTGTAAACCTTGCCTCAAGGTTCTGTCCTTGGTCCACTAATCTTTAATCAGTTTATTAATGATCTTGAAGTGGGTATTGAATGTCATTTGTTGGTGATTGCAGATGACAAGAAACTAGGTAAGTTAATATAGTCTGAACATGATAAAATATTGATTCACATTGATTCTGCCCATTTATAAATCAATGGTAAAAACCCACCTTGACTTTGCGGTGCAATTTTGAACACCAGTTTTAAAGATGAAAATTGTAGACTAGTAAAGGGGATAGAAAACATTAGTTATGAAGAAAGGCTAGAAAAACTGGATTTGTTTTCTACTGAAAAAGGTGCCTCAGAGAGGATATGATAGCACCATATAAATATATGCATGGTCAGTAGAAACAGCTATGTGCTAATCTGTTTACTAGCAGGAATATACAATAGACAAGGGGTCACCAATTGAAACTGGAAGAAAGGCATTTTCGCTTACAGCAGTGGAAGGATTCTTAACAATAAGAACATTAAACATTTTTTAAAATTTTCTGCTTTAATAGGTTATCTGCAAGCCTCATACGCTGCAAATCTCACACACACTGACCCACACATACACTGCCCCCCCCCCCCTCGATATATATATATATAATTTATTTTTTTTAATATTGAAGGATATAATTGATATGTATATAACCGGTTGTTGGTCCAAGTAGAAATCTGATTTCCATTAAAGAGTCAAAAAGGATTTTATTTTCCTTTTGTGGCATAATTGAAAATCGCTGCAATTGGGTTTTGCCTTCTTTTGGATCAACAGCATAAATGAATGGGTTTCAAGGTTGAACTGATGGACTTGTGCAGATTATCCTCAGATTACATTTAAAGGTGAAAACCCACTCTTGAATGTGATATATTCTTAAACAATCCAAATAAGAAATGCTGATGTGATCGGGAGAAAGAGGTGGAACCATCTTTGAATTGGTACACAGTTCTTCAAAGTATTTCAATCCTGATGATCCGTGGTTACATTCTAACCTCTTTAAAAGTCTTTATTAATACAATTAACAGATAATAAACATTTTTTACATTATATTACTGATCTGTTAATTAAACCCAGCTCTGGTGACCTTCCATATCTGCAAAGGAGTCATTTGTCAGGTATATTAGAAATGTCAGAGCAATTCGTAAGATGATATAAATCCATGCCTGTAATAGGTAAAAGATGGGTTGCTTGCTCGTCACAATAATCCTCATCTTATAGTGTAAGGTCAGTATGCCTGACATTAATGCTATGTGTATATAAAAGGCCATACTTTAGAATAATCAAATTCTTATTGGAATATTGATTTCCCTCAGCAAATCAATGAAAAGTATACTCTTTATTGATTTATATATTATTTCTCAGCCTATATAAAGATTAAAATATCAGCATAAATTTAGATACACCAATAATACTAAGCTCCTACAAAAGAGGGATGTTAACATAGAAAAAGGGGGCAGGGGGTAAAAATAATCAGAGGATAATCTGCACAATGTATATGCAAAAATCAGGAAAACGTTAATGGGTCAAACGAACATAACTAATACACATGTCGACCCAATGAATTTCATCATAAGTACAAGGAGAAAAACACACATATATGCCTGTAGGAAACACTACCACATTAAGCCTCACTACCATGGCAAACCATAAACAAAACAATGCAATGTACAGGCATGCAGCAAAACCCAAATAATCACATGCTGAGTAGAGCACACAAACCAAGAGGAACAGGGGAATTTGGCCCCAAAATAGGGACTGCACCCTTACTAGGAATGGAAGACATGCATGTATAAGGTGGAGTGGGGTTTAATAACTGAATGGGAATCATATGGTGTCATAAGTGTCCCCATACAACCATATCCTGATTTGACATTGCAAATGGTATATCAGCGCAAAAGGCTCATTGTTAATATTTTAGAAATCTCTTTAGTTAAAGGTTTTTATTTTCTCTTCAAATATTTTTTTATTGAAACAGTTTTCAAATGTTTACATAACAAAAATAAAATGATTCAATTATACAAAGTAATACAATATAAAACTTTGGGGGAGGTTAAAAAAAAAAAAGGGGGGGGGGAAAGGGTACCCATCCTACATATGAAATTACAACTCAAATTCTGAGGATCATATACCTTAACATTATTTTTCTTTTCGTTGTGCTATCATTTATAATTTACCAGTGTACATATCATAGCAATTGTATCTGTTCAAAATGTACAATATGTTTCCCGTTATATAGTAAACAATAACATACATTTTCTTGATGTCTTTTCCCCATATATCTCAATGATAAGCATGATTCTTTAGTGTCAGAGAAGATTGTCTTGTAACCAATTCGTAACATTTGTTTTCTAGTTTAGAGTGTAATACCTCTTTAACAAATGGAATAGCTGATGACAACCAATGTCTGGGTATGGCTGTGGTAGCTGCAATTAGAATGTGTCCTATTATGATCCTGTCAATTTTTTCAATGTTTTCAGGAAATGTTTTGAAAGAGGCCAGTTCTGAGGTGAGCACTGAAATTGTAGGGTTAACTTTTTGAATTGAACTTGTGTATGTCCTTCCAATATTGAGTTAGTTTTGGGCAGTACCATAGGATGTGTGACAAAAAATCTACCAATCCACAATTTCTCCAATCTGATGTTTATTTTATTCATTCTGTATGGAGCTAGATACCACCTATAAATTATTTTAAGATGATTTTCCCAATGATTGGAACACTGCGCTATTCCTTTTAAGGTAGATGTAAAAGTGAGCCATTTCTCCAGGTCATAGTGAGCTACTATATCCTTTCTCCCAGGCAAGTCCTCTTTTCATGTAGGTAGCATGTAAGAATAACATTATGATATTGTGCCATGTCTACTGGGATAATACAAATACGTATTTTTTAAACTAGTTAATTATATTTTGCTATAATTTTGGTCCAAATTTGACATGAAAAATGTATCTTCTAATTTGTCAATAATTGTCGTGTTCTATTTTTAAATCAGTTTGAAGGTGAAATTTATCTTTTAATTTATCAAAGGATATTAAAGAATTTCCACACAAAAAAAAAAAAAAATCAAAAAAAAAAAAAATCAAGATTTTGAATTAGTTTTGATTGCCAATGTTCCAAATTAAATTCGGGGTAATCTAGTTTTAAAATAGACAACAGCACGACCACCCAGAGCAAGGTCCAACAACACTGAACACAGTGTCCGAAGCTCTAATAGTTATTTTGGTGGTGGGAAACATCTCTATCATCTTAGGTCTTTTAGACTTCGGAAGTCATAGCATTTGATCATGCTTATTTTACCACCCCATATAAATTTAATGAAAGCAGATTGCACTGACCTAAAAAAAGACTTTGGATTAGTCAAGGGAATTGCTTGTAAGTAATACAATATTTTATTTAAGATATTCATTTTTGAAGAGGTTATTCTACTTATCCAGGATACATACATACACTTTTCTAATTCTCTTTGTGATTCTGGCCATGTTTTAGATTAAACATATACATACTATTTATGTTTTTGTACAGTTTAATTAATAAATAATCTATTCTTGAATCTCTCCAATCAAACTCAAAACGGGATTTCAGATCATCCAGATCATAACATCATGTGTGTATTGGCAAGGTTGTGTTTTACCCATGTTGAGCTTATAAAATAAAACTTTCCAAATTATGTCTAATGTCTAATAAAAGACATTTAATGTATCTACAGATTTCTTTGTTTCAGTAAGGGATAAAATAATATCGTCCGCAAACAGGCCGACTCTATGTTCTGGTGTATACAAACAAACCCACAACCTGACTTCTTGTTAGTTGTGGAATAAATGCACTTATCTTTTACAATTTAGTGTAGTACAAATCTCCCCAAGGGATATCCCAGCAAATGTCCCCTTATGAAACAGCAAAAAATATACAATACAATGGGATACAGTTTAATGATCTACAAGAGAAATTTAAGAAAGCAGAGTTTTAAAAAGTCAAAATAAAATTAAAACACTGCGCAGCTAAAAATGCACTCCACAAAATAGATGGTAGTATGGTAGGATGATGACCGTTATTAAAGGAACACTGTAGGCACCCAGACCACTTCAGCTCAATGAAGTGGTCTGGGTGCCATGGACCTCTAGTGTTAACCCTGCAGCTGAAACCGTAGCAGTTTCACAGAAACTATGTTTCACTGAGGGTTAATCCAGCCTCTAATGGCTGTCTGACTTACAGCCGATAGAGGCGCTTCCGCGCTTCTCACTGTGAAATCACAGTGAGAAGATGCTGGATGTCCATCTGAAAGCATTGAGAAATGCTTTTCTATGGGCTGTTTGAATGTGCGCGTGGCTCTTGACGTTGGCAGGAGGAGGAGAGTTCCCCAGCACCGAGGGAGCCCGGTGGTGGAGAAAGGTAAGTGGCTGAAGGGGTTTTAATCCCTTCCGCCCAGCGGCAGTGGGACCATGAGGGTGGGGGACACCTAAAGACCCTATAGTGCCAGGAAAATGAGTTTGTTTTCCTGGCACTATAGTGGTATTTTAATGAAAAAAGGAATATGACCAGAAGAGACATGATTAGCATTGTTTCTAGTAAACACGGCCCAGGGAAGTAATTGGGAACAATTATCTCGAGTGCTATTAGCAAAACAACGCAAGTATAATTCCAGAGACTGGTTAGCCCTCTCAGCCGTGCCATTGGTCTGGGGATGGTAAGAAGAAGAAAATGACAATTCAATGCCCAACTGTTTATTGAAAGCCCTCCAAAACCGAGACACAAACTGAGAACCTCTGTCAGAGAAAATATTGTAAGGGATGCCATGTAATCGGACAATTTCACGTATAAAAATAACTAATTCTTGAGAGGAAGACAATTTTTTGAGTGGGACAAAAAGAGCCATCTTGGAAAATTGGTCAACCACCATAAGGATGGTGGTCTAGCCATTAGGACTAGGATGTTCCACAATGAAATCCATGGACAAATGGGACCACGGAACACTGGGTATGGGGAGTGGATGTAATAATCCACACAGAAGTTTATGAGGTACTTTAGAAACTGCACACATAGAACAGGCCTGCACATATTCTGTAACATCTTTACTGAGAGAATCCCACAAAAAAGATCTCATGATTGCGGATATGGATTTATTAATGCCCAGGTGTCCAGCAGTCACGTTGTTGTGGAACACCTTCATGACATTTTCCCTTTCCCCCAATGGAACAAATAATTTATCTAATGGTTTATTGCAAGGCACTGGAGACTGAGCCTCCATGATGGTGTCAAGCAAAGGGGAAGATAAGGAAAGGGCAGTGGAAGTGATGATACGCTCAGATGGAATAATAGGGGATGTCTCTTGTCCCTTTACTGACTCAGTATCAAACTGTCTGGATAAGGCATCCACCTTTATGTTTTTGGGACCAGGTCTGTAAGTAATTAGAAAGTTAAAGTGAGAAAGGAACAGAGACCATCTAGAAGATAGTCGTTTAGCATTCCCTATTGTCACATATATTTATCCGCTTATAGAAATGTGGTTAATGACATTTACTGTCCACACAGGAAAAGTTGTGCCGAGCAGCAACCTAATCCACAGAAGGGTTAATGCTGAGCAGCAATTATGCAAATGAAACCTGGTAACTGACTTTGGGGTCAAAGGTCGGTTACAGCCTATCAGAACTAAAGGAGGGGTATTTAGGCCCAGTTCTCAGCCTGCTCAGTGCTCTGTCGTGGTTTCCCTTGTGGTTGTCCGAGAGCGCGTTCCTGTTTATAGTTTTCTACCTGGTTTTTGACTTTGGCTTTGTTTATTGACTTCTCTATATTCTGGTATCCTGACTCCTGGCTTTCCTCATCGCTGTGTCCCTTTCTGTGTTCCCTGACCTCGGCTAGTATTTTTGACCATTCTTTGTACGTTAAATCCGGCCATTCTAAGGACCGGTAATACGTTACTTATTTGTCATCCGTGCTGTACAGTTCTACGTGCTGGATCAAACAGTAATCCTGACACCTGTCTAGGCCAAATTCTTATGGTCAGTAATGATCAAAAGGGGGTCCTTGGAACCCTCTAAAAGCCATCGCCGCTCCTTAAGCGCAAGTATAATTGCCAACAATTCTCTATTGCCAATGTCATAATTGTGTTCAGCTGGAGACAACTTTCTAGGGAAGTAACCACATTGATGTAAAGGGGGATCCTGACTCTCCCTCCGGGATAGAAGAGCCCCTACTCACGTTTGGGATGCATCAACCTGCAGTATGAAGGGTTTGCTTGTGTCAGGATGTCTCAATATGTCAGCCGAGGCAAATCTTTGTTTGAGGAGTTCATAAGCCTCTCTAGCCTCTTTAGACCATATCGTATTGCTAGCTCCTTTGTGTGCCATATTGGTGATGGGGGCTATCACAGAAGAGAACCCTTTAAAAAATCTCCTGTAATAATTTGCAAACCCAATAAACCTTGGAATGGCTTTTAGTCCATTTGGCAGTGGCCAATGTAGGACAGCTTCAAGTTTCTGAGGTTCCATCTGAAATCCAGAGGCAGAAATGTTATACCCTAAAAACTGTACTTCTGCTTGATCAAAGATACATATTTCCAGTTTACAATAAAGCTGATTTTTCAATAAGGTTTGCAACACTTGTTTTACATGTTCATGGTGAGTCTGAAGGTCAGGGGAATAAATAAGGAAATCATCTAAATAGACTAAAACAAGTGAATAGATATAATCCCTGAGTACATCATTAATAAAATCTTGGAACACAGCTGGAGCATTAAACAAGATACTCATAGCGCCCATTTCTGGTATTAAATGTCATTTTCCACTCATGGTTTTCCTTAATCCTTACCAAATTGTATGCACTCCTAAGGTCAAGTTTAGTAAAGACTTTAGCACCCTGGAGTCTGTCAAACAATTCGGAAATGAGAGGAATGCGGTAGGCATTTTTAATGGTGATTTCAGTAAGGCTTTTGACACTGTTGCACATAGAAGGCTTATCAATAAACTTCAATCTTTAAGTTTGCATTCCAATATTGTTGAATGGGTAAGGCAGTAGCTGAGTGACAGGCAACAGAGGGTTGTAGTTAATGGAATATATTCAAAGCTTGGACTTGTCACCAGTGGGGTACCTCAGGGATCTTTACTTGGACCCATTCTCTTTAATATTTTTATTAGTGATATTGCAGAAGGTCTTGATGGTAAGGTATGTCTTTTTGCTGATGATGTTCCAGGAGGGATAAGCCAAATGGCAAATGATTTAGGTAAACTAGAAAAATGGTCAGAATTGTGGCAACTGACATTTAATGTGGATAAGTGCAAGATAATGCATCTTGGACGTAAAAACAGAGTACAGAATATTTGATAGAGTCCTAACCTCAACATATGAGGAAAGGGATTTAGGGGTGATTATTTCTGATGACTTAAAGGCAGGCAGACAATGTAATAGAGCAGCAGGAAATGCTAGCAGAATGCTTGGTTGTATAGGGAGAGGTATTAGCAGTAGAAAGAGGGAAGTGCTCATGCCATTGTACAGAATACTGGTGAGACCTCACTTGGAGTATTGTACACAGTACTGGAGACCGTATCTTCAGAAGGATATTGATACTTTAAAGAGAGTTCAGAGAAGGGCTACTAAACTGGTTCATGGATTGCAGGATAAAACTTACCAGGAAAGGTTAAAGGATCTTAACTTGTATAGCTTGGAGGAAAGACGAGACAGGGGGGATATGATAGAAACATTTAAATACATAAAGGGAATCAACACAGTAAAGGAGGAGACTATATTTAAAAGAAGAAAAACTACCACAACAAGAGGACATAGTCTTAAATTAGAGGGACAAAGGTTTAAAAATAATATCAGGAAGTATTACTTTACTGAGAGGGTAGTGGATACATGGAATAGCCTTCCAGCTGAAGTGGTAGAGGTTAACACAGTAAAGGAGTTTAAGCATGCATGGGATAGGCATAAGGCTATTCGAACTATAAGATAAGGCCAGGGACTAATGAAAGTATTTAGAAAATTGGGCAGACTAAGTGGGCCGAATGGTTCTTATCTGCCATCACATTCTATGTTTCTATGTTTCTATTTTGTTCAAGGCACTGTAGTCAATGCATGGACGTTACTCACCGTCTTTTTTAGATCCAAAAAACAATCCTGCACCAGCAATTCAGTAGTTATGCACTGTTGCAATTTAAATCGACACCACTGGATTATATATGAATCACAGTGTTAAAAAATTTAGAAACTGTTGCAATTCCAGAAGTGTATAACCACAAAAAAGGGTATCATGCAACACATAATCTAGTACATCATCTGCTGGAAAAATGCCAGGAGAGAAGTACCAACATTAGGCAGAAAGTACAAAATATACCTATAAGGGGCGATAGCAAACAGGACTAGATATGGGAGAGTACCTGGCGTATCCTCATCTTTAGTATGAGACACAAGAAGGGAAACCAGGGTATACCAGATGTTTACAAATACATCAGACTGGTCCCACAGTCCCCTTCAGTCTAGGGTCCAAACAAATAGAAATAAAGTCCCAATGTGTCTCAAAACTCCTCTCTACAAACCAACTAATGGCAGTGGCGTCTCTAGGATTCATTTTTAGGGGGGCACATGGTGGGCCAGGGACAAAAGTAGGGGGGCACATTTAACCCCGCCCTCGCCACAGTTTGACCCCGCACCTGTCACATGTTAAGCCCCGCTCCCGACACAATGCGGTGTTTTTTTTTTTTTTATAATCCCTGGTGGAGGATTCATTATTTTCCACCAGGGATTATTAAAAATCAAAACACATTTCCCTTGATACAGTGCCATAGTTGCCAACATTTGAAAAAAACATTCCAAGGACATTTTGCAGCACAGCTAATAATTACTGTCTGTGTATAATATCCCTGGACAGTCAGTGCTCTCTGTATAATACAGGGTTGTGTGTATAATAAATTGGGACAGTCAGCGGTCCCTGTACAGTGCTGCTCTCTGTATAATACATGGCTGTGTGTATAATATCCCAGGAGAGTCAATGCTCCCTGTACAGTGCTGCTCTCTGTCTAAATCCAATGAGTGCTCTCAATTTGTTCCATTTGTATATTTTGCATGGAGAGGCACCTGGTCATTGCTGAATTAAAGGACCACTCTAGGCACCCAGACCACTTCAGCTTAATGAAGTGGTCTGGGTGCCAGGTCCTTCTAGGCTTAACCCATTTTTTCATAATTATAGCAGTTTCAGAGAAACTGCTATAATTATGAATGGGTTAAGCCTTCCCCCTAATCCTCTAGTGGCTGTCTCATTGACAGCCACTAGAGGCGCTTGCGTACTTCTCACTGTGATTTTCACAGTGAGAGCACGCCAGCGTCCATAGGAAAGCATTATGAATGCTTTCCTATGTGACCGGCTGAATGCGCGCGCAGCTCTTGCCACGCGTGCGCATTCAGCCGTGAGAAGGAAGGTGGTAGGAGAGGGAGGAGGAACTCTCCGTGGCGCTGGAAAAAGGTAAGTTATTACCCCTTTCCCCCTTCCAGAGCCGGGCGGGAGGGGGTCCCTGAGGGTGGGGGCACCCTCAGGGCACTATAGTGCCAGGAAAACGAGTATGTTTTCCTGGCACTATAGTGGTCCTTTAATGCTTTTGTTATGGGATGAGTGCCAGAAACTATTGTGATTTTATATATATATATATATATATATATATATATATACACACACACACACATACATACACATATATACACATACATACACATACTGTGGCGGAACCAACCTTGCAACTATGCACTGGAGAAGCCTGGTTGCCAGCCTCCTGCCATGTGACTATGGCCCCTGGGATGTATTGCCCTTTAAAGACATGATTTGGGCATAATGTATTTGTGTTGTGCTGCTGCTAGCCCTTTTAAGAACCATCTGGGGACATACTGTGGAGTTACTGGGTGGCCACCATTTCCTGTATCAGAAGCACATGGTGAGAACAATGGATGGCGGCCATTTTAACTCACAGACACTGTGGACTTTTCAACACGGTGCCATCTCGCCAGTATTTGTTGCACAGAGACATCGTGCGGTGGTTTTGGACTATACAGCAGGGGACACATTATACAGTGATTGTTTTTTATATAGCCTGTATATGTTCTGCAGAATCTGCATTAAACTGTATTTTCCAAAGTACTGAACGGATCTGGGTGAATTTTGGATATGTGGTTTTTATGGGGTTATAGCATGTTTTGGGGTCCCTGTGATGTGTTTTATGAAACTGTATTTCTCTGGCTGTGATAATTAGATTACCCATTGTGTTCAGTAATCATATCACAGCCAGAGGGGAGGATTTTGTGTGGGAGTGTCTGGGTGTATTGTATGGATTGATTGGTTGTTTTGTAATGCCCTGTGGGCTGTACTATGTTTGTGGATTGGGAATAAAAGAGACTGTATGTGACAGTACAGGAGTTCCTGTTTTAACCCTCAAAGTGAAGTGTCGTCTTTTTATTGGGGGAAGGATTCATTGTATGCTGTTCCAGTTTGACTGCTAGGAGAGTAAACCTATTCGTATGGTTCCTATTCAACTGTCTACAGCATTCATATGCTTGAGAGAAGGTATACACTTCTCTGGTTCGGTGATTGTGGTGTCTGCCAGAGTGCTTGGAGTCCTCAGGAAACGCTAGGAGCATCCTTTAACGGAGGTACCCAGTCGGGGTGCCAGGCGATCTGTTACATACAGTACAAACTCAGAGTGTGTGTAAAAAAGGCAGAAAAAAATGCTTATTACCACTACACTTGATACAAGCTAGCGGAAAAATGATCCCGTGCTAAGGTTCAAAATGTGCCTTTTGAAATACCCATGGGTGTCTTCTTTAAGAAATAATAAGCCTTTTTGGGTTAGTTGGAAAAAGCAGGCTACGAAAATAGATCAAAATAGAATTCGGACCCATCAAAACAATTTATAAAAATTCAAACTTAAAAATCTGAAATTGACAGGTCTTTTGTACAGCACTGTAACTTCACAAAACAGTGTCTAGGTCATACATTGGGCATATTGTTTTACTCAGAAGAGGTAACTGAGCATACTTAGGGGTAATTGCTTGTGTCCTTAAGGGTATATCCAGCTTCTGAAGCCGTGTCCTTAAGGGGTTAACAAAATATTTTTCATTTATTTTTGTATTCACAAAGTAATTAACTACAGACTTGTTTTTATTTAACTGTTTACGCAAGAGGCACTGACAACAATAATAAAAAACGCTTT
>OW240915.1:159658894-159737815 GCA_933207985.1 Pelobates cultripes | reverse complement strand
GGTATTTATATTTATTTGTTTGAGAATTAACTGTTTCTTGCTTATACACTTCATGCCTTTTCCTTGGGATTTTCCCTCTGACTACCTCTATATTTAAGTTTTACCTGTGAGTACTTTTCCTAAATACCTAATGTGGGGCGATATTGGATTCCTGTATCATGATTTCCAGAGATTTCTAGTGCTTTACAGCTCTACTATTGATGCATGTTTCCACTCACTCCTGTGTTCTGGCAATATTTCTACGTTTATGGTTGTGAGTGCAGTATTTGGTTTAAGGTATGCGTTTATTTTTATGTGTAACTTCTAGTAATGTGTATTGTTTCTTTAATACTCTGTATCTATTGCTTTTCTTGAATACAAAACCTTTTCTAACCCCTGTCATTACCTTTAGCCGCCTCCCCTCTTTTTCGGGTTTTCGGGCTTTGCTACCCTTAACTCGGGGGTTTCAGGAGGCTATATGCTGGAGCTGCCTCCCCTGATCCCCCGAGCTCTGGTGGATTTTTACAGTCAGCTGCGAGTACCCGGCGGCCGGATCCCGATTCACACATGGCCGCCTCGCCGCAGTGGAATATGTGCGTCCGACCAGGTGGAGGAGGGCACGCTTGCTTGCGGTCCCTCCCCACCTGTGGAGGTCGAATGGCGCTGATTTTTGCCCGCTGGGGATCTACACCGAAACGGTTAGACCCAGATAGTTAGACATTACCCCTTCCTATTAGGAGTCAGTTTCCCTTACCTTAGGGCAGCCTGTGTGAGTTATTTTCATCCTGCCTCTAGGTGCAGGGGTTTGCTGAAAAACATCAGCTTTCTTCCAGGGGCTACCCTGACACTCTCCCTATAGGTAGGTCATGAGGGAACCAGGTAGGTCATGAGGGAACAATTAGACCCTATTCGGTTCGGTTAATAAATTGGTGGTAGACTCAGACGCATTACCTGAGGTTGGAATTTGACTACCTGGCACGATTGAGGAAGCCATCTTCCACATCAAAGGTCGAGACCTGGTGGCAGATTTTCTCGCGACCCTAAATCCATGGATGACCTTTGGTATTTTACACCTACAGGAAAATGGCTAATAGGTCAACACTGCAGTTCATGGACGTCTGCTAGGAAAAAGATTGTAACCCCACGTACAGTGGATCTAACAACGGATTAAATTTTCCCCCTGTTTTGGGGTACATCGACAGCTGGCATCTTCATCGATCCATCTGCTGTTACTTCTCGCAGTTGGAAGGTACATTGGGGATTACTCTAGTTATCTCCCGGAATAGGTACCAGCGAAACAAACAGCGCTGGATTTGTTGGCTGAGCGTTAAAACAGCAAATACGAAGCCTCCTGTCATGTTATAAAAATGTAGATTATGCTAGCTTTAGTGTACCTATGATCTTAATTTTATTAATAACAGGAGGCGAGTATTTCCCACCCATTCTTATCCCTCCCTTGCTTAATTTCAATAGGCTGGGTTCATCAGGTACGAATGCAACTTGTTGTCTCTGCTACCTGCCACTTGTTCTTATGTCTATTTTTTTTTCATAAGTAGGGTTGGGATATCTACATATTAGGGTATTTTTGGTTGCTACATTGGGTACCTACATGTTTGTTCAGAGTACATTTCATTGGCTAACCAACCTGTTAGATTCTGTTTTTTTCTCTCGTTTCAGTTTACAGTCCATCAACGCTATCTGGTTTGGCAGTTCTTCTCGGATGGTGGACATTGTTGTATTCATTGTATCTAGGACTTTGTTTCTTCCCTATTATATTTTTTGCCTTTTGTTCTGTTTTGTCGCAGCTTGAAAGAGGAAATGATGTATGGGGAGGGGAGTTATAGTACCTAACTTTTTTCTGATTGGTTGTTTTTTTCTGTGCTGCTGTGGAGTTCTAGTAAAGAGAGACTTAAGCAAATACTCGCCTCCTGTCATTAATAAAATTAAGATTATAGGTACACTAAAGCTAGCATAAGCTACAATTATCAATGCAGAGCTGTCCATACACCTGAGGGCTTGTTTGTGGTCCGAGAAGCTTGACGGCCCAAGATTCTTCTGACAGGAAACCGGGGTCCTATGGACATAGGGCATATGCCACCTTTGAAGCAGTGCAACCTATTGCATGTCAAGCAGTAGGGAATCCAGCGATATGTGAAGGGGAAAGAAGGCCTCAGACCAGACAAGGGGTTGGACTTTCTAGTGTGGCCTGCCAGCAGCATCGGTTGAACAGGCCTGGTTTCCCCTCTATACTTGATGAGACCACCGTCTCAACCTCATTGCACGAATTACAAGCATATTACTAGGCTTTTTACACATTCTATGTTTTATTACCCAGCGGTATCTTTACTCAACAAAATGTCAGTTTACTTAGCCTTTTCTCTCTCATATGTTTTATTTGAACCTCTCACTAACATCTTTATCCCTCTTGATTATACAGCATTCCTTTTCTACATTCTCTCACCATATCAGGGCAGCCTTTCATCTGTTACATTGGCTCTGTTCTTGATCCCTGCCTAGACATGTATGCATAACTTGATTTCTTTTTCTTTTCTATTTAATATAAATGCAGCCTTTACTGCCATTAGGTGTTATGACTACACGCCTACCAATGTTGTTCATATGTTTACTATATGTTACTACCAATTCCTGTACCATCTTTTGCACTCCAAAAACAAAGATTGAAAAAATAAGGAGCATAACCAAATAATACTGGGAAAGCAGCAGCTCTGCTTTCTCCTGGTTTAGTAGGAGGACTAAGGACATTTGCTTTTTTTCCATTCATTTATTTTTTACTCTTGGAATGCTGGCAGCTTTGAGCATGTGTTGTCATGATAGCACTCATGGATTAAAATGCTTTTGAGAAGTTGGCAAATACAGAGCATTTCATTAAAGCCAATAATTGTAAAAAGTGCTCTTTTTGTTTAAGATGGCTAAATTTAGCTATTTAGTTGGCATAAGATTATACATTTTTTCCCATTAGTGAACAGCAAGAATACATATTGGTGAACTTCAAGCAACAGCCTTAAACGAAACTAAAATAAACTTTTTTCCAACTTACTTTCCTTAAAACATCAGTTAAAAACTCACTCTTAATTAACCATGTGCATCAAGTAACAAACATGTCAAACTCAAAGACTGGCACAGGCCAAACAAGGTTTAAGTGTATGTAGGCCACAAAAAAAAAACGCAACAACTTACATTTTTAAATAAACGTAGGTTTATTTGACAAAGTACAGTATAAAAAAAAACCAGCATCACCCTCTACTAACCCCCAGCACCCTCCTCTACTAAACCCCAGTTCCCCCCTCTACTAAACCCCATCCCCCTGTATACTAAATCCCAGCACCCCCTCTACTAAACCCCTGCCCCATTTAAAAAAACAAAACAATATTAGCCAACAAGCAGACTCCACTAATGTTGCCATTTCCAGTATGCAACTCCGGAGTCCAGCCTCTGGTATACCTCCAATGGCGCCACCCACACTCTGTGCAAAAGCAGATTATTCAGTTACTCATCGAAACCCTGTGAAGTTGAGCATGTTGACATCATGTCGGAATGTGACAAGGCATTGCGTGTCTCTGTGCACCTCCAGGTCCTCCACTGTCCAGCCACGGCCATCGCAACACTGACTGACACACACACTGACAGACATACACACTGACAGACACACACATACTCACTCATGGACAGACACTTACACACTCACTGACAGAGACACGCAGTCTCACTGAGACATTCACTGAGACACACTCACTGAGACACACTCAATGACAGACACACACACACACACACACTCACTGACAGAGACACACAGACTCACTGAGAAACACTCACTGACAGACACACACACACACTCACTGACACACACACTCACTGACACACACTCACTGACAGACACACACACTCACTGACAGACACACACTTACTGACAGACAAACACATTTACACATTTTTTCACACACTCACAATTCATTTTATTCATTTCTTATTGTCCCCTACCTTTGGGAGCCGGTGTGGGGCCTCTCCCTGGGTTCCAGAGGGGATCTTCTCTCAGGAGGTCTCCCAGCTCCAAGCGTACAGTTTAGTGATGCTGGGCTGGAATTATGTCATATTACGGCAGCCGGCATCACCACAGAGGGTGTGCGCGAGCAGTGAGGAGCAGGATGAACAGACTGTGCTCCGTCATTGCATCCATCTTCCTGTCCTCCTGGCCGGGTAAATTTTAGCAGAGTAGGCACCTGCAATGTGGGGAGAGCAGGCGCCTACTCTGCCTTAACAGTAAGCATGTACTTGCGACTCACTGGGCCGCAAAGATATTCATTGTGGGCCGCAAGCAGCCCGTTGGCCCCGAGCTTGACATGCCTGATGTACATTGAGAGCATGGGCGTAGGAACCCCAAAAAATCTGAGGGGGATATCATTTTTACTCACCGGGTATATTTTTATTCCGTAAACTAGGAGTTGTTTATCCCATTGTACAGTGCTACGGAATTTGCTATCGCTATATAAATGATAAAATAATAACATTAAAGGGTCACTACAGGGAAGGGGATTTACTTACCCAGATACAGCGCCGGGATCCTCCTGATGCCGCGCCCCCTATTTCGTCAAAATGACGAAATAGGAGGGTGCGAACAGGGAGCAATAAAACACTTCTATTCAGAAGCGTCATTGCTCCTAGGTGCGCATGCGCAGCTTTGCCGCACATGCGCAGATACTTCATAGGGCGCATTCATGTCTCGACTAGGAAGCACCTTTAGTGGCCATCTGAGTGTCGACTAGAGGTATTCCTCAGCAGTAATGTAAATACTGCCTTTTTACGAAATGTCAGTGCTTGCATTAAAAAGCCTGCAAAGACATGCTATAGACACCAGAACTACTACGTTTAGCTGTTGTGGTTCTGGTGACTATAGTGTCCCTTGAAAATAGAGGGGAAAAAAGAATCATCACAAATGTAAAAAATAAAATGTCTGTATCATTATTCTAAAAAGTATTTAAAACATTTTTTTAAAATGCACATTCCTAGCTTAATTTTTAGCACGACATTTGACACAAACATTTTGTACTTTGCAGATTACTTTTTATATTTTTTTATACATATACAGATTGTGTAATACTGCCCCTGACTTAGGGTGACCACATTTCCTAACTGCCATTCAGTGACACTTTCAGAAGTGCATTCCATACATTTTACTACCCGTCTCTACCCCTTCCATTTATATTAGAACCCCACCTACCCCTTCCATGAATATTAGAACCACCCCTACCCCTCCCATGAATATTAGAACCACCCCTACCCCTTCCATGCACAAAAGAACCCCACCTACCCCTTCCACGCATATTAACCCCCCTACCCCTTCCATGCATATTAGTACCCCCTGACCCCTTCCATGCATGTTAGAACCCACCCTACCCCTTCCATTCATATTAGTACTCCTCTAACCCCTTCCAATAATTTTTCTACCTCCCCCCTCCTCCCATCCATATTAGTAGCCCCCCTAAACCCTTCAAATTATTTTTCTACCTACCCCTCTCCCCATCCATATTAGTAGCCCCCCTAACCCCTTCCAATTATTTTTTTACCTCTTCCCATCCATATTAGAAGCCCCCCAAAACATTTCAATTATTTTTCTACCTTCCCCCTTCTCCCATCCATATTAGTAGACCCCCTAAACCCTTCCAAATATTTTTCTTCCTCCCCCTTGCTCCCATCCATATTAGAAGCCCCCCTAACCGCTTACATTCATTTTTCTACCTCCCCCCTCGCCCCTTCTTTAACCCTGACCGGCTCTGCTCTCCCCTCTACAAACTGTTGTGTCCCCCCTTTTACCTGACATAGCAGGGGGACCTCTGGACGTCTGGCGGGCCTCTGTCACGTGACAACCGGCGCTCCTACGCGGAAGGGGAGGTGCTCCCCTTCCCAGTCTGCAGTGCGTGCAGTTCCCTGATGGAGCCACCCCCGGCCAGCGGAGCTGGGGGGGATTTCTCTATAACCTGTTCCCCCCACCCGCATGATGTGACTTCGCCACTGTTTTTTCGAGGGGACTACTTGCCAGCCTTTTACCCTGTGACTGTGGCCCCTGCAACAGAACTGGCTAATATACCTCAAACAGGCTCTGTTCATGCAATTGGGACTATATGGTTCGTTTACCGAACAACCGCACGAACAGAGGCCACCCTGGAGCTTGTAAACACCTATTAGCAACCTGGAACGTTTCTCACTGCAGTGTTCTAATTGTTCATCTGGGTGGAAGCAATTCCTATGAACAATCACGAGAAAGCGGCTATCTTGTTTGCATGAACGCAGGCAGTGGTGTTTGGGCATGAATCTCATGGAACTGAAATCGGATACAGAAACTCCTGAACACCGCTGGACTTCCATCATCACCTGCATTTGTTTCTATTCAGCTTAGAAGGGCACTGTTCGGTGATATCATTCATCTGGATAAAGGGAACAGGCTCCAGATTAAGACTATTGACTCCGTTCGGTAGTTTGCCGCAAGCCCTAATTCTCTGGAACTGTTTTGGGCATGAAAACATGCGTGCGGTCAGTCAAAAAGAACCCTGCTCTAAACTGGGTGATTTTTGAATATGTTGTTCACCCAGATCAGGGGGATCAGGGGATGTGTTGTGTTTTGGAGTACTTATTGGACTTTGTAGAAATGTGGGTTTTTCTGCCTGGGGATAATTAAGCTAATGTTCTATCTGTCCTAATTATATCACAGGCAGAGGGGAGGGATTGTGTACTGTATGAGGGAGTGTCATTCATTGTCACATTGTTTTCATTGGTTTGTACACCTTGTGTCCCTGTGCCCAACAAGGTCCACTTGGGCGTCACCCTTGTTGGGCAGAGGGGAGGGATTGTGTACTGTATGTGGGAGTGTTATTCATTGTCACATTGTTTTAATTGGTTTGAACACCTTGTGTTGCTTTGCCCAACAAGGTCCACCTGGGCGTCACCCTTGTTGGGAAACCTGCTTAAAAGGCAGTGTGCCTCCATTAAACCTCAGCCTTCTTGACGCTCAATACTGAGTTCTGTCTCTTATTGTAGGGAACCGCTATATCACTACAAGGGATTGCTATAATCACTATACTCCCTTGGATTCCCTGAGCTCTTGTAAGAGCTATTCCTGCTTGACTCTCTGGAGGAAGAGAGGTTCACCCACTGGAACCTGGAGCCTTGTCGTAGGTCCAGGGTGGGTAGGAGACGGCGAGACCCCAACCAAGCTGCGGCGGTTTGTGGGGTCTGCAGTGCTTATGGTGTCTGGTGGAGTGCTTGGAGTCCTCGGGAAGCACTAGGACCATCCGTCGGCGGAGGTACCCAACCGTGGTACAGGAAGCTCCGTTACAACAAGTTTCTGGGAAGGATAAAGGTTCTCCAATGTCTGCCTCTGAGATTCTACTTGCTATATCTATTTGAAATATCATTTGCCAATCACTCAATCACTGATATTTCTACAACCACTTCACATACCAGGATAATTCATTACCAAGTTATTTCCTATACTAAGAGACTGTTACTTTGTACTACAGGATTCACCTGCTCTGGGAACCTTATTGAAGTCATATGGACTATACTTCTGCTAATTAAGCATTCCTCATTGAAGTCACTTGGACTATATTGTTGCTGCTGATTAAGCATTTCCTTATTTTTATAATTGCTATATTCTTGTATTGAAAGAAGATTCCAAGCATTCATGCATTATTATTTAAAAACCTATTTGCTGCAAAAGACTGCCAAAGTTAATTTCCTTTATGTAAATAAATTATATTTTCTTAAAGTAACGGTATCAAATTTATTATTTCATCTGCAGTTGCATTCCAAATAAACAAGAGCATTACAGTAGTGGAGCTTCTGTATCCTCTGACAAAAAGCTGTTCAGCTCTCTCAGTAAGCACTCCCTGTCACATTGGGTAGAGGATACAGAAGCTACTCTACCGTGGTCTTCTTGACCACATGATAAGTAGTGGCTGGCCGGAGAATCAAATGGTTCTTGTGCACCCCATGCTGGTCCTGCTTACGGCATCCACCTGTAGTTTTAATACAAAAATGTGTGGCAATGCTTTATAATGTGGTTTCATGTTATCAAACATATTTGTCTGTGAACAACGACAGCATATCTCACAACATTTTAAATGTATAAAGAGGGACACTTTAATTTTAGGGGTGTGTGTGTGTGGCTTAGAAATTTTAGGTGAGTTACTAATAACAATATCTGTTATTAGTATAATAAGTCATTTTGTTGCAATTTCTGAGAAGCAGCAATGATAACATTTGTTAATGAATGTGCCTTTAGTAACTATCAGACTGATAGCCACTACAGGCACATCCTCATTAAGAACTAAAAATGTCTTCACATTAAAGGGACACTATAGTCACCAGAAAAAAAACTGCTTATTGAATGTGTTCTGGTGAGTAGAATCATTACCTTCAGGCTTTTTGCTGTAAAGAGAAAATGCAGTGTTTACATTACAGCCTTGTGATAACTTCACTGGCCTCTCCTCAAATGGCTGTTTGAGATCCTTCCTGGGTCATGACTGCCTAAAATGCATCCAAACATTCAGTGTCTCCACCCTCTGCATGCAGACACTAAACTTTCCTCATAGAGATTCATTGATTCAATTCATCTCTATGAGGAGATGCTGATTGGCCAGGGCTGTGTTGAAATCATACAAAAAAGGAAAGTATTAGCGCTATTTGAGTAGTGTATTTTTTAATCTATATATTTGATCTAAAAAGCTGCTAATCACCGTGAAAATCTTTTAGACAACAGTGGCTTCCCGATGGCTTCTGGCAAAACGCGTTCTGGAGGAGAAGTGAGCACTGAAAACTTTTTTTGGACTCTATTGGACTTTTAGCCTAATAAGTGTTTGACCGAGTGGCTATGTGCTGACACAATTCTACAGGATCTATGGCCATGTCATAATTTCACAGCATTTCCTAACCACACTGGTTCTTCCCGCCCAGTGTTTGGACCTCGAGTTGGGGGTACTGTCAGGTTACCTTATGTATCAGTCAGCATGTCACAGGCTAGCATCTCATTGCAGGATACCGGGGACACTCTTACTAACTTTCAGTTTGTCCCTAGCGATTCACGCCAGCCGCGATAAACCCATCCTCTTTTATGATGCGGCTAATGAGCGCCCACGTCATGACGCTAAGAACGCCACAGCCCGCCAAGGTGTTCAAACGAGAATATTTTGTGGGCGTGGTTACCTACCTAAGTGAACACGGTATTTAAAGTGAAACCAGGGAGAGACTCATTGCCCTGTTGTGGTTTTTGTTTGACCGAAGAACGCGTATTCCGCATTGGTATTCTTGTATTCTGACTTTGGCTTTGTTTGACTATTCATCCTTCTGTGTTCCTTTGACCTTGGCTATTGCATTATGTGTTGATCTTGATTACCCCTGTCCAGCCATCCTAAGGTCCGGTATACATTACTAGTATTTGCATTCTGCGTGTAGGATCCCCGAACGTTCATGACACTGCCCACCAACTATGGTCCAGGTCTGAGACACTGTTCAGTAGTTAACCTGCCAAGCCTAGCAACTCTTCCTGGGTGTCACTGGCTCAGCACTTTCCCTTCATTAGAATGGAACTGAATGCTTGCTCCCTGGCGGCCGTTCGCATGAATTAAACCCATGAATGGTCCTCAGTGGTACTTAGCCATGACCACTATGAACTTAATTTCGGAATGAGGACTTTGTGGGTCCCCTCAGCGGTACTTAGCCGCAAATGTTATGGAACTGTTTTCGGTATGAGGTGACCGTGCGGTTCTAAAACAACTTGGTCTGGGGGTTTGAACCACTTTGCAAGCCACCAGGAGAGCCCTTTTTAGTGGGAAGGTGCCTGAGACTAAGGGGAACAAACTCTACCTGAGAGCCAGGTGGAGCACCCCATATTTCAGATGCAGGAGCTCCCAAGAGTTGACCGTCAAAAGCATCAAATGCCCTGGAACTATTTTTGGCATAGGACCATGTGTGCGGCCGGTCAGAAATTTAACACAATGGCATTTACCCTACACTGTATGAATCTGAGCGCTATTTGGAGAACTTGGGCACTCAGATTAGGGCTATTTGGGGAGGTATATTATGTGGGGTTAGTGTATGTTTTTATTTTGGGGTACTTTTATGTTTTATGTTTTGTGTTGGGCTGGTAAGATAATTAGCTTACCGGTCTGTAACTTAATTATCTCCAGGCCCAGAGATTCCTGAGAAGAGCTTGTGTTGAACACAATGGGGACCGTGCATAAAAGGCAGAGAGTTTGGCTCATTAAAATCAGTTGTACTCCCAGAACTATGTGTTGTCTAGTTACTGGGAGGGGAAAGGGCTAATCACTGCTGAGCACCTTGTTCCAGCTCGTGGTGGATTCAGTGTGGAAAGTCTTTGTAAGTGTTATGCTACTTGGGTTATTTGGATTGGAACTCAACTGCAGCTTGTAGAATTCCTTAATTACAATAGTAAAGAAATGAAGAATCTTTAAAGTATCAATACTGTAGCTTTAGGAAAAGAGAGGATTGCTGGCAATTTGAGAATCAAACAAAGTTTTAATGATTGATAAACTTAAATGAATTGCATATAGGCAATAATCCAATAAGAAAGTGCAGGTTATCAAACAATACAAAGTTCATTAATAAGTATTTCCTCAGAGAAGTATTAAATAAGATTCTTTAGGTTGCTGGGAATAATCTTCAATAGAAACATTAAGCAGGTAGCAGAGAGTATTTGCAAAGCAAGAAACAGTTCATAGTAAATAAGCATGATGGGAGTTGTCCTCCATATAATTAGTAACTTGAAGCAGAGAAGATCTGACTAAGGAGGAATTGGTTCATTGGTTCAGCTTGTGGAGTCTGCGTTATACCCGGAAATAGGTCCCACAATCACCAAGCGCCTTCTCCCTGGCGCGGTCTCCCTAAGTACTGTCAAAACCGCATCAGAAGGGGGCGGGGCCGGCTCTGCAATGCGGAAGTGCCGAACCCGGAAGAGATACCGCATGACAGTAAGGACTACAGCTCCCAGGACTGTGTGTTGTCCACTCCCTGAGAGGAAATAGAGCTAGTCCCCTATCCTGGTCCAGGACGGAAAGGCTCCGGGAGGACCCCAGGCAAGCCACAGCGACTGAGGTTTTCTCGGTTCCAGCTAAAAAAGTGGTCCTTAGCAGAGGTATCCAGCCGGGGTACAGAGAACTCTACTACAAATGGAAATGGTGGGTGGTAAAGGATGGAAGAGTGGGAGTGATGGTGTTGAGGGAAGGGTAAGAGTGATGTGGGACGAGGTAAGCATAAGTGGGAGAGCAAGAGCAGAAAGGGATTTTTAACAGGGTGGGTGCAATAGGAGGAGATGATGACAGAGATTTAAAAAAGGATTCAGAATTGAGGAGCTCTGTGCATTGTTTTAATACACATCATAAATCTAATTAAAAACACTGCTGCCTACCATTGGTGGTGTAACAGGGGATAGACTATAATCAGAGTTGGTTTAAGGTTGCCCAGAGCCCTACTCAAGGTGGCTTATTGAGGCCCACTCCTAGAGCCTTTGGCTCTGTTTTTGTGAGTGGTGAGATTGTGTAGTGGACGAGTGTGTGCAGGAGGTTGAAAGCTGTATGGGATAATATGTGTTTGCCTGAGATTATGTATGTGCAATTCCAACTGAGGGCATCTGTTTTTCTGGCATTTTGTACCTGTGTATGTGCCGGAGCATCCTTGGGTATGAATGTGTGTGCCTGTGTCTGGGAGTGTATATGGGTGGGGAAGTTATTTGTGTTTTGTGCAGGGGAGCGGCTTATGAACTTTGTGTTTTGTGTTTATGGTGAGGCTGTATTTCATGTGGTGACTGTGTATGTGTCAGGATTACAAGTTGATCCAGCACGCAGTACTGTTACACCTAGGACTAAGGATAACGTATAACCGGACCTTAGAATGGCCGGACTTAACGTCTCCAAGAACAGTCAAAATACTTGCCGAGGTCAGGGATACAGAATCAGACACAAAGATGAGGGAAAGCCAAAAGTCAAGGATACCAGATATCAGAGAAGTCAAAACAAAGCCAAAATCAAATACCAGAAAAGTAAGATCAGGAACACACTCTTGGATAACCATAGGCATGAAACCACGACAGGGCAATGAGCAAGAAGAGAATTCGGTTTAAATACCCCTCCTGTGGATTCGATTGGCTGTAACCAGCCTTTTACAGGCAATTACCAGGTTTCCATGTGCATGATTGCTGCTCAGCACAAACCCTCCTGTGGATTTGATTTGCCGTGACCGGTCTTTGAACCCAAAAGTAATTACCAGGTTTCCATGTGCATGTTTGCTGCTCGGCACAACTTTTCCTGCCAGGACAGTAAATGCCATTAACCCCATTTTTATGTGCAGATGAATACGTGACAGTATGATCAGGGCCGCCACCAGAAATTTTGGGGCCCCTGACACAGCACAAGGTCTGGGCCCCCCCCCTCCTGCCCGGGCCGCCCACGAGTCCGCCCACAGGACTCCTACCTAGTCCGCTGCAAATGATGCAGGACTGAATGTGGTGTGTATAGTGGAAGTGAATTAGAATGTGTGTAATGGATGTAGTGTTTGTGTCTATTCGATACTGTTTGTGCAGTGAATGAAGAGTGTGTGTTTGTGTAGCGGATGCAGTGTTTATAGTGAATGCAGAGTGTGTTTGAGTAGTGGATGTAGTGTGTGTTTGTGTAGTGGATGTAGTGTTTGTGTGTACTAGATGCAATGTGTTTAGTGGATGCAGTGTCTGTAGTGGATGTAGTGTGTGTATTAGACGCAGTGTCTCTGTATAGTGAATGCAGAGTGTCTGAATGTGTGGTGGATGTAGTGTGTGTACTGTGAATACAGGATGTTTGTGTAGTGAATGCTGTGTGTATAGTTAATGCAGAGTTTGTGTCAGTGTAGTGGATGCAGAGTGTGTGTCAGTGTAATGAATGCAGAGTGTTTGTCAGTGTAATGGATGCAGGGTGTGTGCGTGTTAGTGTAGTGAATGCAGAGTGTGTGTTAGTGTAGTGTATGCAGAGTGTGTGTGTGTTAGTGTAGTGAATGGAGAGTGTGTGTTAGTGTAGTGAATACAGAGTGTGTGTGTGTGTGTGTGTTAGTGTAGTGAATGCAGAGTGTGTGTTAGTGTAGTGTATGCCGAGTGTGTGTGTGTGTTAGTGTAGTGAATGCAGAGTGTGTGTTAGTGTAGTGTATGCAGAGTGTGTGTGTGTGTTAGTGTAGTATGCAGAGTGTGTGTTAGTGTAGTGTATGCAGAGTGTGTGTGTGTTAGTGTAGTGAATGCAGTGTGTGTGTTAGTGTAGTAAATGCAGTGTGTGTGTTAGTGTAATTAATGCAGTGTGTGTGTTAGTGTAGTGAATGCAGAGTGTGTGTTAGTGTAGTGAATGCAGAGTGTGTGTTTGTGTAGTGTATGCAGAGTGTGTGTTTGTGTAGAGTATGCAGAGTGTGTGTTAGTGTAATGAATGCAGTGTGTGTTAGTGTAATGATTGCAGTGTGTGTGTTAGTGTAGTGTATGCATGCAGTTTAAATGGAGCATTCCAAAAATGTTATTCCCTCCTCCCTGTTTCTTACCTGGTTCAGATACCATGATCCCTGGTGGTCCGGTGGCATTGTGGGGGCCCCCGGCTCCCTGCACTTGCAGAGGGGGCCAAGCGGACTGCACCTGCACTGCACATAAATATAGTGATCATCGCTATATATATGTGCAGAGAGTAAGTGAGGGGCCCTGGACTGCCAAAGCATGGTTATCACCCCCTTATGGCGGCCCTGAGTATGATGATTACTATCTTCAGAGTGTGACTATGATAGGGTAAATAGGGTGGGTGAGTGTGGCGTTGTGAGGGGTGTGAGTGTAAAAGATTTAGGAGGGTGAGAGTTGGGGGTAGGTGTGTGTGATAGGAGGTGCGTGTGAGAGGTTTAGGTGTGGTGAGTATAATAATATGAGGGGTGTGAAGTGTATTTTTGATTTGTGCTGCCCAAGACATGAAAAAACTCGGGCAACCCCCAATCTAAATTTGTCCCGCGCCCTTCCTGTCAAGGCTGAACCTCTTCCTGTTTAAGACCAACACACAGTTTGACTGACAGACACACTGGCACACCCAAATACTGACAGGCAGACACTCACGCTCAGATACACATACAATGACATACATTCACTGACAGACACACTCTGACATACATACACACACTCACTGGCAAACACATGTATTCACTGACAGACACACACACTCACTAACAGACACACACTCACTCACTCACTAACAGATGCACACTTACAGACATACAATGACAGAAACATACACTTACTCACAGATTTACTCTCAATCACAGACACACGCATTCACTGACAGACTTACACTGACAGACACACACATTCACTGACACACATTATTACTCTCAGACACACTGACAGACACACACACACTAACAGACACACACATTAATTCAGACACACACTGACAGACACATACACTGACACACAGTCACACACTTACAAACACAAACTGACAGACACCCTGAAAACTAACACACTCAAACACATTGTCTCACACACACATTATGTATATATTTTTTTTATTTTAATCTACCCAGCCTCCCAACCTCTGGGAGAGCTGGAGAGGATTCTTCCCTGGAGTCCGGTGGAGTCCACCCCCTTGTGGTCCACTGGGCTGCTGGTGAATTCCCTAGTGGCCCAGTGGGCCTTAATGGTCTGCTGGTAGACTCCCTGGTGCTTCAGTGGGCAGCGAAACCATTGCCTGCACTCTGACTCCCTCAAAGAGCTTCAGGACTGCAAGGAGTGCGACTGCTCCACGGACCACCAGGGAAGGAATTTTTTAATAGTCGGCTGTTAGCTTGCGGCTGGCCCAAACAGAATCAATCGGGCCATGCTAAATTAAAAAGAAGCGGCACAGGGTCAGTTAGGGAGATCTTTTGATCTCCCTGGTGGTTTGTGCTAAAGACATCACTCATGCTTTATTAGACTGTGCCACGCCTATGGTTAGCAGGCTGTCATAGCACGATTCCAGGGTTAGTTTATTTGGAGACACTTTTGTATTGTCTGAGGAAAATAAGGGGCTAATTTGAGATGCTGGTAGTACCCCCCTTTGTGAAATCATTTGAAAATAGGTCAGGAGAAACAAGGGGCAGAACACAAAGACAACTGCACCATAATCACTGCACAAAATGTTTGTGGTTAAAGTGCTTAGTGTCCCCCTTTAATCAGTAAATATTGTTTTAGATCCCTGTTCATCTTAATTAAGAATGTTTTACAAGCAAGCATTTTCATTTGCAAAGAGACACTCAGCATTTATTTGACACTTTGTATAATTATGTATAATGTTTATCATCAAAGTAAGTTTGTAGGAAAGATAATCTTGTCAGGAGTAATAAAACAAACCATCTGCTGCTGTGAACACAGTAGTTCACAAATGAGAACACCTTTGATGTGAGTCAATTTTTCTCTAGATATTATCAGTTTATATAAATGGTGTGAGACTGTGACTGTTTAATTCATTTATTCTCAGAACCTGCATGAGTCTCTATAATTCCTACTTTTTTGGCTTATATTATAGAAAGATTTTTAATGCTTGAATAGTCCCTTCCGAAGACCACAGGATTTTATTAACAGCATTTTCTTCATCTGTTGAATTTTGTTGTTTTGTTTTGATTTTTTTTTTTTATTATTTTATTAAATCACGCTTTATTAAAATGGGCATTCCAGACACATGCACCTGATATGCCAATATGTAAATATTGCCTTTTTTGTGTTTTTATGTTTTTTTTTATTCTATATTTTTCGTGCCCAAAAAAATACAGTGAGGTAAGCAATGCCATAACAGCTATTGCCCGCTCTTCGGTCAACAGTTAGGAACAAAAGTATTTGGCATATCTTAACATGGTACATTTTATAGTGTTTAGTAGATAAGAGTGATAACATATCAGCTATTAGATAAGGCATACACCACCTTGAGTCGTGATAACCATACAGACATTTTTGTACTGGGGTCTCAAGCTGATCAGAAACAGATCTTGTCTAATTTACAAGAACAAGGTTGAATACTTTGCTTAAGTCCCATAATTTGCAATAATAATTATAAACATAAAGTAAACAGGTGTTTTGTTTTTAAATTCAAGGAAGGAGGTTGGCAGCGATGAGGTCATATGGTGATATATCTCGTATTATGCTTATTTAGAGTACGAGAGGGAATAACGAAATAATAACACTAAACTATTGCCATTCAGTAAGTAGATATTTAAGATATTTGTGTGATGTCCTATTATCTAGTGCGTATTTGAGAAGGACCTGCATAGCCACAGGAGCAGGTGTTAGCCCATTTATATCTACAGCAGTTAACAGCGATATGATAATAAAGAACCGTTCAATTTTCAGTTATGTATAGGGCCATAGGTATGCACTTGAAGTTAATGTACGGCTTCAGAAAGTGTTTACATACATGGCATATGTCTATCTTCTGCTAGAAGTGTTGTGCGCCATTGCACCAGTAATGGTGAATCCAGTGTACTTCAACTATGTGTAGCGTCTCTCTGGTGATGTGTCGTCACTGTGTATCTATGATTGGTGTAATTTAGAGTTGGCATTTGAGTGTGCCTATGTAGACAAAGTTGAGTGCTTGCTTGAGTATTAGCGTGGTGGTTTAACAGTAAAAAATTAACTAACTATGCGGAACATAATCTAATTAAGAATAACTAAGATCTTAGGTGTGGGCTAAAGACTGCGTTACTTTGTGTCCTGTTGTGTAGTACTGTTGGGTGGCCCTGCAGTCATGTTTAGGTGTTGCCTCGGCGTGCCAGTTTGCGTTGCTGTCTAGAAGGCAGTGAATGAGGCGCGGGGGTAGGAGGTGCGTGCATTATGAGAGCAGCCGGTCTACGTGGGTAGAAAATCATTTGTAGATTCAAATTCAACAATTAATAATATAGGTGGAGGTAAGAGGAAAAACAAGAGGATCAAGTACACAACTTGAGGAGGCAGACATGCCATCTAGTTCATGGGGTTCCCCATGGGCATGGGGAACTTCGGCCAAGATTCAGGTTGTCACTGCTGCTTATTGTTCCTGGGTTTCTGTGGGATGAAGGGGGTGATCCGAGATATGGGTACGCTGTTTCTCCTGTCTGTTTTGGTCAAGGGAGTCCATAGGAAGTCCCAACATGTGCAGCAAAGCCGTGGCCTCCTGGAGCTCTTGTATGTGGTGAGTGGTGTCCTCATGATAGACCTGTAGCGTGCGGGAGGGGCGCCAGTGGTACCGCATGTTATGATGTTGAAGGAGCATGGTAAGCGGTCTGAGGGATCTGCGCCAGGCCAGAGTGCTCCCTGAGAGGTCGGCGTAAAAAAGGCGAGTGTCATTGCTTCAAATTGGAACGGGACTTTCCCCCTATCTGCTCCACTTCTGAATTGGACCACCAGGTCCCTTGGTACCGTAGTTGGGGCCCTGTTGGATCTAGGGATGTGGAAGAGACCCTCCAGTTGCATCATTCTGGCATGTTTTGGGGGCAGCAAGGTCTCCCACAAACGCCTTGTGAAGTATGGCAATTCAGCATCTTGGATGGTTTGAGGTTGTTATGGTGCCTGGTATCTTCCAGTGCCGCGAAGTGGTGTTCATGTATCAGGTTTTGCGCCCATAGGCCTCCAATCTCCTGTTGTAGTGTTGTTATGTGTTGGGTGTTCTTGGCTGTTGCACCCTCCAGAGCTCCCATGTGGCCTGTGAGGCTGCCACATCAGCAGAGATATGTTTCTGGAGTTCGGCCAGGAGCTCCTGCAATACTGCTCTGGTTACTGGGGCAGTGTCAGGAATGTCTGGGCTGCGCTGTGGTCATGGTGCCGTTTGTGGGGTCTGTTCCTCCACTCTGCCAGAAAAATCATCTGAGAAGTCAGATCCGCAGGCAGAGAGGGCTGCCATTTTAGGCCCTGTTGCGCCCTGCGCTTAGTGCCACAAATCGACGATCGTCAAACCCAGGTTTGGCTTATCAGGTCTTTGTTTTTTATTGTTCCGCCCCATGGTAGTTAGGCATCGTGTGGGGGTCCTCTCGGACCCGATGGCTGTGGGTAAGGTGGCTAGAAAAACGTGTTTTCTCGGCTGTGTGCCGGAGCTCTTGGGTCTTTGGACCACTTGCTTCTGCATTCAGGCTCCGCCCCCCCATGTTTTTATGTTTTAAAACAATAAGGGACTTGATTTTAGCTGAGAGCTAAGTTTTCATGGCCAAGTTTAACAATTCAAGAACACTGTGTGCCGGAGCTCATGGGTCTTTGGACCACTTGCTTCTGCATTCAGGCTGCGCCCCCCATGTTTTTATGTTTTAAAACAATAAGGGACTTGATTTTAGCTGAGAGCTAAGTTTTCATGGCCAAGTTTAACAATTCAAGAACACTCGGCTTGCAATGTTACCAGACAACTCCTTATAAATGTGGTAAAGCTCACGAGCACCCTTACAGAAAAGACACTAAATCTTTAAAGAAAGGTAATTTCCCAGGTCCATATGGCTTATTATAAGCAATTTTTGATGTTCTCTTCCTGTATATAAACAAGGCATTCAATGCTTTGTAAAAGAATGACTCCTGCACCAACATTCTGTTATGGCTACTATCTCTGTATTCTAATGCAGTGGTCCCAAACCCAGTGGTGTATTTTGAAATGGTGCTGTCCTAGGCATGACAGATATTGGGCACCCCCTAATTTAAATTTACCTGTCCTTCCTGTCAAGGCCACACCTCTTCCTGTTAACTAACACACATTTACAATATACAATAATTCACATACTCACAGATGCATACACTCACTGACAGACACACAATCACTCAGACACACATGTTCTCTGGACACACACACTCACAGATGCTCACTTACAGACATACACACACATTCACTGACAGACACACACACTCACACAATGACACACACACATTCACTGACACACATACATTCACTGACACACAATCACACACAATCACTGACACACACATTCACATTCACTCACACACACTCACTGACAGACACACACTCACATTCACTGACACACACAATCACTCACATTCACTGACACACACACACTCACAATCACTGACACACACACACAATCACATTCACTGACATACACACACTCATTCGCTCACATTCACTGACACAAACACACACATTTTCCCCCAACACTCACAGTTATTATTATTTTTTAAATTTAAATCCACTCAGCATCCCTACTTTTGGGAGAGCTGGGTGGATTTTTCATTTGGGGTCCAGTGGGGCTGCTGGGCAGGAAGGCGGGCGGACATGCAGGCATGTGGACGGCCATGCTTAGCTGTCAGCGAGGGAGCTGTGATCTCCCTGCTCAGCTCCCTCGCTCGTCGCAGGGTGATGCCGAGAGCTGGACAGACATCATATCCCGGCTCCCGGCACCTGTAATAAAGAGGGCCCACCAGATGTAATGTAATGATGATAGTAAGTTATTAGAGGGAGTGGTGGGAGGTTTATCTCTAACAGGAACCAGCATAGGTAAGCAGGGGGGGTAGAGCTTTTATAGGGAAAACTCCTCCCACAAATTCAGGCCTATGGCCTTTTACTTGTGGTCGGAACTTAATTCGTATATGAAAATAGAGAAGAGGGGGAAAGTTGGTAGTGGTGTGCCGAAGTCTTTTGATGATATGGACTGGTGTATCCATACTGGAGGCTGAGGTGGCTGCTCCAATTCTGAAGGAATGACCAGAAAATGCAATCCAATCTTAGCAGTAGTGTTCTAATGTGGGCTATGAATTTTGAAGTGGTAAGTGGGTGTCTGTGAAGAAGAAATAGGGGCGAGTTAGGTGGGAGACTGAAGCTTGTGGATAGAAATAAGTTGAGTGTTTTAACAGGACACCAGATGTTCTCTGCAGGAAGCAGACGGATTGTAGTTGGGTAGTTTGTGTGATTGGTTTTAGATGAGTGTAAAGACATAACGTAATGGTCACCGTGTTTGGTTACTAGTCCAGCGGGGGGAGTAATGGAGCTCTTGCTCGGCATCATGCGGCGCCGGGCCAGGAGATCAGCTGCCTCTCCCGCCCGAAACATGCTAGGCCTCAAGCTCCAAGGAGTGCGGCCAGCAGGCTTCAGGTGGGTCACAGACCGCAGTGTCAGTTCCCAGCCCATTCGTGGGTCTGGTAAGTCGAGTGTTGTCGCCACATTAAGGTTTTGTAGGGCTAAAAGTACCAGCATGAGCCCTGTTTGCTGAGGAACTCTGCTAAAGCACGTCTGTCCTCCATGCTAGACATGCCCCGCCCCCCAAAATGTGTTGCAAAGTTACATCATGCCCCTAGTCATGAATACACTTTATTATGCTGCTACGCAATAAATCTTTATAAAAAGAATTCTGTTAATGACAACTCCTATCTGGAACACTGCTACATGAAGTGGATGTAAAATCCCCCCCTTATTGCAGTTTCGCAGAGATGTGAAGGAAGTAATGGGAGGAAAAATGGGGTGGCCCTCATCCAGGTTGACTGTATGCTTTCATTTACTGGGCAGAGTGTGATAAGGTGTGGGCAGAACAAAATAACTCTAATGCCTCCAGGAGAAAAAGTTTTCCCAAGTAAGTGTACATATAGCTAAAAAAGCAACAGGTTCCTAAGTGTAGCTTTACATCACTCACAATTTATGTTGTCCATATTGAAACTGAAAGGTGGAGCTAGCTCTCCAAGGTCCTTCTCCAGCAGCCTTCTCCTGGAGCTTTGAGCTTTAGCAGGTGACCTGGGATTCCTGGACTGTGAAAACTTGTGGTCAGCTAATCAGTTGAGCCCACTGATCCAAAAGTCAGATGCAGTACAACTGAGAAGTTCTGCAGTGCCTCCAGTGTCCCTGAAACCAGGGGAAGAAGGCTCAGAATGAGTGCAGACAACATCAGAGGCAGTCTGGTCCCTGACAGGTGGTTTCTTTTGCAAGATGGGACTGGAACGCAGGCAAGGAGGTGGTCTAGATTGCCTGGCCCTTCCTCCACTCTCTGCCAGATCTGGATTCGTATCCAAAGAAGTGGCTGGTACCCTCTCTAAGAGAGGTACCTTGGGCAGCCGCATAAGGTGAGTTGCTGAGCCAGCAAGAAGTCCAAGGAAAGGACATAACATCTCCTTATTCACAGATGGAAGACAAAAACAGGAACAGCACAGCAAGAGATATGTGCTGCTCTTCTGCTGCCCTTGTGGTAAGTGAACGTCCCTTCTACCAGTTGTATACTAAGTAACATGTTTCTACTCCATCTAATTACTCTTTCTATGACCCCTAGCCAGCAGTGATGCACCTAAGGGTCAAGGAGTATTATTGCTATTGAGATGCAGTACTATTTCACATTTTAAGTGAAAATATATATATTTTATAAAGATATTTATCTTAAAAGATGGCAAAAACAATATATACACCTCTCGTCCAGTCCAGCTTTGTAACACTCCTGCTCCTATGTAATTTCCCTCTTACACTTGATTGTACTTGCTTGAGAAAACCTCCCCAATGATGCTAACACTATGGTTTTAATTTATACTCAATCTACATCCAAAAGATATCACTCCACTCCTATATTACAGGGTTATTTACTAAAGTGAGAATTCCAAGTGAATTTCGAATCTAAGATGAAAATAGCTGAACAGGAAAAATTATCTAAGTCAGCAATGCTTTCAGTTCGGCTACTCTCTGAAACTCTCTGTCTACTTTGAATTCCCACTTTATTAAATAAACCTGTAGATGTATGAAATATTAAGACATGATCTCCAAATGAATATGGACACTTTATTGCTTCATTATAATAACTAATTTATGTAAATAAAGAAGAAAGATTAAGGATTTTTGAAAGGTGCTGTTTCACCATTATCCCCAAATACAAATTGGTAATTGGCTTAACTACTTAACAGTCTCTGGGCTAATGTAACACAACATCTCAAGGAACCCTCTGTGGTGTCCTTAAAAGGGAATGAAATACTAGGAAAATGCATGTAAAGGCTGAGCACATGGAGCCAAATGCAACAAAGTGCCAGCCAAAAACGTTTTAAAAACTGAAAGAGAGATCGCTTCCATCTGTTTTGGTTTTTATTTTTGTACCAGAAATCCATTTCTCCCAAAGTACATTTAGTTGCACATGTCCAAACAACTGCCAGTATCCTATTAAGTACAAAGTAGAAAGTTAAACTGGTGCAACACCTGTCACAGGTTATTGGTTCTATAATATTTGCCAAAATATATTTTGCTCAAGAATCTTATTCCAGGTTCATGACTAATTCGGATTGCTCACATTAGCATTATGATATAACCCATCAATTATGTTGAGTGTATGATTCAACACAGATGGTAGTATTTGCTTTATGTCAACATGTCAGCAATTTCTGAAACGTGGACAATATTACATTTGACTATGTGCAACTGACATATCATTTTTTTAGGATGATAACTGCATATTTTATTTAAAAAAAAGAAAAGAAGGAGCAGAAAATTGTAGACTGAGAAAATCTTGTAATTTTGAGAGATTTCAGTTATTTCTAAATGCAGTCCTTGTTCTAAAAGCAGCAAATAAACTTGGAATGAAACACGTGTTCACTAATGTCTGATTAGGCTTTAGTATATACATTATGTGTGTCTTGTTTATATTTCTTCCTTGTGTTGTTATATTAAAATCCGATCATACAGCAGGGGACCTTCAATGCATGAAGCATTCTAGAAGACATGAAACAATATGAGCTACATCTTAAGCCGAGGAAACCATGGGTAATTCTATTTCCATTGTGAGATTATTCTAACCTCCTGCAGTTTTCTTAAATAAAAGACTTGCATATTTGCATTATTGAAGCGTATCATTTTTCCAACACTGGATTATGGGCAATATATGTATTGGTTTATAAAATGTTTAGTATTTATGTTAAATTATATATGTGTTGGCTCTAAACTCATTTAAAGTACACAATATTAAGTTGTATCAAGTTAATATCAAGTATTAATGGTTGTTGAACATAATGCAAACATAACCAAGTACACTAAGAAAGAGACAGTCTCTAGGGACTGCATTCACATTAAAAAACAAAATGTAGGGCAGCACTCAGTAGTCCTTTAAACCCTTAGTGATGAGACCAGTTTTCAATTTACTTACCGTTAATGACCAGGGCTGTTTTAACCCCTTCAGGACGGAGTCAATAGTACACGTTTTGATCAAAACAAAATGTAAACTGTAGCGGATGGCCGTGAGCTGCCCTGGGACTTGTATTATGTGTAACCTGTATTCGTTTAATTGCTAAATGTCTATGAAGTAAGGGAATGTATTTGTGCAAAATAGCTAAGTTCTATGTGTAAAATGTATTGGATTCGTCTGAATGTAAGGTAGTTTCATTCCCTTAGTTTGTTCGAATTAAACTACCGAATAGTCAGACCTCCCCTGTGTGAAGTGTGCCTTCAATTACCCGTTGTAACATTGTTGCGAACAGGTAATTGACAAGCTGTGTAGCAATCCTTTGTTCTCAGGGGTGGCCGCCATTCGAGAAACGAACACGTGGCGGCGGCCATCTTAACCTCCCGAACAGCGGTGTTTTGCCGTCGAGTGTCTGGAACTCAAAACGGACACTCAATTAGGCGAACACCTCTGAGACCTCCATTAGCCCGGTCCATTCGGTTCCAAACTACCAAATGTCTGTTCAACCGTAATTCACCTCTTTCATATTAAGTGCACCCACACTTATTATATATAATTTTATTCAGAAGAAACAGGGCTTTAATTTTCATGAACTATTCATATATGAAACATAACTTATTATGAAAAAAAAAAAAAAAAAGAGAAATTCAGATGTAACTTTTTTTTATAGTTCCGCCTGACAATTTAGCTGTAACTATCATGATACTGTTCGCTTTTACTGCAATAAAATGCACTTATTTGTATTCAGCAATGTCTCACGAGTACAACAGTACCCCCCATTAACACAGTTTACGGTGTTTTGGAAAAAAATGTGCCAGATTAGTAATGTTACAGGAATGAGAATTACCCCGATGATGGCATACCATTTGCAAAAGTACACAACCCAAGGTATTGCAAGTGGGGTATGTCCAGTCATTTTTAGTAGTGACTTAGTCACAAACACTGACCAAAGTTAGCGTCCATATTTGTTTTTGTGGGAAAAAAAGCAAAAAAACTAATATTTGGCCAGTGTTTGTGACTAAGTGGCTGCTAAAAAAGACTGAACATACCCCATTTGCAATACTTTGGGTTGTCTTATTTTACAAATGGTATGCCACCATGGGAGTAATTCTCATTCCTAGGCTACCATACACTCTCAAAGACAACAAAACCAATCTGACAAATTTCAATGGGAAAAAACGGCCTTATGTTTGACCCTGTAACTTTCAAAAACACTATAAAACCTATACATGGGGGGGGGGTAATGTTATACTTGGGAGACTTTGCTGAACATAAATATTAGTGTTTCAAAACAGTAAAACATACTAAAACAATTATATAATCAGTGAAAATGCCATTTGTGTGTGAAAAAAACCCAAACGCGTCACTTTCACTGACAATATCATCAACGTGATATGTTTTACTGTTTTGAAGCACTAATATGTGTGTTCAGTAAAGTCTACTGAGTAAAACAGTACCCCCCATGTACAGGTTTTAGGGTGTTACAGGTTACAGGGTTAAATATAGTGCTAGCAAATTAAATTCTCTGGACTTTTGGCCTGGGTTTCAGGCAGGTCCCCCAAATTGCAATGAATAAAATTACTTAATTATGTAAAAATATTACATAAATATGCACATAGAATTTAAATATATATACATATTTATATAGTTGAAGTCTACGTGTATATTTATGAAATTATGTAAATATGTATATGGACATATGTATATTTTGTATTTTTATTTATTTATTTATATATACATATATATATATATATATATATATATATATATATAATTTCATTCTAAGTGTATTTTGATATAAATATATATATATATATATATATATATATTAATATCAAAATACAGTTAGAATAAAATTACATATATATATATAAATATATATAATTTTAATTTTTACATTTTTTTCTTTATTTTTAATTATTATTTCTTTTTTATAATAATATATATAAAAATATATATAGTTATTATATATGTGTAATTTTACTCTGTGTATTTTATATTAATGTATAATATCTTGTTGAAGTGCACTCACAGGACTGAGCAATGTTTCAAATCGTGCTTTTTATTGTAATATCAAGTTTTCTGTAAAAAAAGTGTCGACGTTTCAGTCCAACCGGACTTTTTCAAGACGTGTGCTTTTTATTGTAACATCAAGTTTTCTGTAAAAAAAGTGTCGACGTTTCAGTCCAACCGGACTTTTTCAAGATATGTATATTTTACATATACAATACTACAACATGATTGGAGGGTGAAAAATCGAAAACAAGGTTCTATTATGTGACGTGTAAATTACTTCCGCTTTGAATCGGGATACTATATTCAACTAACAGGCACGTCCATGGGACCACCTATGGCTCCTATGTATGCCAATGCATTTATGCATTCATTCGAGGAGAATAATATCTTAATTAAATATGGATCACATATCATCAAATACCTTCGTTTTATCCTGATAATTTGGTATGGGGAAGAACAATCATAAATATGATGATCTCTTTGAATTTGTTAAATTCTCCAGTCAAATTTACCTACCAATGGAGTAAAACACAAATTGAGTTTCTAGACCTTCGAAAACAAAGTTGGCTATACATTATATTCTAAAAATATCGACAGAAACACTATCCTCCATACCTCCAGTTCCCATCCGAGAAAACTGAAAAAATCCTTGCCCATTTCCCAGTTCCTAAGGGTATTACAAAATAATTCTGATTTAACATTAGCATCCAAACAATTGGAACAAATGTACCAGAAATTCCTGGAGAGAGGCCATACAAGATCAATTTTAACCCGAGCATTGGAACAGGCAAAAGAATCACTAAAAGAACCTCAAAACCGGGTGGAGATAGGCAATCGACTGATTTTTCCACAGGCACTACACACTGATTCCTCCCAAATTGTCTTCAATTGTCTTCATTCGGGAGAATTGGAAGACACTTGAAAAGGACAATTCCTTACCACTTCCTTTCAAACAAACCCCAATAATGTGCTATAGGAGGGGCAAGAGTCTGAGAAATGTTTTGGTCCATACTGACCACTACACTAAAATCCAGCAACAATTTGAAACTACCAACCCAGGGTGTTATAGATGTCTTAAGAGCACAGCCTGTAATTTTGTCATCTGGCAAATAATTTTTCCACCCAAGATCTGGAAAGAGGTTCAAGATCAGGTACAGAATTTCCTGTACCACAACATTTGTTATTTATCAGATCGTGTGCCCTTGTAGAATGGTCTATGTGGGCAAGACCTCATATGATCTCAGAGAAAGAATGAGAGGGCATAGATCGGCCATACGCCTGGCAATTCAGAATAATGATGCAAATTCCCGGTAGCCCAACACTTTTTGGAAGCGGGGCAGCCTTTACCCTTGCTCAGATTCATGGGTATAGACCATGTGCCTGTACCTTCTAGAAGTGGGAATCAAGACATGCGACTTTTATAGAGGGAGGCGTTCTGGATCCATACTTTGGACACAATATCCCCCCACGGATTAAATGAGAAGAACCCACTATATTGTTTTTTACCTAAAAGATAATGGCATAATTAAGTATTCCATTTTGAAAATGTAATGTTTAGTAGATTTACCTAAGTAAAGTTCATTGTTTAACACGGGTATGTATAATAGATTTTTTCTGGGTTTACATTTTTTGTCGGGGCATATCTTATATATTATCTAATTTATACTGTTATAGCCTTTAACTAGTATAGCTATCTTTAAGGAGCTGCCATCATTGATACCGATGTCTAGTGACTAATGCTTAGCAACAGATATTGCCGGCTTGATACAAAAGTAATGGTTTTGCTGCTAAATAGCGATCTGCAACAATGTGTAAATATCAGCGAAAAATACTTTCATCCTATATTGATACATTCCAGTAAACTGTCTGATTTACAACGAGTTTAATCTTGTATGTTGCTAGTATAAAGGATTCAGTGATCATAGTGTAATTGTCTAAAAACTTCTATTCTTAGTATCTATAAGCACAGAAACAATTGCATCTTTACTTATACACCTTGATTACTCTCTCCTTGCGTACTCTGCATGGGGTTAATGATATAATTTTTGTAGATACTTGTATATATGTATTTAACTGTTTCTTTAATATAATGGTTTAGCACTTACCACCCTTTTATTACTTACTCCTGTTGGAGTTGTTAATTATTGCACTTACGATGCCTTTTTCACAAGATACACGTCACATAATTGAACCTCGTTTTCGTTTTTCCACCCTCCAATCATGTTGTAATATTGTATATTTAAACGTGATGTCTTACATTGCCAAATTGTCTTGAAAAAAGTTTGGTGGAACTGAAACGTGGACATTTATTTTACTGAAAACTTGATGTTACAATAAAAAGCACGATTTGAAACATTGTTGAGTCCTGTGAGTGCACTTCAACAAGATAATTTATATTCCAAGATCGGAGTTAGCACCCAGGCAACAACAAGACCGGGAGCAGTGAGTGTGGGATACGTAGAAAATTTTATATTAATGTAAGTATATATTAATAAAAAAATACACTTAGCATGACGTTATATATAAGATATATATATATCTATCTAGATATATATATATATATATATATATATATATATATATATATATATATATATATATATATATATATATATATATATATATGTAAAGAACAGATAAAATTCTTATCTTGTAATACCTTTTTTATTGGAATAACAGAATTCTTTAATGACAAGCTTTTTGGAGAACCTCCCTTTCTCCCTTTTGTTTTTTACATCTACAGCACTAGACTAATACGGCTACAATCTCTATTTGAACTATATATATATAATAACACGTATTATATATAGCTATAATATATGTGTATATATATATATATATATATATATATATATATCAGAAAATGTAATCCAGGGAGCACACTGGGTCTTAAAGTTAGTGTAGAAAAAAATTATTTAATGTATCATAAAAAATACATCAGCTGTGAGGTACACACCGATCAACGTTTCGACCCTCTTGATAAAGACCCCAGGAGGGTCGAAACGTTGATCGGTGTTTACCTCACAGCTGATGTATTTTTTATGATACATTAAATAATTTTTTTCTACACTAACTTTAAGACCCAGTGTGCTCCCTGGATTACATTTTCTGATATATATAATGCGGGTTTGCACCTGGGCATTTATACAATTTATGCATGGAGGAGGAGTGCCTTGCTTTATTTATTGTTTTGATATATATATATATATATATATATATATAAATCTCATATATACATATATATATATATATTATTTTTTTTTAAATTTTAAATTTATTAACTTTATTATTATTTCTTTTTACTTATTTTTAAACTTTTTTAACAGCAGGAGGACTGCATGTCAGTTTTAGAGCGGTCACATGGCCCCTGGGGGTCCTTATTTGCAGAGGGGAAACTGCCTAAAAGAAGAACACTGATCATCTGCGAGGGAACGGTGGCGACCGGGTAAGTACATATGGAGGGAGAGGGAGGGAAGTGGGCAATTTTTTTTTTTTTAAATGTTTATTTTTCACTGCGCGCCTCGACCCCTCGAGGCACTTAGCACAGGTAGAGCATCAGAAGTATGCTCGATGGCTTCCGATGCTCTGCCTCACTGCTGGGCGCCACGTGGGGCAACACAGAAGTAATCGCTCCGGCCTGGTAGTGAGAGGGCGTATTGCAGAATAGAAAATAGATAGGTGGGTGGAGCAAGTGATGTGGAAAAAAATGCAGGCAAGCCACTGCCTAGAAGTCACTCCCAAGCTCAAATAAACCAAAGAACAAAACTGAATACAATGTCAGATAACAGGGCGCCACAATCACTTTAGTTGCCAATAATGGGATTCCTATAAAAAGAGGAAAAAGTCAATAAAAATACAACATTCAATTTATTAAAGAAAAAAATCAAGTTTAGGCAATAGCATGTAAGCCAAAGTTGGCAAAGAACCCTTAGGACTAGCAGCTTTAATAAAACATGATACAAGATATAATAGTATAAAGTGCATATGCTAAAGTGCAAATGTAGGAGGGAAAGTGCAGGATGCTTGTCAAGCCACTTGTCAAGCCGCTAAGATCAGCAGCTAACTCCCACTACTCCTTCACAGACTGCAGTAAAAGCACATAACACAAAAAATACAAAAAATACACAGGGTACATGTAAAAAAGACTGCTTATACCAAATTATAGGGTTCTTGATGGGGCACTATGCGTTTTGTTGATCCGACTTCCTCAGGAGCTTCTATCTTCTTCCCGGTCTTCTCTCTTTTAAATCTGCCGGTTTGTGTGTCTACTTCCGTGATCGCGCACATGCAGATCATGTCAGACGCATATGTAATAAATTGAATGTTGTATTTTTTTTTGTTTACTTTTTCCTCTTTTTATGGGAATCCCATTATTGGCAACTAAAGTGATTGTGGCGTCCTGTTATCTGATATTGTTTTCAGTTTTGCTCTTTGGGTATTGCAGGATGCCTTGACATTGAGGCATCGCAGCAACACCGTTAGAGCGTCTGGAAGTGATCATAATCGCTTTTGTTATGGGCAAATGCAAATATTACAAGTTTTAGAATGAAATGTATTTCTTAAACTGTGTACTTTGTCTTTAAGAGATATTGCAAATTGAAATGGTGTTAGAAATGGAACATGTTGTTTTTCATAGATGTTTCTTTAAGCAATAACCTCAGTGCATAATATGTTTGCGCCATTTTGTCCCAGACGTATTACAATAACAATAATGCATAAACAAGCTTCAAGGCTAGCCTATGACTCTTTCAGCACACAATATACTGTGGTAACCCGAAGTAGATAAGGATGTTTAGACTTTAAGATGCCATCTTGAACTAAGTCAGGACAATTTCCATGATGTATACACCCTTTAGTTATGGCCTTGTATTTTTTAAGGGAGGTCCTAAAATGAATAAAGTAAAAATATGAACTACAGTGACCCTAAAATGAAGACACCTAAGGTATAAATAGGTGTACTTTTAAAATGTTACAACACAGAGGAGAGACTTGGAGACAGATGCTGCTTCATCTTAAAATGACAGAGAGGCTGACATGGTGACATGTTCAGAAGGGTATGTTAACCTATTAATGATATTTGCAAGCATTTAGTTTAATCTTATAAACTCTGCTATAATGGATTTTATATTTCTATATTTCTATAATAAATATCAAAAAGACAAAACTTTATTGCTTCCAAGACAATCCTTATTTTATATTGTATTCTCAATTATTTATATATGTTAAAGAGAGGATCTCTTACACTAACTATATAAAATGATGGCTAAGATATCTGTATGGTTTGCACTACTAAGTTCTATGCTTTAAGACTTTATGGTGGTAAATAAGGGAACCAGCCGCGGTTACAATTGGCGACCATGAATTAATTAGCATACAATGCTGAAATTGTGGATCTTAATATCATAAGAGAACAACTATACATATTTGGTAAACTCCCTAATATGCCTAATACACCAGCATAGCATGGTCCATTAGTTCCAGGACAGTGGATTGCAGGCAGGGGGGTATGTTCTCTTTGTAGCTGCTTAGTATGCATGCGCAGGAAAAAGATTAATGCAAGTTGTGGTCAAAAGAAAAAAGTGATAAGACAGAGCGATGAAAGACTTGCTATTATATTACTAATAGAATTCGAAGTCTAATTCCAAGAATGCAAAGAAAATTGCATTATGGCTTAATGAAAATATTCATGACACAGAAGCGACAGACAGACAGTGCACTATATAAGAAAAGTTTTATAAAACAGTGATAATTTCCATATTGTCAGTAGTGATGTCGCGAACCGTTCGCGAACTTCCCGCGAATGGCTCGCCTCGGTTCGCCACGAACCGTTCGCGGCGAACTCCGGTCAGCTGACACATCCCGGCCAATCTCCAGCAGGCCCTCCCTCCCAGACCCTCCCACCTCCTGGACAGCATCCATGTTGAAGGCAGCTTCAGCATGGATGCTGTCCAGGAGGAGGGAGGGTCTGCTGGAGATTGGCCGGGATGTGTCAGCTGACCGGAGTTCGCCATGAACCGTGGCGAGCCGTTCGCGGGAAGTTTGCGAACGGTTTGCGACATCACTAATTGTCAGTTACGCTAGCTGTTGAAAGCCAGGAATTATAGCAGCATAACTATTTTTGGAGTCTGGAATTTCCAGCCAAGGTTGCGAGAGATACAGAGACATGTAAACATTCCAAGGAATTGAGAAGTCGTTGTTTTATATTCTAAATTATGAACAACATTATTACATACAGCCATAAAGAGAAAGACATGGCTTTTAAATACATTCAGTGCAGTACAAAGCAGCATATATTTTATAGCTCAAATTTGTTCCTAAACAGAGTTGAAATTATACTACCCTCCTAGAAAAAAGGGTAACAGGTGGTTATACATCCTTTGCTTCTCTAAATGCTCTGCAAAAATAAATATTTATAAAATCATTAAAAAGAATATATATGTAAGATAAATCAGGGCTAAATAAAATTGTAACTACACGGGATCTCTGATAACTTTTAAACTGAAATTATTAAAGGCTCAAATAAAATGTTAAATACATTTACAGCTTTAAATGTGACCAAAATATACTAAATGATGTGTTAAGCAGCCAGCCCAATTCACTACAATAGCATAAGAATTCCACTATTTAAAGTGCACAATTCCTGCACATAATGACTTTGCTTACTCAGGTACAGTCTTTAGTCTATTGCAATGGAAGGATTAAAGTCCACCAATTTTAAAAGGGAAAGCTTACTTAAATCAGTGGTACTATCCCACTGTACCTGTAGTGCTAGCGGTAAGGAAATCAGAACAATTATATTGTACTACTGACTGTAATCAGATCAGACACGTGTAATCTCAGTGAATTTCATAAACTAGGTTTTCATAAAATAACATAAAATAAGATCAAATATCAAAGTTGTTTATAAACAACATTGATATATTTATATATAAATAAATATATAGAGACTAGGCAATTAGAGCATTTACATGCTGTCTCAGAGCCAGGAATGGATTTAAACTTTTTTTTTTTTTTAAATAGGTTTTAAAAAGTCCACAGTCAACACATGATGGGTGAAATAATTGCTTCTTTAAAAGCTATATGCTGCCACAATTATGTATATAAATACAGATTAGGGCACAGAGTAGAAATAAAAATACAGTTTCAAATCTCATATATGGGGATTCAGTTCCACCACATATTCTACAATTCTGAAAGAGGCTAATTTTAATATTATGTTGTAAGAGCATTGTGATTACATATACTGCAAAATTAATTTGATAAAAGACAATCGAATAGAAGGATGGGACTGCGCCAATAGACAGAAATGAAAAGTCCTTATTAAAATATGGAAATAAAGTCCAAATGTAATAAAAAACTTTGTATTATGTTCGTCTCTGTAGTTTTGTTCCTTCCTGGTATATGAAGGAGGGTAATGAATGATGAGGTGGTGTGGAGTGATCCAACGGGTATCCAAATAAAAAAGAAGAGGTAATACTCACTTTTAGTAGAGCTTAATCCAGCTCTGGTGTGGATGGCTTGCAGCGGTATTATCCCCGCTTATAGGATATATGGTGAGCTTCCTATTTAATAGAGCTTATACTAGCTCTAGTGTAGTAGGCATGCAACGGTATGATCCCCCGTATCTGGGATATGCGGTGAGCGTTCGTTAGTACAGTTCTTTAGGGTGGTAGCAGGAGCTCAGGAAGAAGATAATAAAACAGCAATAGTGCTCTCAGTAAAATAATGCTGATTAATAAAATAAAATAAAATATACTCACAGTATATAGGGCAGACTAACTGCTCTATGGTATAGGTGCGGGTGGTATGATCCCCACCTCAGGATATGTTGGAGTATTGACGACAATAGATAAAAAAGCCAGGTATTTTAAAATAAAAAATAAAAATAAATAAAAGATAGTGGTACAAGAGAATAAAGTGACCAAAATCTATTTATTGACAATAATTTAAAAAATATATTAGTATAATATCCAAACGCGTTTCACCAATATAGGCTTTATCAATGGATTAAAAAACATGGATTTAATCCATTGATAAAGCCTATATTGGTGAAACGCGTTTGGATATTATACTAATATATTTTTTAAATTATTGTCAATAAATAGATTTTGGTCACTTTATTCTCTTGTACCACTATCTTTTATTTATTTTTATTTTTTATTTTAAAATACCTGGCTTTTTTATCTATTGTCGTCAATACTCCAACATATCCTGAGGTGGGGATCATACCACCCGCACCTATACCATAGAGCAGTTAGTCTGCCCTATATACTGTGAGTATATTTTATTTTATTTTATTAATCAGCATTATTTTACTGAGAGCACTATTGCTGTTTTATTATCTTCTTCCTGAGCTCCTGCTACCACCCTAAAGAACTGTACTAACGAACGCTCACCGCATATCCCAGATACGGGGGATCATACCGTTGCATGCCTACTACACTAGAGCTAGTATAAGCTCTATTAAATAGGAAGCTCACCATATATCCTATAAGCGGGGATAATACCGCTGCAAGCCATCCACACCAGAGCTGGATTAAGCTCTACTAAAAGTGAGTATTACCTCTTCTTTTTTATTTGGATACCCGTTGGATCACTCCACACTACCTCATCATTCATTACCCTCCTTCATATACCAGGAAGGAACAAAACTACAGAGACGAACATAATACCAAGTTTTTTATTACATTTGGACTTTATTTCCATATTTTAATAAGGACTTTTCATTTCTGTATATTGGCGCAGTCCCATCCTTCTATTTGATTGTCTTTTGTATTTATCCCAAGGTCACTTGAGGGAGTCCTTGTTTGGGATTGCTGCCTCTTGTATCTCTCTCCAATATATTAGCGCTGACTCTATTCTCTATTTAAAATTAATTTGATACTGCAAAGCTTGCAATATTCTAAACAGACATTAAAATTTAAGAAAAAAAGAAAAATAATAATGCATAAAGAATAATGCATAAAAAAAAATGCAGTGTCAATTAAAGTGATAATACTCTGATATATTAAATCACATTGCATATCACATATCTGCTACATGAAAAGTATAATTAAGGTAACTCTACTGTCCAAAGCCCCCTCACATCTATTTTAGAGACTCTATACTTTTCTGTGGTCACCTCCAAAGAAGCCTCTGAAACTGTGGGTGGCAACGAGGATTGGGTGCTCATCCCAAAAGGCATCTGATTCTAGACTTAAAGAAAAATAAATGATAAAAAAAGAATCACGGGGACACCATTACAATATTGCTTTGCCGATTTAAGTCAGTGCTTTAAAGAATAAATAAATAAATAAATAAATATGCTATAGCTCGCTAGACCACTGGCTTTTAATGAACAGTTTGCACAACACCTATAAAATAGATTGTTATACTGCACATTATAGCTGTAAAAACATGATATACAGGGTAAAAATGCTATTTCACTGTTTAATAGACTTACCCAGTATTTAAGGACGACATGTTTCTTGCAAAGTAATCAGGACTTTAAGGGAGGTTCTAAATATGTTTAATTAATTCATTATTTCATTTACTAAAGAAAAAAAGTTTTTTTTTCCCTGCAAGTGAATTGTCAGCGCAAGGTCATTTTGTGTTCACAGACTATTCGATTTTTAAAAAAAAGCTGTTCTTTATCTCTCATTATGAATAACCTTGTAATTCCTATGCACACTAAAAGTTGACTTTTAAATGTTATTGGTTTAACGTTAATATTTCATAGTTAATACAGAGGATAAAGTAATTTAAAGAAAATATATTGAAAGTATATTAATTGATAGGATTTCATTTATATATTTTGGTCCACTGTTCACTGATCTCTCAGTCTGGTGTTCAAACTGTTTTTCTTACAATATGTCGTGTGTTTATATCCACAACTGCATATTGCTTTGTGGAAACAAATTGAAAGCCTGGCATTGTAATACATGTATGGACATGCTTATAACAAAGCATGGTCCCTCTCCTCATATAGTTGGTCATTAACAGGCATTTTGATGCAATGTGTCTACCAACGCTTTTCTGTGGTCACTGGATCACAAAAGCATACCTGTGACAGATCCATCTGTATAGACTGGGATTGCTGGTTCGTCTGTTTTGCCTTTTCGTGGAATTACTCATTCGTATGCCTCTGTTCGTATAATTGACGTTTTTTGCCGAACAAAACTACCGAACGGACGGCCACCCAAAAGAGAAGTGTGCTGCTGGTTAACCTCTTGATCCCAATTAGAACGTTGTGGTTAACTGCAGACACTTCTCAATTAAAACCGAATGCAGGGTGGTCGTCATTCGTACGTCGACAACGAGGCGGCGGCCATTTTAAACCAGTGAAAGACCAGCGATGTTTGGCCCAAATTCTATGGAACTGAAAACGGACACTTTTTCCACCGAACACTGCTGAAGCCACCGACCTCCCTTCTCAATTGACAGAAGTACACGAACACCGGCCGTTCGGGGTTTGAAACGCATGAATGGACTTAACCCAGATAGCCTTCCCATCCCGTCAATCGCATACCGAAAGACTGTAATAGACTTTGACTCCATGGCGATTGAACTATGCGTATGGGATCTGAGCGCTATTCGCCAATAATATGCACTCAGATCCAGGCTATCTGGGGATATGTGATACGAATGAGAAATGTTCGACAATTATAAAGTTATGTATTTTTATGTGGTTTTTGTGTTGTATTTAAAATGGCAATTTGCCTCTGTCCTGGGAGATAATTGAATTACTTCTCAATTATCTCCAGGGCAGAGGGGAGGAAATCATGATGCATGCTGGGAATATTATGTGCCTGTATGTCCTGAAATGCCATATGTCCATCTGCCATTACAGTCTCCCATTTGGTCCCCTAGGGGAGTGTCCACCAAGTGGGAGACCTGCATAAATACGGGCGGGTAGCCCACAGTAAACCCAGTTCATGTTTTACCCTCAATGCGGAGCTTGGTCTCGTTATTGGGGGGATTTATTACCGATGAATAGAGACTGCCGGGTGGGATTATTAGCCGCTTGGGAGATATATGCATTCGGCTACGAGTGGTGATTCGTGAGTTTAGAGCTCGGGAAGTGAAGTACCTGTACGGGTCCCGTTCGGGAGATTACAGCGTTCCCCTGCTTGCGGTTCGTATGATTGCAGTTGATACGAATGAAGCCTGCGTTATTGTGAGAGGGGAGGATTCACTAAACAGCGGTTTGTCTATTTTATGCTGAGGGTGCCGCTACAATTGGTGACAAGCGACGGGATGACCCTCATCACCCAGAGAGACCACTACATCCAGGATTAATGGAAATACCATATGAAAGGTTGAAAAGAACTACCCTAAAGGACTTATTGGAACAAAGAGGCAGACAAGCCAGTAATCTCAGGAAGAGGGAGATTATTGCACTACTGAACGAAATGGATGGAGTACTAGTGTTCTCCATCCATTTGGAGAAGGAACCAATGGGCCCAGCGCAGCTGACAGAACCCCCGAAGAGGCAAGCTTTGACCGGGCGGTAAGAATCAGACTGGCTCATTATGGTCCCAACCCATCTCCAGAGATCATCAGCCGGGTCATGGACGCTGTGGAGGCCAACCTGCTACGCCAAAGAGGTGCTGCAGCAGCCCCGGTTCCAGCAATCCCGGTGAAAAGAAAGAAGTTTGCAGTTTGCAGCTTTTAAATCCTTCAGTGAGACAGAAGGAGAGATTGATGGGTACCTTGCTGATTTTGAGCGGCAATGTGCCCTACACAAGGTACCCCCAGAAGACTGGGTTACTATGTTGTCCGGCAAGTTATCCGGCCGGGCCAGCGACGCTTTTTGGGCCATTCCTGATGAGGAAATCGAGGATTATGGGGCCATCAAGGAAGCTTTGCTCTCCAGATATGCCGTTACACCGGAGGCATAGAGGAGGCGGTTCAGAGACACTGCCAAATTAGCTGGGGATTCTTATGTTGAATGGGCATGTAAAGTGCACCGCACAGCTGCCCACTGGATGGCGGGGTGCCAAGCCGTATCCGGGGAAGAAGTGCTGCAGATGTTGCTGCTGGAGCATTGTTTTGAAAAATTATCCCCAGGCATCAGAGAGTGGGTAAGGGACCGTAAATCCTCCACTCTGCATGAAGCAGCTCGCCTGGCAGACGAGTACACAGATGCCCGCAAACTGGACAGTGCTATTGGTAAGACTCCTGCCAGAGTGGAGTACCGACCCGCCGCAACCCCAGCAGCTACCATCTACCAACCACCGACGCACCGGCCGTCAGCACCCGCTCCATCTAATAACTACCAGCAGCCGCCGCGGTTTAACTCACGGGATTACTCGCAACCCATCAGATGTTTTGGGTGCAAGCAGCTAGGGCACAAACGACCAGAGTGCCCGCTGAATAATGCTAACCAGGCCCAGTCTTGGAGGAGACCAGCCAACGGAAATCAACGACCCCCTCCGCTTGCTGCCCACTGTGTGGAGGAGGAGGAATGCTGGGGCATCCTGCACGAGGCAGACCCTGTCCAAGCTGCCCACCGGGATAACCGACAGCACCACCGGCAATTTGTCAAAGTCAACGGGAAGGAGGTCAGTGGTCTGCGGGACACCGGTGCAAACATGACATTGCTTCAAAAGCACTTGGTGTCTGAGAACCAACACACTGGAGACACTGTGGCGGTGCGAGTAGCCGGAGGCGCTGTGTTTTGTCTACCCGTTGCCCGGGTACATTTGGATTGGGGAGTGGGCGCTAGACATGTGAATGTGGGGATCATGAGGGACTTACCAGCGGATGTCCTCCTTGGAAATGAGTTGGCCCCCCTTGTTTCTGCCTATGCTCCCATGGGTCCCGCTGAGGTGAAAGCTGTCACGACCCGTGCCCAGACCCGTGCCGCCGAGACCAGCCCACCTGCTGCTGAAACCCAGGTAAGACTCTCTATCCCGACTTGTACCTTAGATCAGGCCCCTTTAGGCTGGGATACCCCAGAGATGTACGGGAGGGAAACCCGGGAGGACCCGACTTTAGAGAAGTATAGGGCCAGGGCAGATACTGGGGAAGAGGGGGTCGATGGGGAGCGTTACGAGTGGGTGGGGGATAGGCTGTACAGGATCCCTAAACCGTCCCAGAGACCGAATACTCCTCCGCAGAATCGGCAGCTAGTGGTGCCTGTGAAATACTGGCAGGAGATTCTGCGGATTGGGCATGATGTGCCATTAGAGGGCCATCTAGGCTTCCGCCGCACAGCTCATAGGATCACCCAAAATTTCTTCTGGCCTAATTTCAACCGAGATGTGCGGGTCTATTGTAGTACGTGTGACACATGTCAATGGGTAGGTAAACGGGGGGATCACCCAAAGGCTAGGCTCATATCGATGCCTATCATTGGAGAACCCTTTTCCCGCATAGCCGTTGACATTGTGGGTCCACTGGCCAGGGCTAGCCCATCCGGTAAGAAGTATATTCTCACCGTGGTGGACTATGCCACACGTTATCCAGAGGCAGTAGCGCTGTCTAATATAGAGGCAGAGACAGTGGCTGATGCCCTGGTAAAGAGTTTCACTAGGTTGGGTTCCCTCAGGAGATCCTCTCCAACCAGGGAACTCAGTTTACCGCTGTGCTTACCCAGCAGCTGTGGAGGGTGTGCGGCATTACACCGCTGCTTAGCTCACCTTATCACCCACAGACTAACGGTCTCTGCGAGCGATTTAATGGCACCCTCAAACAGATGTTGAGGACCTTTACTGACACTTGCAGAGACTGGGAGCGATTCCTGCCTCATCTGCTATTTGCATACAGAGAGGTGCCCCAGGAATCTACTGGGTTCTCTCCCTTTGAGCTACTCTATGGGAGAACGGTACGAGGACCCCTAGATCTCATTAGAGGACACTGGGAGGGAGAGACAGAGCAAGAGGGAACCCCCATCGTGCCATACGTTTTGGAACTCCGAACACCGACCGCGCTGGAAGAGTAGCCGAATTGGGTTACAATGGGGCCCTGCGGTCGGTCCTGGAACAAGGGAATAAATTACACGAAAGCCTCCAGTTACAGAGACTAGGGAGGGTTCGCCTGAATCCCCTCGTTCGGTTGTTTCTGTTTACCGAACGATGGGCCGTTCGGTAGTTTGGAACCGAATGGACCGGTTTCAGCGGTGTTCGCCTAGTCGAGTGTCCGATTTGAGTTCCAGACACTCGACGGCAAAACACCGCTGTTCGGGAGTTTTAAAATGGCCGCCGCCACGTGTTCGTTTCCCGAATGGCGGCCATCCCTGAGAACAAAGGACTACTACTCAGCTTGTCAATTACCCGTTCGCAACAATGTTGCAACTGGTAATTGAAGGCACACTTCACACCGGGGAGATCTGACTGTTCGGTAGTTTCATTCCCTTATTTGTTGGAATGATTCTACATAACAATCAGACGAATACAATACATTTAACACATATAACTTTGCCATTTACACGAATGCAGTTAAAGGACCATTCTAGGCACCCAGACCATTTCAGCTTAATGAAGTGGTCTGGGTGCCAGGTCCAGCTAGGGTTAACCCATTTTTTCATAAACATAGCAGTTTTAGAGAAACTGCTATGTTTATAAATGGGTTAAGCCTTCCCCTATTTCCTCTAGCGGCTGTCTCATTGACAGCCGCTAGAGGCGCTTGCGTGCTTCTCACTGTGATTTTCACAGTGAGAGCACGCCAGCGTCCATAGGAAAGCATTATGAATGCTTTCCTATGTGACCGGCTGAATGCGCGCGCAGCTCTTGCTGCGCGTGCGCATTCAGCCGACGTGGAGGAACGGAGGAGGAGAGCTCCCCGCCCAGCGCTGGAAAAAGGTAAGTTTTAACCCCTTTCCCCTTTCCAGAGCCAGGCGGGAGGGGGACCCTGGGGGTGAGGGCACCCTCAGGGCACTATAGTGCCAGGAAAACGAGTATGTTTTCCTGGCACTATGGTAGTCCTTTAAACTATTGTAATTCTCAGGACAGCCCAGTTCCATCCGCTACAACACTCAACTAATTACTATGGAAGTCAATTCAATGTTCCTACTCATTGATCTATTATTATAATTCTGTCTCAGGGTTGCTTTTATTATATGATCACATTCTTAACAGAGAAGGTTTTCACATAATTGTTACACTACAACAGACCTGCACAACTTGGCAGTAGCTAAGGGCCAAAATTAAACAGGCTAAACTTCTTCAGGCCACAGATTTATTAGCTCCTCACTTTCCAAGTAAAGGTATACAATTGCATATACAAATACAGATATACACACACACTGACAAACATACAGATACGTACACACATTGACAGACATACAGATACACATGCAAAATATACACTTTTATAGCTACTCTCCAGTTTCCTACCTTTTGGGTCCTGGAGGGTGGCTTCCCTGGTGTCCAGTCTGCAGGCTGAAGATGTTGGGAGTTAAGGTCTGGCTCTTGCAGTCTGTGCCCCCTCCTCTCCTGCCTTCTGCCTGCTCTGTCCTCCAGTCTCTCGTCTGGCCTAACCCCCTCCTCACTGCCTTATTGTCCCTCCCTCCCAGCTCCATGTCTCTCTGGGAGGAAGTGACCAGCTGTCACTTCCTCACAGGCTGTTGATGAGCAAAGGGCTCAGTCGCACTGTTAAAGGGTCACAGTGCCTAACGGGGCCCCTGCTAACACACGCCCACACTATATATATATATATATATATAAATCTATATCTATATATATACACACAGTATCTCACAAAAGTGAGTACACCCCTCACATTTTTGTAAATATTTTATTATATCTTTTCATGTGACAACACTGAAGAAATGACACTCCTTGAATTTAATTTATTTTTTTTGCAGGGAAACCGCTATTTTAATAACAATAACCTATTGACATGGCATTACATTTCTTTTCACAGTATGCTTAAAATGCAATCTAACAGCATAACAATAAGGGCTCGCTACATACTTAAAAGGGAACTATTCATGCCATATACCAATACATAGCAACATGTCAAGGTCTGATAATTGCCAATTTTTATACAACTGGAATTATTCACTGATTTAGATTCAAATCATGTTATTGAAGTGGTTACATTGAAATACAATTAGCAAAAGGCAAATGCTTGGAATCCTTATATTTACTTGTGCAATACTCATTGACTCTCTGAAATAAATCAACTGTACGACAACATATTGGGAATTAGCAAAACACAACTAGTTATGATTTACACTGATTTGATACTTCAAACTGAAAAATAATCACTACACATTTTTAACACTGCTCTCTGATTTCCTTTTAATACTATCGTTCGTCATTGGTCAAAATGAGCTCCTATTAAAAATAAATAATAATAGCAAAAGTGTTAGAAGACCCAAGGGAGAGAGCGCAGGCAGGGTACTTGTCCTTGCCAAACAGGTTGGGAGTCGTTTCAAAGTGATCGAAATGCCATGGACAAGAGTCGGGTCTCAGCCTCCCCTGATTCTTATTTGGTAAACAGAGGATTTACCAAATTAGACGTGGCCACTGAGCTGAAAGCCTGCTAGTGGTTGGCATTTTTCAAGGTAAAAGGAATTTTGGAGGATGAGGAAGTGTCAGTATATTTATATCGGCAGACGTTTTGTGCTAAGACAGAAATTAAAAGTGTATATTGCCAGTCACACTTAGAACAGAGCTGATTCCATTTTGTATTTTCAGGCAAGACAGACACAGAATTTCATATATTTTTATATATATATATATATATATATACACACTATCCACTTATATTTGCTGTTATAATTAATTACATATAATCAGTATTATGTTACTAATATAGACTATTCATTGAGAAATATCAATGAAAAATATCATATTATTTAATAAGTTAGTGGAATAGAAAAATAATCTTACACACAGCTTCACAAAAGAACCAGACACCAGTAACAGATAACACTTAGTAATTAATTTTACTTTCTAAATCTTACAAAGTCCCATTGTAAGAAAAAGGATGAAATTAAGGTTAGGAGGTGTCAATTCTAAATTACGATTGGAATTGCCTACGCTCTGTCTGGGGTAAGCCTTTGAAATTGGCAGCAAAATTTAGTTATGCAGTCATAAAATAGATAAGTAAATTACGTCAAAATCATCATTGATTTAAGTTAACCCATTCTGCATAATGTCAAATGGACCCCATGACAAGAAATGTTGGTGATGTAATTGCGCCATCTACTGACCAACATCTAGATGATAGTCTGTAGGGTAGACACACCTACAGTTCCCTATTGGCCCTATTAACTAATGATATGCAGAGAGTTTGGCCCTTTAAAAAGTAAGGACAAAGGAAAGAGAGGGAGATTCGGAGATGGAGATTCGAATTTAACACTCTGGGACTGACACTCAAATCTGACATTCAAAGACTCATACTCTTTGACCACATTCAAACTCTCTTTGATACAACTTAAGAAACACTTTCTTGGACACTTAAAATTTTTACTATTACTTTCTAACCAACACCACTTTTCCATTACATAAAATCCTTTATACATCAATCATACTTGAATTCAAGTTCCTGGAACTATCTACTCATCTGATAAGAGCATCTACAACATAACTGGTAATTATGCTGGTTTTATTTAATTAATATAAATTAATAAAAAAAAATTACCAATAGAAGGAATATATATTTATGGATAAATCTCGGTCAGATTTTAATCATTAGAAATCTTAGTTAGCTAAGAATATATGGTTATAAAAATTCCATTCCTATATTTTCATAAAGAAAATGTGATCACTGTGTGAGGTAAAATCCTCTGATGATTTGCTCTAGGATCTAAGAGAATTAAAAATCGTGAGTAATTCTCAGCTTTACATTATCAGTTTTTGGAGTACAGTGCCAAGAGATCAATTTTGAAATATTATTTTAAATTTATTACCCTATTAATATCCTTACAGAGAAGGCAAGAATCTTTTTTTCTCATAGTTATCGGGTCTGTATGTTTGGCAAGGATATTAATTAAAGTTTGAATAGAATAATGTAGGTCAGGGCACAGCGGGTGGTTTCTTCAGTATGGAGCTTTATAATAAAGTGCAGAACAAAAAAATTTCGGCTTCTTGGAGCCTTTGTCAAAGACATGACAAAGGCTCCAAAGAGCCTAAACGTTGTTTTTGTTCTGAACTTTTTTTTTTTTCAGGTGTGCTCTAATCTACATTGTTCTATTGAATGTTTCCTGGGTTTGTGGCCCTGCCTGTCTGGAGCATCACGATGGGACATCATGGTTATCCTCTCTACCTTTGCAGTTAAAGTGTGTTCTAATTATTTGTTAATTTATGTGTTAAGTTATTAAAAAATTATTTATACATTTATAAGGATTGTAATTATATAAATTGTGTTATATAGCATTTGTTATATGTTTAACAAATGCTGTGGCCTGTTTTCATCCAAAATATTGTGTCTGGGCTGGATTAGTGGTAGGAAAATGTGATATTGTGATGGGGCATCCCAATTCCCACTATGTACATACAAAACAATGTGCAGATCAATTTGTGCAACAAGAAAATAGCCACTCTGTACTTTTATAAGTGGGCACAGGACATTCTTGAGAAATCTCAATGTATCCTTCCTGGTAAAATAATTTTAGTATGGAGTTGCACATGTTGGTTTGAAGGTATTAGAAAGAGTTGTAATTTGCCCACTGCAACTCTAGCTAAGATGAGGAATGAAATTTAATATATTCACATTTGCTAGAAATTTGGTAAACACAAATAATGGATCAAATAAATTATTGTCATTAGGAGAACTTGTCACCACATCTTCTTTTGATGAGTCTTACAAGCCAGGGCCGCCATCAGAAATTTTGGGGCCCCTGACAAAGCACAAGGACTGCCCCCCTCCTCTCGGCCCCTCCTTCCCTCCCCCCGGGCCCGCCCACTCCCTACCTAGTCCGCTCAGTGATGCAGGACTGAATGTGGTGTGTATAGTGGAAGTGAATTAGAATGTGTGTAATTCTAATGTGTGTAGATACTGTTTGTGCAGTGAATGCAGAGTGTGTGTTTGTGTAGTGGATGCAGTGTGTATAGTGAACGCAGAGTGTGTTTGAGTAGTGGATGTAGTGTGTGTACAGTGATGTAGTGTGTGTTTGTGTAGTGGATGTAGTGTTTGTGTGTACTAGATGAAATCTATTTAGTGGATGCAGTGTCTGTAGTGGATATAGTGTGTGTATTAGATGTAGAGTCTGTGTATAGTGAATGCAGAGTGTTTCAATTTGTGGTGGATGCAGTGTGTGTACTGTGAATACAGTATGATTGTGTAATGGATGCTGTGTGTACAGTTAATGCAGAGTGTATATTAGTGTAGTGAATACAGAGTGTGTGTCAGTATAGTAAATGCAGAGTGTGTGTCAGTATAGTGAATGCATAGTGTGTGCATAGTTTAGTGAATGCAGAGTGTGTGTTAGTGTGTAATGAATGCAGAGCATGTGTTAGTGTGTAGTGAATGCAGAATGTGTCAGCGTAATGAATGTAGTGTGTGTGTTAGTGTGTAGTGAATGCAGAGTGTGTGTAAATGTGTAGTGAATGTAGAGTGTGTGTTAATGTGTAGCAAATGCAGAGTGTGTGTAAATGTGTAGTGAATGTAGAGTGTGTGTTAATGTGTAGCAAATGCAGAGTGTGTGTTAATGTGTAGCGGATGCAGAGTATTTGTTAGTGTAGTGAATGCAGAGTGTGTTAATGTGTAGCGAATGCAGAATGTGTGTCAGTGTAGTGGATGCAGAGTGTGTGTTAATGTGTAGTGAATGCAGAGTGTGTGTCAGTGTAGTGAATGTAGAGAGTGTGTTAATGTGTAGTGAATGCAGAGTGTGTGTCAGTATAGTGAATGCAGAGTTTGTGACAGTGTAATGAATGCAGAGTGTGTGTTAGTGTAGTGAATGCAGAGAGAGTGTTATTGTGTAGTGAATGCAGAGTGTGTTAATGTGTAGTGAATGCAGAGTGTGTGTCAGTATAGTGAATGCAGAGTTTGTGTCAGTGTAGTGAATGCAGAGTGTGTGTTAGTGTAGTGAATGCAGAGAGAGTGTTATTGTGTAGTGAATGCAGAGTGTGTGTTAGTGTGTAGTGAATGCAGAGTGTGTGTTAGTGTAGTGAATGCAGAGTGTATTGTAAAAGTGTATGCAGTGTGTGTGTTGTGTTAGTGTATGCAGAGTGTGTGTTGTGTTAGTGTATGCAGTGTGTGTGTTGTGTTAGTGTGTGTGTGTTGTGTTAGTGTATGCAGTGTGTGTGTTGTGTTAGTGTGTGTGTGTTGTCTTAGTGTATGCAGGGTGTGTGTTGTGTTAGTGTATGTAGTGTGTGTGTTGTGTTAGTGCATGCAGTGTGTGTGTAAATGTGCAATTTGGGGGTGGGAGAGGAGGAAGGGGCATTTTCACAGTAATTTTCTATTAAATTTAATTAAATGTTTCTCTCCCCTCTCTGCTTCTTACCTGTGTCCAGAGTTTCATTCCTTGGTGGTCCGGTGACATGGGGGGCCCCCGCTCCCTGTTACCGCAGAGGGGGCCCAGCACGCTGCCTGTTCTCCTCTCTTCTCTCTTCTAATAACTCTCGCGAGACCAGCGGCCTGTGTGCCACGTGGAGCATTGCCATGGTGGGTCTCGCAAGAGTTATTAGAGGAGAGAAGAGAGGAGAACAGGCAGTGTGTTGGGCCCCCTCTGCAGTAACAGGGAGCCGGGGCCCTGTGGCTGCACACATACTTAGCGATATTCGCTATCTATGTGTGCAGTGAGTGAAAGTGGGGCCCGGGACTGCCAGAGCAGTCCGGGGCCCCCAGGACCGCCGGTTCTGTGACAACCATCATGGTTGTCACCCCCTGATGGCGGCCCTGTTACAAGCAACCATATTTTGATAGCACTCTTTTCCACAGAACTTGTATTCCCAAACATATTCTTATATATTCCACCATATGTAACCCTTCACACTTTGTGTAACACAAGAATACTGATATCTTCAACACTCTGCACCACCGACTCCATCTCATCTTCCTTGTAACCTTGATCTACATGATTCTGATCTTTCATAGTTTTCCTCTTCCATTCACAGTGCTCTTTTAGTGTCTTTTTCTGTGGCACATCCTTTTCCTCTCTTCTTCTTCTTTCTTTTCTTTCCGAGTCATTTCTCACTTGTGGGTTTACAGAGGAAGAAGTTATATTTCAGCCGTCAAACGTAAAATCAAAGAAGCTTATGGGGCCTGATGGGATACACACAAAGTTATTATAAGAATTCAGTGATGTACTAGAAAAACCGTCAGCTGATTTATTTACCCAATCATTATTAATGGGGGTAGTCCCAGAAGATTGGAAATTAGCGAATGTTGTACCCATTTACAAAAAAAGGTAGAAGGAAGGAGCAACTACAGGCCAGTAAGGCTTACTTCAGGATTGGGGAAAGTGATGGAAACCATGTTAACGGATAGGTTTGTTAAACATCTAAAATCACCTGGATTTCAAGATCAGAGACAACATGGTTTTACTTCAGGGCGATCATGCCAAACTAGTCTAATTGATTATTGATTGATTTTGGGCTCCAAAACTGGTTCATGGATTGCAGGTTAAAACTTACCAGGAAAGGTTAAAGGATCTTAAAGGGATAGTGTAGTGCCAAGAATACAAAGCTTCCCTTGCCTCTCCCCTCTCTCGCGCCCCCCTCCCCAATAAATAAAGGGTTAAACAATATGCGCAGCAAATGCCGCACGCGCATAAGGCCTCCCCATAACATTGAATCAATGCTTTCCTATGGGGAAAAATCTAATGCTGGAGGTCTTCACGCTGGTCTTCACGCTGAGCATGAGGATATAATGCGTCAGATACCGGAGGTCCGTTTCAATTCACGAAGCCCTCTATTGGCTGAGGGTAGACTTAGAGCTGCAATGAAAACATTACAGTTTCTATGGAACTGCAAAGTTTTACAGTTCAGCACTAAGTGAAAAAGGTACAGTGCACATAGACCACTTTAGTTAGCTGAAGTGGTTTGGGTGCCTACAGTGTCCCTTTAACATGTATAGCTTGGAGGAAAGAGGAGACAGGGGGATATGATAGAAACATTTAAATACATAAAGGGAATCAACCAAGTAAATGAGGAGACTATATTTAAAAGAAGAAAAACTACCACAACAAGAGGACATCATCTTAACTTAGATGGGCAAAGGTTTAAAAATAATATCAGGAAGTAGTACTTTACAGAGAGGATAGTGGACACATGGAATAGTGGTAGTGGACACAGCTGAAGTAGTAGAGGTTAGCACAGTGAGGGAGTTTAAGCATGCGTGGGACTGGCTTAAGGTTATCCTAGATATAAGAGACTAATGCAAGTATTAAGAAAATTGGGCAGACTAGATGGGCCGTCAGTGGCGGATCCAGGGGGGGGGGCAACGTGGCAATTGCCCCCCCCCCGAGAAATCCGCCGGTCTCCCTCCCCTGTCAGCACATGCAGGTGCTAGCCCTGCAGTGTGCCTGCGGACCGGGGGGGAGATCAGAGATCTCCCTCCCCGGTCCGCAGGCACTGTGCTGACAGCCGGCAGGGGAGGGAGAGAGGACCCGGGAGCTCAGCCTGCAGCTCCTCCGGGTCCTCCTCTCGCGAGATTTGAAGCGTTGCCACGGTTACCACGGCAACGCTCCAAATCTCGCGAGAGTGAACTCTAGCCCTGGAGCGCTGACCACCTGACCACCTGACCACCAATGAATCCCCCACTGGGACCACCAGGGATCGAAATATGTCCACCCTCCTCCCCAGTAAAGGTAAGAAGGGAGGGGGGACATAGCATATTTATTTTAATTAAATTACAAAAAATATATATTATAAAAAAAAAGCCACACACACACACATTGCCCCCAATACTGCCCCCCCCATTCACACAAACTGCCCCTATACACACAAACTGCCCCCCATACACACATACTGCCCCCCCATACACACACTGCCCCATACACACACACTGCCCCCATACACACACACTGCCCCCATACACACATACTGCCCCCCACATACACACACCGCCCCCATACACACACACCGCCCTCCATACACACACACACCGTCCCCCATACACACATACCGCCCCCCATACACACATACACCGCCCCACATACACACACATCCCCACATACACACACTGCCCCCCCATACACACACACACCGTCCCCATATTGCACACAAACTGTCTCACACACACACAACCGTCTCCCCTATACACACAAATGCCCCTCATACACACATACCGTCTCCCCATACACACACACACTGCCCCTCATACACACACATACTGCCCCCATACACATACGTCCCCATACACACAAACTGCCCCCATACACACACAAACTGCCCCCATTCACAAAACTGCCCCTATACACACATACTGCCCCCATACACACACACACAGCCCCATACACACACACTACCCCCCATACACACACACCACCCACCATACACACACACTAGCCCCCATACAAACACACTGCCACCCCACATACACACACACCGCCCCCCCCCCACATACACACACACACACTGCCCCACATACACACACACTGCCCCCACATACACACACACACTGCACCCCACATACACACACACCGCCCCATACACACACACACTGCCCCACATACACACATCCCCACATACACACACACTCCCACCCCCCATACACACAAACCGCCCCTCATACACACACACTGTCCCCCATACACACACACTGCCCGCCATACACACAAACTGCCCCCTATACACACAAAATGCCCCTCATACACACAAAATGCCCCCACATACACACACTGCCCCCCATACACACACACACTGCCCCTATACACACAAACACACGCTGCTCCCCCATACACACATACTGCCCCCCATACACACACACTGCAACTGTTACACACACATACTGTCCCACACATACACTGCATCCCTGACATACACTGCCACCCTCACTCACACACTACAACCTTCACACACACACTGCACCCCTTACACATTGCACCACTCACACACACCACTGCTCCTATGCCCTACTACAGCCCCATTTCCCAGCAGATCTCAGGTAAGTTGTCAAACTGTTCTTAAACGGTTTGACTACTTACTGTGGGAGGGGGTCCCGGCACTATTGACACCATAACCACTACACTGAGCTGTAGTGGTTATTGTGTCTGGATTATTTCTTTAAATAATCTACAAGTGCCCCTCCCGAGATCAGGCTCTGGATCCGCCACTGTGGGCCGTTACATTCTATGTTTCTTTTGGCTTTTTTCAAGGCTCTGTCCTAGGAGCATTTCGGTTCTTACTTTGCATGTTCTCAATGGGTGACCGGATCAATTTTTTAAATTTTAAATACCTTTTCTATGCTGACTCCACAAAATTTACCTCTCTCATTCTGGCCTCTTGTCCTAATTCCCCCATGTCACCAGTTGCTTCTCCTTTAAATTCAAATGGATGACAGCACACTTTCTATAACTCAGTCTATCAAATACAGAATTTCTTGTCTTCCTTCAAGTGCTCAGTGGTGCAATCATTAAATCTACCCTGCCGTCCTGCTTCTTAGATGTTCTTTTTGATTCTGACCTTTCTTTTACACTCCACATTCAAACTGCAAATATTGCAACTTTAATCTTACAAATATAGCTTCTATCTGGTACTTCCTAATACCTGATGCATCCAATCGTACATACTCTTATAATCTCCTTTCTTTACTACTGCAGTATGCTCCTCACTGGTTTCACTGAGGCTCTGATCACTCCATTCAGGGCCAATCCTGGGCAGGTGCAAAGGGAGCATTGTGCCCAGGAACCAGTAAACTGAGGCAGAAGGGCGGGTGGAGGGGTGCCGAAATGAGCAGGCCAATGGCAAAGCTACAGGAGTCATAAGTGCAACTGGGTCTTTGTGTTCCTCTTGTCACGGGCCATGTTAGGGCCCCCCCAAATCAGGCACGTATTCACTAAGGCAGAGTAAGCGCTTGCTTACCTGGACAGCAGGTACCTACTGAAATATATTGGTGGGGAGAGAGGAGGCAGGCAGCGGTGAGGGAGAGCTGATGTTCTTGTTCTTCCAGTTCCTCACTGCTCCCTCGCACAATGCTGTGATGCCTGGAGCAGGAATATGTGGTCACTCTAGCCCTGGCATAGCTAAAAGCATGTGAGGGAGCAGTGAGGAATAGCAGGAAGATTACAGGAGCCACTAAATTCCATTTAAAATATGCCCACTGAACCCCAGGGAATATATTCCCACTGGACCCCAGGAAGGGAACCCACACCAGCTCTCCCAAAGGTACGGAGGTTGAATGGGCCTAACAATAACAACCACAATCAGTGTTGTATCCTGGTTTTGTGCTGCCCTAGGCAGGACAAAAAGTCAGACGCCCCCCTCCCCGCGCCACCCTTACCCAACCCTTCCCACCTGCCCCGCCTTCTAAATACACACACATTCACTGACAGATATGCATACACTAGCTAACAGAAACACACTTGCTAACTGAAACGCACACACACACTCACTAACAGACACACACACACTAACAGACACACACACCAACAAACACACACTAACAGACACACTCACACACCAACAGACACACTCACACAATCAGACACACACAGTCAGACACACACTAACACACACACTAACAGACACACACAGTCAGACACACACACACAGTCAGACACACACTAACACACACACTAACAGACACACACAGTCAGACACACACTAACACACACACACACACACACACTCACTCACATTAACACACTCACTTTCTTTTTTTTAATTTAACCCCCCCAGCCTCCTTACCTCTGGGAATGCTGGGTGGGGGGGGGGAGTTCTCTTTCTCCCTGGGGTCTAGTGTGGCTGCTGGGCGGGCGGCGCTGGCGAGGGAGCACTTTTCCCTGAGCTGTCTGCTCAGCTCCCTCGCACGCTGCAGAGTGATGCAGAGAATATGACGTCATATTCTGCGGCGCGCGAGGGAGCTGAGCAGACAGCTCACATGAAAGTGCTTTCTCGCCAGTGCAGCCTGACCAACTGCCCACCTGGCTTGTCAGTTAGCCGCAAGGCAGCTATTTTTGCTGCCCAAGGCAAATGCCTTGTTTGCCTCGCGGCTAAAATGTCCCGGACCACAATACATAAAATTAATCTGTGAGTTTGTGTGCAAGAATGTGTAAATATGTGTCTCTCAGTGAGTAAGTGTATATGTTAGTGTGTATCTGTCAGTGAGTGTGGCAATGAGAGTATGTGTCAGTGTGTCTTTCAGTGAGGGAGTATGTGTGTGATTGAGTGAGTGTGTCAGTGAGTGTGTGTATCTGCTAGTGAGTGTGTTTAAAATCAGTGAGAACGTGTCCATCAATTAGAGTGTATGTCAGTGTGTGTGTCTGTTAGTGAGTGTATGTTAGGACGATACTGTAGCCCAACATACAGAATTAAGTGAAACACGGAGAAAATACTACAATGGATAAAGATATTACCGGCCCTTATAATGGCCGGATTTAACATAGAAAGAATAGTTAGTAACAAGCTAAGGTCAGGACACAGACAGAAGCATAAACAAATAGACAAAGCAAAAAGTTCAAGGATATCAGAAATAGGAATAGTCAGGAATAAGCCAAGATCAAATAACCAGAAGACAAATTAAAGATTATGCTAGCTTTAGTGTACTAATAATCTTAATTTTAGTAATGCCAGGAGGTGAATATTTTACATAAACGTCCTTTATTTACTCCATATAGCAGCAAAGAATAGTTTCCCCCTGGAAGAATAAGGAAGGGGGAGCATGACTGCTGCCCAAGATTGGGGGCTGGGTTAAAATGGATACATTTGTGGTTCTTAAGGAAAGGGAGAGGGAGGGGACTTACCAGTCAGCAGGTTAAGTGAGGGCTCCTGGCTGTTTTTCTTACCTGACTGGCCCTGCAATTCGAGACGAACATTTAGACTTCTAAAAAATAAAAAAAATAAAAAATTGATTATCGCCTAAACGGCGCATTTTTACAGATACTGACAGTCAAATTGCAGCGGTTATGGCTGACACTGGAGCTGCTTTGCAGAGACTTCTGCAATCTTACCTGGAGACCCATGGATAAGGGGCCCTGGAGGAGCTGGTGTCGGGTGTGAGAAGTGTCCCCCAGGACGTAAGGGCTGGTCAGTCTGCATCCCGAGACGGACGGAGGGCCAGGAGATCGAGGCCTCCGTCGCGTCTTTCTCCGAGTCCAGTGCGGTGCCAGCAGAGGGGTAGAAGTGGCGGCTCGGCCGCGCAACAGATCCGGAGTTCGGTACCCGGGAGGAGGAGGATCCGTTTCTGTGAGGCCAGTGGCGATGTCCAGGACCAAGATGGCGGCGGAAGCCAGGTTGGAGAAAGGGCGGGAAGATCGCGCTCTCCGCGCTCTTCTCTTCCGGCCTGCACGGAAGTCGCGTCAGCACGCTCGGTGCGTGATGGGGGCGCGGCCGGAAGGATCGTCATCACGCAAGGAGCGTACGTGACGTCACCGCGCAGGAGAGCGCGGACGTCACAGGCCTTGAGTTCCAGCGTGGTTCCGGCAGGAAGTGAGCCGGAAACCACGCGAGAAGCGCCCAGGAGGGCAACCGGAAGGCGGAGAGGCCACAGGAGTGGCAGCAGCAGCACCCTGGAAGGAAGATTGCGGTCGGGCCTGGAGGCCGGCCGTGGATCACCCCTGGGATCGGGGTCCAGTTCCGGTTCGGATGATGGTGATGCCCAGCATCCTCAGCCAGCCAGCGGTAAGTGTTGCGCTAGCGCTTGGCATGCGCTAGCTGGGGATAGGGTAGATAGTGGGTTCAATGGGGAAGTACTGGGGTTGCTTAAAGGCTCCCAAGGGGGGGCCCTTTGTTGTCTGTCCCAGTTTCCCTCCCTGCGCAGGCCCATGCACAGGATAAGGGTCGGTTGAATGCCCGGTCAGGTAGGGCGCAGTGCTTGCCAGGTTGCGAGCTGTCCCCACTAGGGATGCACGTGGCTTTGGAGGTTAAGGAGAAGATTGTAAAAGGCGAATATGTAGATTTACTGTCGCTGGTCCCCCCGGACCGGGAGTCGGTAGATAGGCCGCGGCGGGGAGATTCGGTGGACGGCGACAGAGGTAAGCATCTGCCGCGTACGTTTGGGAACTGGCTGCAAGGGTTCTCCATCTTTGCCAGTGTGCTGACGCGGGCCTTCCCGGAGAAGGCACCGGTGTTGTTTGGGTATTTAGACCTCATATGGGGGGCGTACAAGGTTTATGGGGGAAAATGTTGGTTTCGGTATGACCAACAATTTCGCCAGAAGATGGCGGTGTGTTCAGGTATGGATTTTGGGGTCCAGGACGGGAGCCTTTGGCTCTTGCTGATGACCCCTAGTCATCCGTCCCCCTTTCCAGGAGCAGCCGGCGCGCCGTCCAGTGCGCCGGCCGGGCAGCGCAGGGGAGTCTGCTGCCTCTACAATGAGAGTCACTGCAAGTGGTTTGGATCATGCCGTTTCAAGCACGAGTGCTCTCATTGTGGAGGGGCCCACCCTGCGCTGCGCTGTTTCAAGAAGGGCAAGCATGGCGGGAGACCCACTAGGGAGGATCTCCCTAGAGGGGAGGACTCCAGTGAGCGTGCTAAGGATGCACCCTTGGCTCGACCGGTATCCCAAGCGTAAGGATGCGGGGGTTCTGCTGGAAGGGTTTTCAACAGGGTTTTGGATTCCGTTTGTTCATTCGGATTCCCCTTCCCTGGCGGATAACCTGCGTTCGGTTGTGGGTAAAGAGGCTATACTAGAGGATAAGTTGAGGAAGGAAGTTTGTTTGGGCAGGATGGCGGGTCCGTTTGACACGCCTCCATTTCCCAATTTGCGGGTCTCCCCGCTGGGGTTAGTGCCTAAGAAAGAGCCTGGATCCTTCCGTCTCATTCACCACTTGTCCTACCCCTCGGGTGGGTCGGTGAATGATGACATTGACAAGGAAGAATCACACGTTCGTTACGCCTCGTTTGATCGGGCTTTAGAGTTGGTCCGGGAGGCAGGGAAGGGAGCTCTGTTGGCGAAGTCGGACATCGAGTCCACCCGGACTGTTTTCACCTGTTGGGTTGTCGGTTTCAAGGTTCCTTTTTCTTTGATATGTGTTTGCCTATGGGCTGCGCTATCTCTTGTTCTTACTTTGAAATGTTTGCGTCGTTTTTGGAATGGGTGGTCGCTCGGGTTGCAGGGATAGAGTCGCTAACTCATTACCTAGACGATTTTCTGTTTGTGGGCCCGCGGGAGTCGGATGACTGCGTGGTGCTCTTGGATTCCTTTCGAGCCGTCGCTGCGGATTTTGGCGTGCCAATAGCGGCCGAGAAGACCGTGGGACCAGTGGGAGTCCTGTCCTACTTAGGGATTGAGGTGGACACGTGGAGCATGGTTTTCCGTTTGCCGGACGACAAGCTAACTCACCTGCTGCGGCTGGTGGATTCGGCTAAGGGGGCCAAAAAAGTGCAGCTTCGGCAGTTGCAGGCCCTGTTAGGGCATCTGAACTTTGCCTGTCGGGTATTGCCGATGGGCAGGGCTTTTTGCCGTCGCTTGTCATTGTCAACGGTCGGAGTCAGGCAACCGTTTCACTTCATTCAAATCACTCACTGGCATCGAGAGGATCTGCAAGTTTGGAGTTCATTTCTGGGTACGTACAACGGGTAATTCTGCAGGCTGCGCCCGGCAGTGTCCAACACGGATTTAGAATTGTACACGGACACGTCTGGGTCCGTGGGTTTCGGTGCTTACTTTCAAGGGCGTTGGTGCGCGGAGGCCTGGTCACGACACTGGCTAGAGACGGAATTGGTGAGTAACTTAACGTTTCTGGAGCTCTTTCCCATTGTGGTGGCTGTTGAGCTCTGGGGTGTGGAGCTGTCAAATCAGAAGGTAGTGGTGCACACGGACAACATGAGTGTTGTCCATGTGATCAACCGATCTACGTCTGCATCGCCTCCGGTGTTGACGCTCCTCCGGCGCCTGGTACTGCTTAGCTTAGCGCATAATTTGTGGTTGGTTGCGCGCCATGTGCCTGGGGAGCGGAACATTATAGCCGACTCTCTCTCTCGGTTTCAGTGGGACAGGTTTCGAGTGGCGGCTCCAGAGGCGGAGCGGTCTGGCACCTCGTGCCCGGAGGGTATATGAGACCTGGTTTCCACCATTTGAGCCGGTTGGCGAGGGAGTCGCTAGCGGAGTCGACGTGGAGGTCGTATTCTGCGGTCTGGCGACAGTGGACGGGTGTCTGCAAGGACAGGGAGGCGTCTTCGGACGAAGGTAGGTTGGGAGCGACTCTGGCCTTTTTGGAGTCACTCTGCGAGGAGGGTAAGTCGGTAGCGGCAGCAGAGAGGGCGTTAGCGGCCCTGTCTTTTCTGTTCCAGTGGTGTGGGTGGCAGGATGCGACCAAGTCATTCTGCGTCTCGCGGATCATGAAGGGCTGGAAGAAGGGTCGTATGAGATCTTGTGCAGACTCCTGGAGCGTCTGCCCCAGATTTGTGTTTCGGGCTACGAGGTTCTCCTGTTCCGGGCCGCTTTTGCTATCTGCTTTTTTGCGGCCCTTCGGATAGGCGAGCTGGTGGCTCCGAGTACGCGAGGGCCAGCTGCCTTGCAACTCGCAGATATCACGGTCTCGACGGGCGACATAACGTTGCTCATTCGTAAATCTAAGACTGATCAGGTAGGTGTGAGCGCATCGGTTCGGATTACGGCTACTGGTTGTAACGAGAATATACCCCAACACGCAGGATTCAGCTAAACAAAAGACAACACAGAGGAGAGCTACGTCTACCGGACCTTAGAATGGCCGGACTCGACGTATATGAGAGGAGACAGAGTCAGGAACAATCCAAAATCAAGGGCACAGAGAGACAGCGTAAACTAGGACAAGCCGGGGTCTGGTACACAGTAAACAACAAGCCGACAACCAGAACAGATAAGGATAAAGAGAAAACGTAGTCAGAAACAAAGCCAAGGTCAATACGGAGAAACACAACTGAACACAACAAGCGCTAAAAGGAACTGATACAGAAACCACGATAGGGCAAGGAACAAAAGAAAGAAGGTGAGTATAAATACCTAAACATCTAATTTGATTGGTCCCTGTCACATCCACGCCCCCAAAAGGTAAGTGTATGGGGAGTGTGGCATGACAGGGACCAATGGGATGCCTTTTCCAATTTAGGCACCCACTGTCCCTTTAAGAGCGCGCCCGATACCCGCGGCGCGCTCTTAGAGTAGGTAGAACACGTGACCGCTACTAGTTACAGCGGTCGGCTGAGCCGCGCGCGGCTCGTGCAGCAGCAGGACCGCGCGCGGCTCGAACAGAGGACCCCGGCCGGCCCCTGGAAAGGGTAAGTACCGCTACATTACCCCCCCCTGAGGACACGCCCTCCGGGCGGGGAGGGCCAGGCCTGGCAGGAAAACGAGAATGGAAAGAGCGCACAAGACGAGGAGCGTGAACCGCGTCAGCGGAAATCCAACTATGCTCCTCAGGCCCATAGCCCTTCCAATGCACTAGGTACTGAAGTCGGCCCCTAAGGAAACGAGAGTCAAGAACTGCAGAAACTTCAAATTCCTCATGACCCTCCACAGAAACAGGAGGGGAGGAGGTGCATGTCGGGTGTAGCGGTTGCGTACGAAAGGCTTTAACAACGAGGTGTGAAAGACATTAGGAATACGCAGATTCTTAGGGAGACCCAAGGCATACGAAACAGGATTAACCTTATGCAGAATACGATAAGGACCAATAAAGCGGGGAGCCAACTTCATAGAAGGCACCCGGAGGCGAATGTTTCGCGTAGAAAGCAGAACCCTGTCCCCCACAACATAAGAAGGAGCCGCCCTGCGATGCTTGTCAGCCTGCACCTTCTGGCGAGCAGCGGAATCCACCAAAGAACGCTGAACCTGCTCCCAAGTATTACGCAAATTAGCCAAATGTTCATCCAGAACTGGCATGCCCTGTGAGGAGAAAGCAGCCGGAAGAACAACAGGATGTTGGCCATATACAACGTAAAAAGGACTCTTGCCGGAAGAATCATGAGTAGCGTTATTCCGAGCAAACTCAGCCCAAGGAAGAAGGTCAGACCAATTGTTCTGATGGTGGGATACGAAACAACGAAGGTACTGCTCCAGAGATTGATTGGCACGTTCGGCAGCTCCATTAGACTGGGGGTGGTAAGCGGAAGAAAATGAGAGAGAAATACCCATTTCCGAACAAAAGGCTTTCCAGAACCTGGAAATAAATTGGCTACCCCTATCAGATACAATAGATACGGGAATGCCGTGTAATCGAAACACCTCTCTGGCGAAAACAAGTGCTAGTTCCCTGGACGTGGGCAGCTTGTGAAGAGACACAAAGTGAGCCATCTTGGAAAACCGATCCACTATCATTAGGATAACTGTGTTACCATTCGAGGGAGGTAATTCAACAATAAAATCCATGGACAGGTTAGACCAAGGTCTCTCGGGAATAGGTAACGGATGCAACAGCCCACAAGGAACCCTACGAGAAGATTTCATACAGGCACAAGTAGTACAAGCACCTATATAGTCAGTGACATCCTTGCGTAAGGAATCCCACCAAAAATACCAAGAAACTGCTGACACCGTTTTGGAAATACCAGGATGTCCAGCAGTCTTAGTATCATGATATAATGACATAATATCCCGTCTCTCAGGAACATCAACGAATAGTTTATCAGTAGGTCTCTCGCTAGGTGCCATGCTTTGTTTCGCTTGTATGGCCTGCAAGAGGGACGAAGAAATAGACAAAACAGTGGTAGCGATTATCCTTTCTGGGGGAATCACAGGAGTAACATCAATCTCCTGTTTGTCAGCAGTTTCGAACTGTCTGGATAGAGCGTCTGCTTTAGTGTTGCGGTCACCTGGCCTATAGGTGATAATGTAATTGAAATGGGACAAAAATAGTGACCACCTAGCCTGCCGAGAAGACAGTCTTTTAGCCTCACTAAGGTAGGATAAGTTCTTATGATCCGTAAATATGAGAATAGGATCTTTAGTTCCTTCTAACAAATGTCTCCATTCTTTCAGTGCTAAAATAATAGCAAGGAGTTCGCGATTACCCACATCATAATTCTTTTCTGCTTTGGACATTTGTTTGGAGAAGAAGCCACAAGGATGCAATGGTTTTTCAGGCGACTCTCTTTGGGATAAGACAGCACCTACCCCGATATCAGAAGCATCAACTTCAAGAATATAGGGCAGTGTGGGGATAGGGTGCTGTAAAATAGGTGCAGAAGCGAATGTGGTTTTAAGAAACTCAAAAGCCTGAAGTGCCTCGGGAGACCAGACACGAGTATTGCCTCCCTTTCTTGTCATACGGGTGATAGGCGCTACAATAGAGGAAAAACCTTTAATAAAGCGTCTATAATAATTAGAGAAACCAAGAAAACGCTGAATGGCTTTCAAACCTTGTGGAAGAGGCCATTCCATGACAGCAGAAAGCTTCTGGGGATCCATACGAAAACCTTTAGCGGAAATTAAATACCCCAAAAACTGGACTTCGGATTGGTCAAATAGACATTTTTCCAGTTTACAATAAAGACCATTAGCAAGAAGGGTCTTCAGAACTGTCGTAACATGCCTGTGATGAGTGTGTAAATCTGTAGAGTATATTAATATGTCGTCTAAGTACACAATTACAAATGTGTGAATAAAGTCTCTTAAAACGTCATTGATAAATTCTTGAAATACTGCTGGGGCATTGCATAGACCAAATGGCATAACAGTATACTCGTAATGGCCAGATCTAGTGTTGAATGCCGTTTTCCATTCGTGGTCTTTCTTAATACGTATTAAATTGTATGCACCTCTAAGATCCAATTTAGTGAATACAGTAGCATGTTTGAGTCTGTCAAATAATTCTGTGATCAAAGGTATAGGATATGCATTTTTGATGGTGATTTTATTTAGACCTCTATAATCGATACACGGTCTTAAATCACCTTCTTTCTTTGATACAAAGAAGAACCCCGCTCCAGCCGGAGAAGAGGATCTCCTAATAAACCCCTTTTCTAATGATTCCTTAATATACTCCTCCATGACACGGTTTTCTTGAACAGATAAAGGGTACACCCTGCCCTTTGGAGGTATTGTGCCAGGCAATAAATCGATAGCACAATCGTAGGGTCTGTGAGGTGGTAATTTGTCAGCCTCCCTTTTATCGAAGACAGTTTTGAGAAATAAGTACTGAGAGGGTATAACAGTGGACAAAGGAGGAGTTGTAGGGACATTAATAGAATTCAAAGGGGTGACTTCAATAGTACAGGACTCATGGCAGGCATCGCTCCATGATTTTATTTGCCCTGACTCCCAATCGAAAATGGGATTGTGAGTACGTAACCATGGGTACCCTAACACAATATGAGAAGAGGGAGATGTGATAACCTGGAATTGAATGGTTTCAAAGTGTAAAACCCCTGTATACATGTGTAATGGTACAGTTTCATGAGTAACAATTGGAGAACTTAATGGTCTACCATCGATGGCCTCAATGGCCAAGGGTATCTCCCTTTCTCTGACGGGAATGTTATTTTTCGTAACAAACTCAGAGTCAATAAAGTTCTCAGCAGCCCCAGAATCAACCAAGGCTAATATGCATTCTGCTATACAACTCACCCCCATATGAAGGGAAACAGGGAGAAGCAAACGATTAGGAGGCAATTTAGGAGACTTAGAGATCACACCCAAGGCCAGTCCCCTATAAGGTCTTAGGTGCGAGAGTTTTCCGGACGCAAAGGACATTCCCTTACCATATGGTCTCGCCTACCACAGTATAGGCAGAGTCCATTCCTTCTTCTAAGTAGTTTTTCAGTATCCGAGAGTTTGGCAACCCCTAATTGCATGGGTTCCTCCTCGGGTGCTTTAACACTCTCAGGTTTATCAACTCTAGGGTTAATAGATGTGACCAGACGTCTATTCTTGTTTTTGGTATAGAGCCTGTCGCGAATTCTATTATCTATATCAATGAGGTAGTCAATAAGATCCTCTAATGGAATAGGAAGCTCCCTTGCCGCTACCTCATCTAATATAGTGTCAGATAAACCTTCCATAAACGCAGTAGTTAACCCCTTATTGGTCCAATCTACCTGTGAAGCAAGGGTACGAAACTGAATAGCATAATCCGCCACAGACCTAGACCCCTGTTTAATCCTCATTAATGCTCTTGCGGCATTCTTTGACCTCTTTGTTGTGTCAAAAGTTCTACGAAAAGCTGCAAGAAAACTATTGAAATCATGAACCATAGGTCCATTGGCCTCCCAAATAGGATTTGCCCACTCAAGTGCTTTGTCAGTAAGTTGATGCATCAAAAAACCCACTTTAGACCTATCAGTGGGAAAGGAATGAGGATACATCTCAAGGTGGAATTCTATTTGATTAATAAAACCTCTGCATGTCTTGGCTTCCCCTCCATACCTAGGAGGAGGTGTTAAATGGGGCGAAGCATTGGTTGAATTGGATACTTGGGGAGGATGAGGTGTAGGAGGGTTAGGTGCGGTTGCAGGAATGGTTCTAGACAAGAGCGTCTGGAGAGCCTGTGCTATCTGATCCATACGGTGATCCTGCTCTACAAACCTTGCCTCGTGAGAAGCCATTTGCTGAGCCAAATCTGCGGCGTCCATGGCCCTATCGTAATGTAATGAGAATATACCCCAACACGCAGGATTCAGCTAAACAAAAGACAACACAGAGGAGAGATACGTCTACCGGACCTTAGAATGGCCGGACTCGACGTATAAGAGAGGAGACAGAGTCAGGAACAATCCGAAATCAAGGGCACAGAGAGAAAGCGTAAACTAGGACAAGCCGGGGTCTGGTACACAGTAAACAACAAGCCGACAACCAGAACAGATAAGGATAAAGAGAAAACGTAGTCAGAAACAAAGCCAAGGTCAATACGGAGAAACACAACTGAACACAACAAGCGCTAAAAGGAACTGATACAGAAACCACGATAGGGCAAGGAACAAAAGAAAGAAGGTGAGTATAAATACCTAAACATCTAATTTGATTGGTCCCTGTCACATCCACGCCCCCAAAAGGTAAGTGTATGAGGAGTGTGGCATGACAGGGACCAATGGGATGCCTTTTCCAATTTAGGCACCCACTGTCCCTTTAAGAGCGCCCGATACCATGGCGTATCACTTAAGTAAATTAGGGCTGCGTGACGCTTCCACTAGTTTTGGCAGCGGTCATTTGAGCCAGGGCTGGGGTAAGGACGGCTCGAACAGAGGACCCCGGCCGGCCCCTGGAAAGGGTAAGTACCGCTACACTGGTGAGCAGTTTTGCCCGGTTAAGTTGCTGCGGGATTTCTTGGCGGTGCGAGGATCGGAGGCGGGGTCCCTGTTGCGGCACCGGGATGGGTCAGCGCTCAGCCGGTTTCAGTTCGCCAGGGTTCTTCGGGCAGGGGTGGTTAGTCTTGGGTTGTCTCCTGGTTTGTACACCACACACTCGTTTCGAATCGGAGCTGCCACGCAGGCTAGTCAGCTGGGCCTTCCTACGGTGGCGTTCAAGCGTTTGGGGCGCTGGCAATCGGGCCGGTACCAGCTCTACGTGCGCCCCCATTTGCTGTAGGCTAGCATCGTTACGGTGATGGTTGTCTGTTATTTTCATTGTAGGTCCTTCTCCTCGATTTGTCTGGATCGTGGGACACTCATTTGTTTATTGGGCTGCTAGGCGTGCGGAGACTAGAACCTATGGCTGTAACCTCGGTTTATCGTACGAGGTAGCACGGGTACGTTGGAGGGGGATTCGGGGATTGTCCTGGGATGGGTTGTACACCGAGCTGGTACAGCTCCGGTGCTGTGTGTCAGGGCCGGTGACTTTGGTACTTCACGTAGGCGGGAACGATGTCGGACGGCGATGGTCGGTGGACCTAGTTCGTGCAATGCGGCATGACGTGGCCTGCTGTTTTGCGTTGTCCGGGACCTGACCCTCGTCTGGTCCGAGATCGTTCCGCGCCCGGTATGGCGGTCCGGGGGTCATGGTAATGCTTTGGAGCGCTATAGACGTAAGGTTAACATGACCATGGCTCGGTTTGTACGCCAACTGGGGGGTATAGTTGTGAGGCACTTTGAGTTGGAAGGGGTTAATGATGATGTAATGAGATGGGATGGTGTTCATTTGTCCCCCATTGGGTTGGATATTTTCAATATGGGATTACAAGCTGGAATTGAGGCAGCGCTGTCGGCGGGGGGGCGTGATGCCCGCGCAGCGTAGTGCGCGAGGTGGGCATCGCGGTGGCGGGTTTCCCTGGACAGCGCAGAAGAAAAAAGGAGCTTTGGAGAGACGACAGCCTGCACGGAGCTGATGGCGAGGAGCCGGCTGTCGAGGCTCATGGTATAGAAGTTGGAAGAACTGCCTGTTGGGAAACACCCAACAGCTGGCAGAGTTGGACTAAGTTAAAATTATTATGTTAAATAAAGCTGTGGCCGTTGCCCTTATCCACAAGAAGAAAGTGTCACGTGTATTATTTGGGGGCAACGGGTTTGTTGGTTGGGGGACTGGTTGGGTCAGCAGTCAAGTTTCCCCCTGGAAGAATAAGGAAGGGGGAGCATGACTGCTGCCCAAGATTGGGGGCTGGGTTAAAATGGATGCATTTGTGGTTCTTAAGGAAAGGGAGAGGGAGGGGACTTACCAGTCAGCAGGTTAAGTGAGGGCTCCTGGCTGTTTTCCCACCCTCCCACCCTGTTTCTGGTGTTGTGGCTTGTGTCTTGTTTTTCTTGTTTTGTGTTGTCACAGCTTGGCGGGTTTCCCTGGACAGCGCAGAAGAAAAAGGGAGCTTTGGGGAGATGACAGCCTGCACGGACCTGATGGCGAGGAGCCGGCTGTCGAGGCTCATGGTATAGAAGTTGGGAGAACTGCCTGTTGGGAAACACCCAACAGCTGGCAGAGTTGGACTAAGTTAAAATTATTATGTTAAATAAAGCTGTGGCCGTTGCCCTTATCCACAAGAAGAAAGTGTCACGTGTATTATTTGGGGGCAACGGGTTTGTTGGTTGGGGGACTGGTTGGGTCAGCAGTCAAGAGAAACAAAACCAATCAGATGTAAGGATAAGGTGTAATACTGAGATACTTCCTCTTGTCAAGCGACATCACAAGTTCCATAACAATAACAAATGATTTATTTTGAGTTGAATTCTAGTTTGGTGAGCTGTCAATCTGATTGACAGATGTGGGAGGTAAGTAGATGGGTCTAGCTGCGTTGTTCATAGGATTGTGATGGGGTCAGGGACGATCCTAAGGTCACAGATGACTGGGTGCAGATTTTTTTTTTGGTGCCCCAGGTGTACGTCGTCATCTTACTAACCCCTCCCCTTTACAAATGTCCAGCCCAGACTAGAACCTATGGCCGTAACCTCGGTTTATCGTACGAGGTAGCACGGGTACGTTGGAGGGGGATTCGGGGATTGTCCTGGGATGGGTTGTACACCGAGCTGGTACAGCTCCGGTGCTGTGTGTCAGGGCCGGTGACTTTGGTACTTCACGTAGGCGGGAACGATGTCGGACGGCGATGGTCGGTGGACCTAGTTCGTGCAATGCGGCATGACGTGGCCTGCTGTTTTGCGTTGTCCGGGACCTGACCCTCGTCTGGTCCGAGATCGTTCCGCGCCCGGTATGGCGGTCCGGGGGTCATGGTAATGCTTTGGAGCGCTATAGACGTAAGGTTAACATGACCATGGCTCGGTTTGTACGGCCAACTGGGGGGTATAGTTGTGAGGCACTTTGAGTTGGAAGGGGTTAATGATGATGTAATGAGATGGGATGGTGTTCATTTGTCCCCCATTGGGTTGGATATTTTCAATATGGGATTACAAGCTGGAATTGAGGCAGCGCTGTCGGCGGGGGGGCGTGATGCCCGCGCAGCGTAGTGCGCGAGGTGGGCATCGCGGTGGCGGGTTTCCCTGGACAGCGCAGAAGAAAAAAGGAGCTTTGGAGAGACGACAGCCTGCACGGAGCTCTATGGCAACAACTCCACCTCTACATCTATAAGCCCCTACCATTTTCATAATCACACACACTCTCTGACTGACAGACAACCACTCATTGACAGTCACACATACTCATGGATTTGAAACACGAACTACCAAAGCTCCCGGGCACACATGTGACTGCACCCAACTGGTGCGGTCATGCTGATGTTATAGATTACACACTTAAGTCACTGCGGATCACTGCCCGATCTTCCTGTGCTGCAGTACACAGTGAGTGCGGTGTTCTAATGGCCCTTTTTTCCCCTGCGGAGTTATATTACTCCTCCTCCAACCATGTGAAAGGTCACGCAAATTGACATGAGGCTTCATATTTTGCATAAACTTCCTTTACTTACTCCATAAAGCAGCAAATAATAAAGCAACAAAAACCAATCAGATGCAAGGAAAAGGTATAATAAGCCCCTGCCACAGAGATACTTCCTCTTGTCAAGCGACATCACAAGTACCATAACAATAACAAATGTACAGTATAAACGGTAAGAACTGAAAACGTCCAAGTAAAATCTTGAAGAACGAGGAAATTCCGGTTGTCAATCATAGAAGAAACAGATACCATTCATGCTGAGAAGTCCACCAGTTGTAGTCGATATGTTATGTCAAGCTGAAAGAGAATGTAGGAGGTTTTAATAATCTTGTAATGGACTGTGAGTACAAATGACCATCACACTAACTAGTCCCTAAGTATACTACCCACATGTTTTGAATTATAAAATAGAATAAAATTAATTATATTAAGACTAGTAAATTAATTAAAGTCTGCATAGGTTAAGCAATAAAATTCCAGTGACACAACTAGTGACACAGTTAACCCCAACTAATGAGCTAGGATATTATTAACACTAAACAAGCCAAATTAGACCCCACAATGAAACCTGAAGAAAAAAAATGAGGGTCAGAAACAAAGAAAGGGGGAGAAATATTTGCCTTCTGTCATTACTAAAATAAAGATTATTAGTACACTAAAGCTAGCATAATGTTTAATGTTACCACATGTAAAATATGGTTTGGATCGGATCGTCACCGTTAAATCTTCTTAATTTCTTCTTGTCATCAGTTGATTGATATATATACACGTCTTTTGTATATATAGTCAAATTTGCTCGCCACATATATATATATGTCTATATTAATGAAAAGTACTAATATGCAATCTGACTTACGGTTTCTTCAGGTTTATTCTTAGTTACTGATACATAATAAAACAACAAAGGATGTTACAGGATAATGGATTTCAACAGCAGATGGTAATTGCTGGACTTCTGATAGGAGAGTTACATCTTGTACAGGAAAGAGAGCCAAGAGCCAAGAGAGAGCGATCCAGAGAGCCAAGAGCCAAGAGACCTCGTGTCTCCTTGTTCAGTTACCATATAGAAGTGCCCATACTGACGTCAGAGCATAACTCTATCCATATAAGGACAAAACCCCCAACTTACATTCCAGAGCTCTCGGACAAAGAAAGCCTTGTGACTTATACCATCTGTTACTTATGTCAATCCACACATCCATACATAATCAATAGAAACATAGAATATGCAATATTCTACATTCCCTCTGTTTATGGTTTGTTTTAAAAACCATAACACAATGTCACTAACCTGTCCATTCATACATCACTTGTATCACAGTCATTGAACATAGAACAAGTAGATGTAGTCACAACTTTCTATTACATGAGAGTTCTTAGAAGATAGAGTTTCTATCCCTCATACTTACTTCAAACTCCCTCTGTTTCAGCTATGTATTGATATCCATATCACATCATAACTACTTGAATATAATATATACATATATATATATATATATATATATATATATATATATATAAAACAATAATAAATGAATAAAATAAAATATTTACAAGTGTTGATCCAATAAACAATGTAAAGCAATGAGAAAGATCTACCTGCTCTGGTACAGTCATGTCTTTGTAGATAACAAAATCAAGATGATAACTTTCTAAATAATAACTGTGTATCACTATCATATTCCTACAGACACATATCACAAAGTATTTTCATTCTCAATACCTGATATTACTTAAGTACTAATACATGTATTACTATAATATACGTCCACTTATACTTCCATGAATTATATGTTTTCTAGTAACTTAAAATCTTTAGGTCATTTGTATTCATGAATTACATTCCTATACCATTAATACCACCTAGTGATGATTGTATCAATACTTTACAATCATAGTATTTAATTTGTATATTCAGTAGGCTCTCACTAACTGAAATATATCAACACTACTTATAAGACTCATAATAGTTTGCAAACCTTCAAAGGTTGTGTTGCTATCAACCATGAAGTTTTATAATAATTCTTCAAATAATGTTCATGGTGTTGACAACACTTCTTGTTCTAGAAATTCTCCACCCATAAATCTTTCTATCATAGATTTGTTTTTGTTTACATAATTATAATTTTGACTAAAATTCCAACTTGTAGTAACAAACTTTTCATTCAATAGAAACATAGTTTACTTTAAAAGAACTTGGAAAGAATAATATAAATTAATTATCATCACTCTCCTCATTAGACCTTAATTGTGATGACATATTAATGTAATACATCTTAAAAGCAGGATTGTCCTAATGTTCTGACCAATCGGTATTCCTTAGTACACTTCAACTGACTAAAATAAGATAAAATAAACTTGGGGTCATACTGCCCAGAAACCTATTCCTAGTCTGTGTCTAACAAACTCAGGGTAATCATAACATCTTATAACAACTTATTCAATTAATTCGATACCGTCATATCCAGAAACCTATTCTCCCTAGTCCATACCTTTATAGATTTAGGTCAAATATAATTGTGTACTATACTCTAAACTCAATTCAATTCCTCTTGGATCTTGGACTTGTGGCTAGGGCTACATAAACAGCAACAAAGTAATTTAACTCCTAAATGACAGTGAATTGAGCAGTGAAATTACAGGGAATGATCTATACACTTTATTTAGCTAAAGTAATTTAGGTGACTATAGTGTTCCTTCAAGTAACTTATTTTATCAACTTCATATTTTAGCTACTTCTGATACTTCTCATTCTATGTATAGGTAATGATGTAATAAGTACTCTCTTTTGGTAGTAATACACTCATAACTGTTAAATAACTTTCCATTGTCTGTTTTCTTCTACGTTAATATTTAGGAATTGATATGTATGTTAGTGTCAATCTTTTATTTCTTTGTAAGTCTGTTAATCTTCTGTATCGAATGAACTCTATAGAATCTTCCATCACAGTTTGCAGATCAGATGAAAAGTCTCTTTCCAAAAGTCGATGTCCAGTTGTCTGAAGGAATGCTTTCCTGATTTACTGCCACAAGGATCTGTCACGCTTTACCTACATTAAAACAAAAAACATGTGCTGCTTCAATACAATGGCTTACAATGTTTATATCTCATTATTATTATACAGTTTAACATTGAATTAAATTCACTCCAAAACATTCTCATTTCTTCTCATGAGATCTACCATCTTGTGGTCATTACATTTATGCCATGTGATGTATAATCTTTAAATCACCTTTATTTTAAAATCTTTCTGAACATTTTAATTTTCTAAACTTTTTATTAATCATACCCCCTTTTAAACTGTTTAATAATCTGGAGGTATAACCTAATCACATGTCAGATGTTGCAAAAAAACCAACATGGTTTTCCACTATACTTTAGCTATAGTAGCCATTTTGTCTTAACACTGGCACCATTTTCTCATATGAAACAAACTACAAAAAACATATATTGTTTCCTACATCAAATGTATTTGTAAATCTAGGTTTTATTCTATCAAAAAGTTTGTTTTCTATATAGTCAAAACATATGTATGTCCAGGCTTTGCAAAATATAGTAATCCATTACCAGTCATGATATTAAAATCTCATTCTCATGAATTAAATCAAAGATTTTAAATCAACCTCAGAAGTAACAACATTGTTTTTTCCTTCTGTAAAATGATTGGAGTTACTGTATAATCGCATACACCCAATATAACATACATTGCATGTTCCTATCTGCTACATTAGTGTATTTCATTCTGCCATATTTTCAAACTTGATGTAAATTTTTATTTTAATTAACCTAATGCTTTCTTATAACACACATAAAAACAATGAAAAAACAGTTCAGACCAACAATTCATTAAAACAACAAACTAACATAGATCTCTTGTGTGCTGTTCTTAATTCTGGAATCAGCCTGTGCACATCTGTTGGAACACATCTCCATGCTCATTCTCTAAACTGATCATGTCTCGTGAAGTTATCTGATTCTTATAACTTTCTGTGTTACACTGCATTGTTTGTCTGTCTCCTAATTTTGACTTAGCTAAAATTGTTCTTATTTGTCTGATTATAAGTTTACATGGAAAGGCCTTTATTGATTTATCGCCATATCTAATTTCTCTGTCAAAATTTTCAATCAACAAATTTAATTTCTCATTTGCTTTTGATTTGATATCTTGGATAAAATATCTGCAAGACCTTAAATAATGTTGTTTATTGCATCAAAAACAAATAACTTTAGGAGTTATATTCTGCCTTTGATTGTTAGCTCTGCAGTTTCTAGTTGAGCAAATTGGGAGTGGCTCAGCTGTCTGTATCACTCTCTTACACTCTGTCCTAGAAAAGGGAAGAGGGGAAGTAGGGGTGTCAGATCTGCAAGCCATTTTAACCCCTTCATTTCTGATTTCCTTCCTTAAGTTATCCCAGAACAAAGCAACTTCTGTCAAAGTGCTTTTTGCTCTAGCTATCACAATTGCAGTTGGATCTAGATCTTGAAATTTATTCACAAATTCATTAATTAACTGATCTTTGGGAAAATTAGCAAAAAGTTTATATACATTTTCAAATTTTACAAGAAAACAAAAAATATCCTCATCATTGTGTGGTTTTAGTTTTTCCAACATTTCAATGTCTGCAAAATCATTCCCTGTTGTTAATTTTATTAATTGTGTTAATCTGTCTCGCTTACATCCATATATTATTTCATCATTGTCCTCACATCTTATAGGCGCGGTCAGTCTACATGCCATTTGAGTCGGCAGCCATATTTTAAATAGTCTATTCCTTTGTTCGTCATTAAGGCTGTATTTGTCAAAATTTGACTCCAACATTTCAGCATTAGTAAATGCATCCACTGACGTGTCATAAACTGGAATACATTTCACAATTTTCATTAATTGTTCATGGATTTTCAAATTAAGTTTTGCAGCTCTGTCTTGAAATTTACATTTCTGCAAATCACTCTGTGAGGATACATTGTCAGTATTTTTTTTTCATGTTTAAATCTTTATTTCACTTTTTCAAATTACAGAAAAAACACAACACTGTGCATCAGTAAGAAAAATAAATAAATAAATAATATACGGAAATAGAGAGATACCATTCACAATACAAGATATTCTATTACCATCTTTTACTTTTATACATTTTACAATCTCTTCTAACTTATTTTCGGTTTCAGTAACACTTTTTTTATATCTTTACACTGAATTATTTTTTACATTAAACATTTCCTTTCTCTTTTTCTCTCTTTCTTTTTTTCTTCTCTTTTTCCCTCTGAGATAATTTAATACAAGAATCAGGATATGTATAAAGTAAATTTTTATCCCTCCCTCTCTATAAAGAAAAAAGACAAAAAATAAAAAATAAAAAAAGATAGAATATATAGATAAAAATAAAAATAAAAAAGTACAATTATAGTAATTCTTTCTTTTATAAGTCTACATTTCCAATTTTATTTAGTTTATAGAATTTCATATCAAACGTCTATATCAATCTGTTTTTTTTTCTGTTCTCGTTCTCTTTCCCTCGTCTCTCTTCCCTTCCCTCTTCCTTCGTTTGTTTTGTTCCACCTACATTTTATTAGCCGTCTGTATTAATGAGGCTATTTTGCTTATTTCTTTCCCCTTATTTTCTTTTAATTTCCTCTCATTTCATTTCCACCTCACCCAAATTTTTTCATAAATGTGTTGTTTGCCTTTTAGCCTATATGCCATTTCCTCGTAGATTTTGGTAGTAGAGATCTTTTCTCTTATTATACTTAATGATGGCACCTGTTTTGTTTTCCATAAACTAGCTATAGCATTTTTTGTAGCCATCAAAATATGTATAATTAACACTTTTTCTTGTGGCAATATTCTCTCTGGCATAATGTGTAGTAGGAATATTTCTGGTTGCAGGGGTATCAATGTGTTTGTAACTTTAAAAATTAATTGTTGAATGTGTTTCCATACATCAATAATTTTTTTACACTGCCAAAATATATGGGTCATAGATCCTTCCGTTTCCCCACATCTCCAACATGTCCCCACGTTCTCTGGATAGATTTGCGCCAATTTTTGTGGCGTCATGTACCACCGTAGCCACATTTTATATGTTGCTTCTATGTGTTGTATATTATGTGTGGCAGCCTTAGTTGATCTCATAGCCATATACCATTGAAAGGGCTCCCACTCGTTGTTTAGCTCCTTCTCCCAATTTAACATAAAAAGCAATTTATCTGGTTTTGCTAGATTTAATATTCCTCTGTAGCTTATTGATAGCGGTTTATCTTGGGGTCGTCTCCCCAAACATAGCCTTCCAAAGTCATTCACCCTAGAATTTTCCACCTCCTCCACTTGAAGTTTCATTAAAATATGTTTCACTCTGAGATATGTATAGAGTTCCCTGTTATGAAGAACGTATTTAATTTGTATATCTGGGAATTGATGTATAGCTGAGCCTGCTATTAGATGACGCGTTTTTGTTAATCCTTTCTTTCTCCATGTTATTATACAAAAGATTTAAATATAACAAGTTAAACTTTGCAGAGTTCCATAGTAAAAATAATTGCCTTTCCCCAAAAGTTTAGGGGCCCAGTAACTCCACAACCTCAGAGCTATTTGTGTTGTGGATAGGAAATTATAGTTTCTAAGATGAGCGCTATGTGTTGTCCAAATGAGATCCAATATCTCATATTGTGGGACAATGGATTGTTCTAATATATGCCATAGGGGTATACTAGATGTATCTTATAGTGCTGCTGTTTGTGCCAGTATGGAAGCTATATAATATTTTTGAATATGCGGTACTCCCATTCCACCCTCTGTCATTTTGCAGCTCATTGTATTCAGTGATATTCTTGGGGGTTTGCGTTTCCAAATATGAGCATTTATTGTTTTCTGAAAATTTGTTAAAATTGATTTGGGGATCATTATTGGTATGGATCTAAAAAGAAATAAAATCTGTGGTACTATACACATTTTAACAGAATTGATCCGTCCCACCCATGATCTGGTGCTCTTGTCCCAGTGTATCTTGTACTTCTCTTTGTAATTTGCTATGGTTATTTTTTTATCATTTTCTGTTTCGAAACTGAAAGATGAATACCAAGATATTTTATAGATTTATTTCTCCATTAGAATGGGTATTCATGCCTTTTCCGCGTCAAGTGCCAGCAATAATCCCTCAGTTTTCTGTCTTTTCATTATTTCCAGTACATCTATAAATCTACGGGTATTATCCCCCACCTGTCTACCTGGCACAAAGCCCTATCAATTTGGGCAGTAGTGGTTTCATTCTTAGTGCCATTGCTTTTGCAAACAATTTTATGTCTACATTAAGTAAAGATATAGGTCTTAGATTGACGCAGCTGTTCGGTGGCTTTCCTGGTTTTGGTAGTGTAATTATAATAGCTTCCAGCATTTCCGGGTGTACCTCACCTGAATCTAAAATGCTGTTGAAAAGTATTGTTAGATTTTCAGTATTAATTGGTTCTGGGTAGTGATGTCCCAAACGGTTCGCCAAACGGTTCGCCACGGACTCATCATTGAGTAAACTTTGACCCTGTACCACACAGTCAGCAGACACATTCCAGCCAATCAGCAGCAGACCCTCCCTCCCAGAACCTCCCACCTCCTGGACAGCATCCATTGTGAAGCTGCATTCTTAGTGAGCTGTCCAGGAGGTGGGAGGTAGGGTCTGCTGCTGATTGGCTGGAATGTGTCTGCTGACTGTGAGGTACAGGGTCAAAGTTTACACAATGAGGAGTCCGTGGCGAACCATTCGCGGCGAACCGTTCGGGACATCACTAGTTCTGGGATTACATTCTGTGCCTGTATTTTTCTTGTATTCACACACACTTTCTTTACTTAATTTCTAAGCTGGCAAATAAGATAATTTCTTAGTTCACAGACTGTTTCTGACAATCTCTCACAGTTACAGCATGTACTCTCTGTTACATTGTTACACTTTTCATTTAAATCTGATTTGTCTTCTGTTAACCCATTCAAATTTACTTCTTTTTCTGCTGATTCTAAATTGTCTTGACCTGCATCTTGTTCACAAATCAATGCATTGTAAGTACAGACTAGTTTCATAACATTTCTGATCTTTTGTTTTTTTCTTATTAACAAACAATTTCTTGGCAATTTCACTATTGGCAATTTCACATTGTGTGTATGAAGATTGCCACAACACTGCATCTGAATAGCTACTATTAAATGCAATTTTTTTTTCTGTTTATTTCGTTGCTTCATCCACACAGCTGCGCAGTTCTGGGCTTGATTATGGATTATTGCCAATCTCTGCCACATGCTTGCTTGCAGATGTATCTTGTGCTTTTTGTCTCAGTTGTAGAAAATAGTCTTGTACAGTCTTTGTGATTTGAAAACTTTCTTTTTCTTACAAACACAGTTCTTCTGTGACAGTCTAGACTCTTTTTTTCTCTTCAAGTTTATTTTCCCAGTTCCAAAACAGCTTTGTAACGTGATTCTTCTCTCTACCCCCTTGAAGTGGAAACAAAACTTGAATAGAAGACTGGCTGGCTAGCCAATGTAAAATGTAGTTTGGAACGGATCGTCAACGTTAAATCTTATTAATTTCTTCTTGTCGTCAGTTGATTGATATATATTACGTCTTTTGTATATATAGTCTTGGGCCAAATTTGCTCGCGACATTAATATATGTCTATATTAATGAAAAGTACTAATACGCAATCTGACTTATGGTTTCTTCGGGTTTATTCTTAGTTACTGATACATAATAAAACAACAAAGGATGTTACAGGATAATGGATTTCAACAGCAGATGGCAATTGCTGGACTTCTGATAGGAGAGTTACATCTTGTACAGGAAAGAGAGCCAAGAGCCAAGAGAGAGAGAGCCAGAGAGCCAAGAGCCAAGAGACCTCATGTCTCCTTGTTCAGTTACCATATAGAAGTGCCCATACTGACGTCAGAGCATAACTATCCATATAAGGACAAAACCCCCAACTTACATTCTAGAGCTCTCGGACAAAGAAAGCCTTGTGACTTATACCATCTGTTACTTATGTCAATCCACACATCAATAGAAACATAGAATAGGAGGCTTCATATTTTGCAATCTAAACGCTACGCTATCAGTGAGAAAGTGACATTAGAAGGAGTATAAAAATAGAAAGTTCGGAACATAGATTCTCAAGACCAATCCGCCGCTTGAAGGATGTCTGCCAAGGAGGCTCCTGCCGTAAAGGCAGATGATGCAGCTGCGCCTTGCACCGAGTGAGCACTGAACGAGGCATCAATATCCGCCAGAGAGAGTAACCACCTGGACAAGGTAGTAACCGAAACTGGTCCATGAGGTTTGACATAGGAGATCAGCAATTGTCGTGAGCGTAGATGAGCAGTTGTGGTAACATATGCTTGTAAAGTAGCCACTACACAAAGTTGTGGTTCTGATGTTAAAAACGGGTAAAAAAACAACATCGAGTTAGTTTTAGTACGATGGGAGATGCAGAAGGTAACAACTTCTGGAGAAAATGAAAAAGCGCGTACATTTGAAACCTGCCGGAACAAGACAAGACAAGGCAAAGAAGAAGCGTCATCTTAGCTGTACGTTGACGCAATGACAATCCGTCATTAGTAGACCAAGCCTTCAAAAAAACAAAGGACCGTGCTGATGTCCCACAGCATCTTGTACTTAGGTACTGGTGGCCAATGGAGTCGAATTCCCCGAAGCAAGCGGCAGATCAAAGGGTTTTGTCCCACCAGTTTTCCCTGAACAGGGACGTAGGCGCTTGAGATGGCTGAGCGAACCACACTGATCGAGCGGTAAGACTTACCATCCAAGAAGAGAGATGACAGAGAGTTCAAAATAGAGGAGACAGGGGCTGTAAAGGAATCGAGACTCTGTCCCATACTCCAATTGGCCCAGGATTGCCATGCAGAGAGATAACACCTCCTTGTACCTGGGGCCCAAAAGTCCCAGTGCAATTCTTTAGCTGTTGACGACAATTCCTCGAAACTCCAGGAACCCCTGAAAGACTCCAGGCCACTAAAGGAGAGGTGTCCGTCTTGTAGCATTGGTTGTCGGTTCCCCACCAGATCCCTGAGAAGTAGGGGCTCGTCTGGTAGGAGAAGAGGGTGCTCGCAAGAGAGAGCGAGGAGGTCTGGGAACCAAAGCTGTTTTGGCCACCATGGCGTTAGAAGTAGAACCTTCACTCTTTGTAGGTGATTGTGATGTAGAACTTTCACTATCACTGCAAACGAGGGGAAAGCCTAGTCTCTTTAGTTTGGCCATGTTTGCAGAAAAGCTGCCACTGCTACACTTTCTGGTTCTGATAAACAACTGTAAAAGAGTGGTAGTTGATGGTTGGTGAGGGAGGCAAAGAGGTCTATTGTCAATGGTCCCCTGTGACTGTAGGTTTGCGAACAGATCGGGATCCAGTTGCCAATTGCTGCTGTCTCGCCAGTGGCGAAAGAACCAATCCGCTGTGAAGTTGGTGTTCTCCGTGAGATGTTCTGCCATCAACGTAATGTTGCGAGGGAGGCAAAAATAGAATATTTCCTTCGTAAGTTCTGTCAACGTTTGTGAACATGTGCCGCCCAGACACATCGGTTGACATATCGGACGGCGGAGACATTGTCCATGCGGAGGAGAATTGATGTTTAAGGAGAGTTATTGAGTCATCCATATCCCCCCGTAGATGTTCCTCCATCGGTTGCTCCCCAGCCCCATTGGCTGGTGTCCGATTCCAGCACAAAGTCCGAACAGGTCCGGACTGGCCCACCGGGATACCGGGAAATACCGGTGGCACACTGGGAGGGGGCCGGTCACGTTCCAGACTGGAGCCGCCGGGCCGGGTGGCAGCTTCCCCGGTCCGGCGGCACTCCAGTCACTGGCTGCTGATGGCTGATGGAGGAGGAGCCTGTCTACCATGCTCCCTCGCGGTTCCTTCAATTCCTGGCACAGGAACCGTGAGAGAGCATGGTAGACAGGCTCCTCCTCTAACTGCCATCAGCAGCCAGTGACTGGAGTGCCGCCGGACCAGGGAAGCTGCCACCCGGCCCGGCGGCTCCAGTCTGGAACGCGGCCGGCCCCCTGCCTTCTCTGAGGTAAATTGGGGGCAGGGGGAGAGATAGGGAAAGGGGAGGGAGGGAGAGGGAGAGACACAGGAAAGGGGAGGGAGGGGAGGCGGAAGGAGAGAGGAGGAGGAGGGAGGAGAGAGGGGAGAGACACAGGAAGGAGGAGAGGAAGACAGGAAAGCAGGAGGAGGAAAGAGGGGAGAAGACACAGGAAAGGGAGGGAGGGAGAGGGAGAGACACAGGAAGGAGGGAGGAGGGAAGAGACACAGGGGAGGGAGGAGAGGAGAGGGGAGGGAGGGAGGAGGAAGAGGGAGAGACACAGGGAAAAGCGTGGAGGGAGGGGAGAGGGAGAGATTAATATAAAAGGAGGGAGAGGGAAGACAATAGGAAAAGCTGGGCAGGAGGAGAGGAGGAGACACAGGAAGGGGAGGGAGGGAGAGGAGAGACACAGGAAGGAGGGAGAGGGGAAGAGACACAGGAAAGGGGAGGAGGGAGAGGGGAGAGACACAGGAAAGCAAAGGAGGAGGAGAGGGAGAGACACAGGAAGGAGGAGAGGGAAAGAGACACAGGAAAAGGAGGAAAGTGGAGGGGAGGAGACACACAGGAAAGGGAGGGAGGGAGAGGGAGAGACACAGGAAAGGGGAGGGAGGAGGAGAGACACAGGAAAGGAGGGAGGGAGAGGGGAGACACAGGGAAGGGGGAGGAGGGAGAGGAAAGACAGGGAAAGGAGGAGGGAGGAGAGGGAGAGACAACAGTGGAAAAGGGGAGGGAGGGAGAGGGAGAGACAGGAAAGGGGGGAAGGGAGAGGAGCAGGATGACACAGGGAAGAGGGGGGAAGGGAGAGAGAGGGGAGAGACACAGGAAAGGAGGGAGGGAGAGACACAGTGAAAGGGGGTGAAAGGATGCAGAGGGGGAGAGAGAGACAACGAGGGAGAAAGGAAACACAAGGGGAGGGGAAGAAAGAGGCAGAGGGGGAAGAGAGAGAGAGAAAGAGGGAAAAATGAGAGAGACACACAAGGGGAGGGGAAGAAAGAGGCAGAGCGGGAAGAGAGAGACTGGGAAGGAGAGGGGAGACATTGACACAAAGGAGTAGTGAGGGGGAGAAAGAGAGGACCCAGGGCAACGCTCTGGCTCTCACAAGGGTGAATTCTAGCCCTGGAGCTACGGGCTACAGTTCACTCTCACCACTTCCTGGTGATCGCAGTAGTAGGAGTGAACTCTAGCCCCATACACACACTGCCCACACACACACACACACACACATTCACACACTGCCCCCACACACACCATACACATTCACACACTGCCCCCACACACACTGAACCTTTCACACACATTGCACCCCTCACACATTGCACCACTGCTCCTATACCCTACTACAGCCCCATGACTCCAGGTAAGTTGTCAAACTGTTCTAAAACGGTTTGACTACTTACTCTGGGAGGGGGTGCCGACACTCCTGGCACCATAACCACTACACAGAGGAGTAGTGGTTATTGTGCATGGAATATTTCTTTAAATAATTTACAAGTGCCCCTCCCGGGCTCAGGCTCTGGATCCGTCACTGGTATATGACATGTAAATTAGTTTTATATATATATATATATATATATATATCATATTTACACATATTATTGTACATTTATATATGCATAATACACAGAGACATTTCATTAATATGTACCATATGTAATGAGCAGATATTGGCCTAGTTTTGTTGCTAGGTGCATACTCCAGCACAATAACATATTTAAAGTGAAGAGCACACCCACAGGACTTCAAAATAAATTTTTTTTACAGTTGTGCCCTACATACATTCACCATTTCAGTCCCATTAACAAGCTTTCCTTAATATGTCAAGGTAGTTGGACTGAAACATTGATTACATGCAAAGGCACGTCTGCTTAAAATAAATCTGCACTTTTATTTATTTTGAAGCCTATGAGTGCGCTTTTTACGTTGAAGTACTTTTTAAATTTATCTGTTCTAACTCTGTATCTGCACACTATGCTGGCGCGACGCATTATGGGGCTGGTAAATATTTTTTTTCCAGGGCTGCTTTTAATTCCCAGTCCGGCCCTGAGTCCGAAGATGGCTCGGCCTTTCCAAGCCTGCATGCACTCAAGCCACCATGTGAGTTCCTTGTCATTCGTACCAGTTGATCGCTTGTAGGATTCTTCCTTCAGATGTTGCATGGCTCGGTAGTGCAATGGGCCCAGGAATATGATAGGTGTCCCACAATGCGTGCGAGAAGTTGGAGGGGAATAGCGTCCTAGTTTAGTATCTTGCAAATCTCCTCGCGTATGGCCGATACCTTATCGGAGGGTAGTCACAGTGTACAGGATGAGAATCTATATTGAACCCTAGGAATTGGACACACAGAGAGGCGGTCCGAGCCAATTTCTCCCAGTTTACCAGGAAACCTATGGATTCCAGTAATTCCACTGTGTACGTTGTGTGTGATTGTAGTTGTGTATGGACCTGACCAAAAGAGCAGAATTCCGTCTAAGTAGATTATACATCGAATTCCCTGTTGACGAAGATGGGCCACCACCGGTTTCAGAATCTTTGTGAAGCACCACGGTGCTGAACTGAGGCCAAACGGGAGGCAAGTGAACTGCCATGTATCTCTGTTCCACAGGAAGCAAAGGAAAGGGCAAGGTCTTGGCAGGTGAACCAATCTCCATCTTGGAGAACCCTCCCATAGTAGATGGATGCCTTCCATCTTGAAGTGTCGATAAATCATGTGGGCATTGAGGTCCTGTAAGTTTAGGACTGGATAAAAGTCACCTGTCTTTTCCCGGACTAGGAATATGTTGCTGAAAAATGCCCCTTGCATCGTGGCTGGTTGGATGGTGCCTTTCTTCCGCAGCTTTCTTGTTCTATGACCCATGCATCTGCGGTAACAAAGGTCAATGGGGGGGAAAGGTAGTCTGTTGTGGGATTGTTTCGAGTTCTATACAAACCCGCGCACAGTTTGTAAGACCTATGTATCGGAAGACAATTTTTCCAGTACTGGAAGAAAATGGTTAGATGACCTGTGAAGATTGTCTTGGTTGATATATGTGAAAAAAAAGTGGCTTACCTGTGGTGAAACGTGCTCTAGCTCGTCCTCGACCGCCACAACTTCTGTCCAAGCCCCTGGAATAGTGGAATGGTTGTCAACTTCCTACTTCTGATAGAAGGGTTGTATGCGTGATGTCTGGGGGCCTGATGGCAAGAATATATATATTTTTTTAATTTATTTATTTTAACAGTCCTTGCACTCAAGCTAAAATATTATCTTTCTATTTATAAATTAATTATTATTATTTATTTTTTTAATACATTTTGTATACATTTTTTTAAATGCCGGGTGCCAGTCCAGGTTTGAACATTCAAAGCAGGAAATAGATGGGCTGTACTCACTGTCTGTCTGTGTAGAGGGTTTTTTATTCCAACATGTAAATATAGATCAATGTTTCAGTCCACTTAGGGACTATCCTCAGGATCAAATAACATGTTATTTATCATGGCTTGACAAATTTGATGAAATCTAGGAGCCAGC